>UESW01004751.1:655804-672792 GCA_900491605.1 Calamus simplicifolius | reverse complement strand
TATATTTACGGTATTTTACTGGATATTTTCGAACAGGGAGGAAAGCAGATACTGATTTGGTCACTGTGAAACTTGAGCTACTATAAGAGTGGACAACCGCAAAAGTCAATAATTATGTCATTATTTCCTTTTGTCAACCCATATAAATTTTGTATATTAATTACATGCAGGTTTTTTGCAGATTGTATGTGATGATAAATTTCATCTACCTTTTCAGACTCTCTTGCAAGAGGATTTCACATTGGGTGAAATTAGGTGGTAAATTGTATAAAACGGTTGAGGGATTAATTCTTAGAGGATAATGATAATGAGCATGCACATTGAGGAACTTGGTGCAGCGATTAAGAGGACAACATCAGGAAAAAATGGAGTGGGTTTTGTGAGAATGATTTAGATGATTTGTTCTGCATAGAGTATTTGGACCTTAAGATAGTGTTGAAATAGAGGATAAGGGATTGATTGACTTGTTCTGTATAGAGTATTCCAAAAGCCATATAAGGGATAGTTGGGAACAAAGTTAACCAAAGGGATATCCCCTCAATTTATTTCCTAGAAAATGCAGGAATAGCTGGTTATCCCTTCAAATAAGAGTAAAAAAAAAGTTATCCTATGGATTTACCTTTTTGCATTTGATATGATCAATGGAATAGCCAAGGGATATCCTTAGAAATAGCTAGGGGATAAACTTTATCCCGTACACTTATCCATGGATAATATTTTCTATCAAACACTACCTAAGAGGAATGAATTTTTGAGCATTTATAATTGGTGTGTTATTTATAGTCAACCTTGTTGCTAGAGTTTATGCAGCAAATCTACCACCATGTTGCAACAAATCTCTCATTTTATTAGCATACTGCTATTGTATCATGCATAATTTGTTCCCTTAGATTTTTTTTTCTTGTTGTCTAAATGCATCCCCAAGTTTTTCATCTTCAAGAATCAAGAGCCTGGCTATAAAAATAGTGTAATTTGACATTATTTGTCCATCAGGTTTAACAACAGAGTTTACTTTCTTAATCCTCTCCTTTCCTGTTAATGTGATGCTCATAGGTAATTCCAGTCCTACTAAAATAAAAGAAACCAACTTCATGCTGCCCCAGCCCCACAAATCTAGCAGCTTTTATGAGTGGATCCAACAAGCCATGTGGCCATTGTAGTATATCGTTTTAGTAGATGGTCATATTTTATTGCGATATAGCTTAATCGGTTGCGGATAATTTTTAACGCCATCCACTAGTTAATGAGTGGTAACGAAATCTCTTTAATAATGTTAAATGCTTAAACGCCTACTTTGATGGGAGTAGGCGGTGGAAGGGAGTTAAGACATCCCTTTAAAGAGATCCCTTCTAAGGTTTTCTACAACACAATATCATCGAGAGAAAATCAGAAGAAAGCAGAGATATTGGGTCCCTGATCAAGAGCATATCATGAGGGCATACACCATCGTGTGCGATAGCTCATTGATTGGAAGCACTCAATTAAGGTTCTCGAAGCGGTAGATCAAGATCCCAAGAGGTTCTCGAAGCGGTAGATCAAGATCTCGAGAGGTAGATCTGCAGTTGATTCAGAACGAGAGGAAGATCAAGATCCTGATTCAGATCTTCGAGAGGTAGATCATAAGCAATGGCTAGAGGTAATACAAAGATCCTATCTATTAATTCTATACAATATTGTATAGATTGTTAATAGATTTCTAATAGTTGGTATCATAGCTTATACCTCTGCCTTATTTTTGTTGTGAGTGTTCCATCATTTCATATTTGATTAATTTGGGATCTAATTTTAATTTTGGAGAACAACTAATTATTTTATTGTTCGTAGGCTTTTTGGTCTCTATTTCTCTCACATAGGGATAGTCCAAAGGGAAGGCTACTGGTAGTACCCTGGATTGTCCATCGTGTGCGATAGCTCATTGATTGGAAGCACTCAATTAAGGTTCTTGAAGCGGTAGATCAAGATCCCAAGAGGTTCTCGAAGCGGTAGATCAAGATCCCGAGAGGTAGATCTGCAGTTGATTCAGAACGAGAGAAAGATCAAGATCCTGATTCAGATCTTCGAGAGGTAGATCATAAGCAATGGCTGGAGGTAATACAAAGATCCTATCTATTAATTCTATACAATATTATGTAGATTGTAATAGATTTCTAACAGTTGTATCAGAGCTTTATACCTCTGCCTTGTTTTTGTTGAGTGTTTCCATCATTTCATATTTGATTAATTTGGGATCTAATTTTAATCTTGGTGAACAACTAATTATTTTATTGTTCGTAGGCTTTTGGTCTCTATTTCTCTCACATAGGGATAGTCCAAAGGGGAGGCTACTGGTAGTACCCTGGATTGTTTGACCCAACGGACGTGTGTAGGGATATTAGGGACGCACCAAAAGGAGGCTACTGGTAGTACCTTGGTGCATTTTATCCAACTATCTACGTATCGGGAGAGTTAATAAATCGCCATGAAGTTTGTTTGAGACCATCGAAATTTATTTCTTTTATTCGTTGATATAATTGATGAAATATCAATTGTGTTGTGGTGGTTACTCTTCGGTTTTTTAATCCCACACTTTATGGTTCCGAATTTTGCTCCTTGGTTCTTCATTTCGATTTTGCTCACGGAATTTTGAGCGGTAACCTGGCCGTTTTTTTCTTCCATTCTTTTGGAACTTTGAGCGGCCGAATTTATAGCTTATGAACAGGACATCAGAGAAAACGTTGCCTATTCGGAAACGTATGGTCATGCGGTGAATTCTGTTCACGTTAAAGGAAAGAATTCCGTGCGTTTTCGGTTTTGTTGCATCATGGATTTTTTGGGTTTCTCTCTGGCATTAAAAAAGGGGGGGGGGGGGGCTTGCGGAGATCTCAGGTTCAAATCTACAGTGGCCGTTTTTCCTCAGTTGTTTTGATTTTTCTTGGCCGTTTTGATTTCTTCTGTCAGGTTTCGATTTTGCTCATGAAACTTTGAATGGAGCGGAAACGTAAAGAGAGGAAAAACAGTGGAAACGTGGCTTCCGTAACCACATGCGGTGACCTATTAAAGAGAGAAAATGTGGCCTGTTCTATGTGGTTTTTGATTTTCTCGCCTATGGATCTTTCGGTTTTCTCACGGGATTTAAAATCAGATTGGATTGGTTAAATTTTAAATGCATGTCATTATCTGTTTAATATTATATCATGTGATATGATTGGTTTTATCGTTTGTTTCTTAAGTTAAAATTTTTTGTATTAAAATACGCCTCCTGAGTCTATATGCCTATGGTGTTTTGCATAGACTGGCCCAAGGGAACAATGAGCTACGGCCGGACGTGTTTTAATTAACAAATTTTTTTTCTTAAGATGATAATTTGAAAATTCATTAAATAGATAATTGATATGCTATCTCCTATTTTGTATATTAGATTTGTTTATGCATGAACAAATTATATTTTGTGGTAGTATGAAAAATCACAGTGCAAATCCTTTCAAGGTTTGATTGGTCAATTGGTGTCTAGAAAGGTAAAGAGATTGTGGTTACTTAATTGGTTTCATTGACTGACCTAAGGAAAGCAACGGGGGACCCCATTTCTCTTTTACTGGCCTGGCCAATTTGATTAATTCAGATCTTGATTTGAAAATGTTATGTTGATTAAGATCACTACCTAATAATCATGCTAAATTGGTTAATCTATATGCATATAGGAATTCAAATATCATGTGATCAATATGATTTTGATTAATTGAGGAGTAGCCACAGCATCTTTAATTAATCAAAATTATATATTAAATTGCAAAGATCACATAAGGTTAGATGACATTAATTGTGATTAATTATATTAATGCAATGAATCTTATCCCACATGAATTTTTATTGCACTGATATAATTAATTAGGATGGGATAACAAATTATTTTCTTAATTACCCATAGGAATTAAGAAAGGAATATGATTTGTTAGTCGCATCATTGAGTTAATGAGTCTATTTAAGTATAATAACTTAGACCACATGTAGTTATTATGTTATTGATTCATGTTATTGCATGTTTATATTGGTAAGACATGACATAAAGTTATATGCCTCAAATTCAGATACATGAACATAATTTTTATTTTTATGCAGCTATTTTGCCTGATAATATTTCTGATATGAAATGTGATGTTCCCGATTTAAGTGGTGATAATTATAAATTATGGAAGGAGAGAATTCTTCTTCAATTAGGGTGCATGGATATAACTATGCTATCAGGAAGGATGAACCACATTCGGTTATATCTACTAGCACTCAGGCTAAAATTGCTACGTATGAACGATGGGAGCGATTCAATCGCCTCAGTATGATGTTCATACGTACTAAGATTTCTACTAGTATACGTGGTTCAATTCCTGAGTGCAAAAATGTCAAGAAACTTCTGAAGGCTATTGATGCACAATTTGAGTCTTCAGATAAGGCACTGGCTAGCACCCTAATGACAAAATTGTCATCAATGAAGCTCACTACTGTTGGAGGTATGCGTGAGCACATCATGAAGATGAGAGACATTGCGTCTCAGTTGAAATCCCTAGAGGTTGAGATGTAAGAATCTTTCTTGGTGCACTTTATTTTGAGCTCACTCCCACAGCAGTATAGTCCCTTCAAAATATCTTACAACACACATAAGGACAAATGGTAAATTAATGAACTTCTGACCATGTTTGTTCAAGAGGAAGGGAGGCTGATTTTGGAAATGGGAGAAAGTACACATTTAGTCACTCAGAGAAAGTCTAAAGCTCCTAAAGCTAAACTCAAAGGAAAGGGTAAAGTACCCATCCATACAGAAAACAAGAAGGAGTACAAGTGCTTCTTTTGCAAGAAGAAAGGGCATATAAAGAAAGATTGTCTCAAATTCAAAGCTTGGCTTGACAAGAAAGGTACTCTAACCTCATTCGTATGTTATGAATCCAATTTGGTTATATGTCATAACACATGATGGATTGATTCTGGTTCTACAATCTATATTTTAAATACCTTGCAGGGTTTTCTAAATCAAAGGAAACCATTGGGAAGTGAACAAAGCATCTATTCAGGAAACAAGATGGGCTCACATGTGACAAATGGTCAATTAATGAACTTCTGACCATGTGTGTTCAAGAGGAAGGGAGGCTGATTTTGGAAATGAGAGAAAGTGCACATTTAGTCACTCAAAGAAAGTCTAAAGCTCCTAAAGCCAAACGCAAAGGAAAGGGTAAAGTACCCATCCATACAGAAAACAAGAAGGAGTACAAGTGCTTCTTTTGCAAGAAGAAAGGGCATATAAAGAAAGATTGTCTCAAATTCAAAGCTTGGCTTGACAAGAAAGGTACTCTAACCTCATTCGTATGTTATGAATCCAATTTGGTTATATGTCATAACACATGGTGGATTGATTCTGGTTCTACAATCCATGTTTCAAATACCTTGCAAGGTTTTCTAAATCAGAGGAAACCATTGGGAACTAAACAAAGCATCTATTCAGGAAACAAGATGGATTCACATGTGGAAGCGATTGGGACGTGCAGACTTATTTTAGATTCTGGTTTTGTTTTGGATTTGGAAAAGACATTTTATATTCCAAGTTTCTCTAGAAATTTAATTTCAGTGTCAAGGCTTGTACCAGCAGGATATTCCTTTAATTTTAATAAAAGCTCTATTGATTTATTTTATGAATCTAAGCTTATTAGGAATGGTACATTGTCCGACAATCTCTTCCAAATTAATTTGAAAAATAATACCTCCTATAATGTGATGCACGCCCAAACTGGTATGAAAAGATGGTGTTATGAATAAGAATTCCTCTATTTTGTGGCATCGAAGATTAGGTCATATCTCCACTGAGAGAATTAAAAGATTAGTAAAAGATGGAGTACTTGATACTCTTGATTTTACTGATTTTGGCACTTGTGTGGACTGCATAAAGGGAAAGCAAATCAACAAGTCCAAGAAAGATGCCAAAAGAAGTTCAGAAGTATTGGAGATCATACATACGGATATCTGTAGCCCATATATGGACTCGTATGGTCAGAGATACTTCATCTCATTTATTAATGACTATTCACGATATATGTATCTCTACCTACTTCATAATAAGAACGAAGCATTAGATGCCTTTAAGGTATTTAAGGCAGAAGTAGAGAAACAATGCGGGAAGCAAATTAAGGCCGTGAGGTCAGATAGAGATGGAGAATATTATGGTAGATACACTGAGAATTGACAAGCACCTGGTCCGTTTGCTCGGTTTCTTGAAGAAAATGGAATTGTTGCACAATACACCATTCCGGGGTCTCCTGACTAAAACGGTGTAGCTGAAAGGAGAAATCGAACATTATTGGATATGGTAAGGAGCATGATTGTCAGCTCTAACCTACCTAAATCCTTGTGGACTGAAGCTCTTAAAACAGCTGCGTATATATTAAACCGGGTTCCAACCAAGGCTGTTTCCAAAATGCCATTTGAGTTATTTAAAGGTTGGAAACCAAGTTTGCAACATATACGTGTTTGGGGATGCCCATCTGAAGTAAGAATTTATAATACATAAGAAAAGAAACTAGACCCAAGGACTATTAGTGGATATTTTATTGGATATGCTGAGAAGTCCAAGAATTATAGATATTATTGTCCATCTCACAACACTAGAATTGTGGAATCAAGAAATGCAAAATTTCTTGAGAATGACTTGATCAGTGGGAGTGATCAATCTCAGTATTTGGCTTCTTCTGAGAAAGATCATTCAGATATTCCAGCTTCCACTTCAAGTGAGGGATTGGTTGTTATTTATAGCACTCCTCAAACTCAAATAAGTGCTCAACAACCAGTCATTAAAATTTCACGAGCTGATGGTAATCTAGAAGATCATGTTGTTCATCAATAATCAGTTGTGCAAGATACTCCTCAAGAGATCATTGACACAACATTAAGAAGATCAACTAGAATAAAGAAATCAGCAATTCCTAGTGATTATATTGTGTATCTACATGAATCTAATTATAACATTGGAGCCAAAAATGATCCTGAAACGTTTTCACAAGCCATGAGTTCTAAGGAATCAAACTTGTGGTACAATGCCATGAAGGACGAGATGGAGTCTATGGCATCTAATCGAGTCTGGGATCTTGTTGAGTTGTCCGATGGTGTAAAAGCCATTGGATGTAGATGAGTCTTTAAAATAAAGAAAGACTCACAAGGTAACATTGAAAGATATAAAGCAAGACTCGTTGCCAAAGGATTCACTCAGAGGGAAGGAATCGACTACACGGAGACATTTTCTCATGTATCCAAGAAAGATTCTCTCCGAATAATTATGGTATTGGTAGCTCATTTTGATTTTGAGTTACATCAAATGGATGTGAAAACTGCATTCCTTAATGGAGATCTAGAGGAAGAGGTTTACATGAAACAGCATAAAGGATTTTCCTTCGGTGATAGTGAGCATTTGGTTTGCAAGCTTAAGAAATCCATATATGGATTGAAACAAGCCCCACGTCAGTGGTATCTAAAATTTCATGATGTGATCTCTTCCTTTGGTTTTGAAGAGAACATCATGGATCAATGTATATACCAGAAGGTTAGTGGGAGAAAAATTTGTTTCTTGATCCTATATGTGGATGACATTCTACTTGCAACCAATGATAAAGGGTTGCTATATGAGGTGAAATAATTTCTCTTCAAAAATTTTGATATGAAAGATATGAGTGAGGCATCTTATGTCATTGGCATTAAGATCCATAGAGAAAGATCTCGAGGCATTTTAGGATTGTCTCAAGAAACTTATATCAATAAAGTCTTGGAGAGATTTCAGATGAAAAATTATTCACCAAGTGTTGCACCTATAGTGAAGGGTGACAAGTTCGCTTTGAACCAGTGCCCTAAAAATGAACTTGAACGGGAACAAATGCACAACATTCCATATGCTTCAGCTGTTGGAAGCCTAATGTATGCTCAGGTTTGCACAAGACCTGACATTGCATTTGCAGTAGGAATGTTGGAAAAATATCAGAGTAATCCAGGTTTAGACCACTGGAGAGCTGTTAAAAAGGTCATGAGGTATCTTCAAGGGACCAAGGACTACATGCTCATGTATAGACGAACTGATCATTTGGAGATAGAGGGCTACTCAGATTTGGACTTTGCTGGCTGCGTTGATTCTCAAAAATCAACATCATGATTTATATTTATGTTAGCTGATGGAGCCATATCATGGAGGAGTGCAAAGCAGACTTTGACTGCTACCTCTACTATGGAAGCGGAGTTCGTTGCTTGTTTTGAGGCTACATCGCAAGGTGTATGGTTGAAGAGTTTCATCTCAGGGCTTAGAATTGTTGACTCTGTTGCTAGGCCAATTAAACTGTACTGTGATAATTCAGCTGCTGTATTTTTGGCTAAAAACCATAAGAGTGGTAGTCGAAGTAAACATATCGACATAAAGTATTTAGCCATAAGAGAACATGTTAAAGAAAATAAAGTGATCATAGAACACGTTAGCACTGAATTGATGATAGCTGATCCTTTGACTAAAGGCATACCAATTAAGAATTTCAAGGATCATGTGATACGAATGGGAGTTGGTTCCATGATATAATTGCATGGATAACAATTTGTACAAAGAAACTCTTACTTCAATTATTTGTTTATTTCTCATTCAGATGTACACATTATTTGACTTTCAAGAAATGACAAACTTTTCTTTTAGACTCTGAATAAACATATGGTTTATTCATTATGTTATGTTGTCACATTTGGAATAGTGGTAAAGAAATTGAATGCATTGTAATACATAGAAGATAATACTCAATTATAGAGGATCTATTGCTATGATTCATGTATTTGGTTTCTTGTTCAGTGTTGAGAATTGTGGATCAAGATAAAATATATGGACCAAGTGGAAAAATGTAGTATCCCGTTTTAGTAGATGGTCTGATTTTATTGCGATATAGCTTAATCGGTTGCGGATAATTTTCAACGCCATCCACTAGTTAATGAGTGGTAACGAAATCTCTTTAAATAGTGTTAAACGCTTAAACGCCTACTTTGATGGAAGTAGGCGGTGGAAGGGAGTTAAGACATCTCTTTAAAATAGAGATCCCTTCTAAGGTTTTCTATAACACAATATCATCGAGAGAAAATCAGAAGGAAGCAGAGATATTGGGTCCCTGATCAAGAGCATATCCTAAGGGCATACACCATCGTGTGTGGTAGCTCATTGATTGGAAGCACTCAATCAAGGTTCTTGAAGTGGTAGATCAAGATCCCGAGAGGTTCTCGAAGCGGTAGATCAAGATCCGAGAGGTAGATCTGCAGCTGATTCAGAACGAGAGGAAGATCAAGATCCTAATTCAGATCTTCGAAAGGTAGATCATAAGCAATGGCTGGAGGTAATACAAAGATCATATCTATTAATTCTATATAATATTATGTAGATTGTTAATAGATTTTTAACAGCCATCCCATGACTCTTTGTTTGCAAAAGGCTGAAAATTTTGTTGTACAACTCTAGAGTTCATGCAAATGCATTCTGGATCAAAAGAACGAAGGACATCTTAATGATAAAGAGCTAGAAATTGAATGCCAGCAAATGTAGCAATTTTGGTGGAAATAGGGTATCGCTGGTAAGTTTGGCTGATCAATGGGTAGAACAAGAGAGAGATGAATGAAGTGGAGAAGAGCCTTTGGAGTTGTGCGATTGCTGTATGGTTGTATGATTGTCTTTTTTTTTGGAAAAATATTAGCAAGAGATCAGTTTTGCTATATTGGATTACAGTGAAGTCTTGACTAAATTATGAAGAGATTTCCTCTTCTTGGCCTCCTCTTCCCTGCCTTCTGTTGAAACAGCAGCTCTCGTCTCTGTGAAAATGATTCAAACAATGTTAACAGGCGACCACCTACTTCGAAGGTCTTGGTTTCATTGGGTTTTTGTTGGGTACTGTTGCAAAAGCTTCCATGTTGTTTGGGTTTACGTAGAGTCCGAGAGTTTTGTGTAATGTTCAAGAGTATTTACTGAAGAACTGCAACCTAAGAACTGCAAAATTTCTACCTTTTTCTTTTGATCTAATGATATTTCCTTTAATATTATGCAGTAAGATTTCATTCAGCACGATAGCTCTTTCTGCCGCAAACAAAATATTCCTATTCAATGCTCATGTAGACCACACCTTTTTTTTTTTTTTTTTTTTTGTTGATTGCAGTAGTCAACAAGCGTAAACTGAAAAAAATGCAATATCTGAGTGTGGATGTGAAATGTTTTAAGTTTTCAATATTTAAAAATATTTTTAAACGATCTCATCTCGAGAACAGCCTTAAGTTTTCTAAAACCCAATGAGAAAAAGAGAAATCGTCCGGAGTTTTTTTTTTTTTTTTCCGAAGATCTCTTACTATTCTTAAAATGTATTTTTTTTAAATAATTTTAGAATAAAAAAAAGTAAGGATAAGGAATGATTCTACGTAGAGATGAAGCCTAAACTTACTGCTCTACTCTAAGGAGACATCGAAAAGACGGGATGCTATTCTTAACCTCCACTTTTGTGGCCTAATTTTGTCAGTGTTTCTTTTCGGGCCAATCGGCCTGTTTGACTGGCTTTCCAAGGAAGCCCTTTTAGATCATAATTCCCAAGGGAAAGAACTTAGTGCATCATCCTCGGTGCACTAAGTCGCGCACCGACGCGGCATTGGCCGCACGCCTGTGTAGGCACGTGTGCGAGGCATTGCACGTCTGTACAGTGCATGTGCGAGGCACGTCACGGCCCAATGGACCGTGGCATGCGCGTCTGCACGGGCGCGCGGCCAATGCCGCGCACCGGTGCGCACTTCCTGCATCACCCCCGATGCAGGAAGACTTTTTCATTCCCAAGTTAGTGTGGGGTGGCTTAGGTTGGAATTTAGGCTGTCCAACTGAGTCTTGTGTTCAAGGAACCGAGAACTTCCCATTGGTGATATATAAAATGGTCCAAGTTTTGTGCTTTTGGGATTGCAACTCCTTTCTCGCCTACTTAGGCCTTGTTGTTTAAAAGATATCAAAATAATCTAAAAATTTATATTTTTAAGTGAATATTATTTATACAATATTTAGATAAAAAATAATTTATTCATATCCTTTTATGCATCAAAAAATAGATTACTCCTATTCTTCTATATTATAATCTTTTTAAATGAGTTGCTGGAACCTGTTCATTTTTTTAAAATACTTTTTGCGCATATATGCATACTAATTACATACCATCTCTTGATGATTAAAGCTTAATTTCTTTTATGAAACTATATTTTTAACCATGTTATATATATACATTAATTATACATAAATTTTATTTTTTAAAATTAAAATAAACTTTTATAGTTGCTATTTACAAATTAATAATAGTATTATATTTCTTTATAAAACATATATTATATTATAAAAGATTTTTATTTTAATTATATAATTTGCTACAAACATTGTCTTTTTATTTTAAAATTATATTAAGAGTAAAAGATAACTGAAAGGAAGAATCAAAAAGCGTTAATAGAAAGAAGAACCCTAGCTGTACAGAGATATTTGAAAAAAATTTAAAAATATATTTTACCTAATTTGTAAGAAAATAATTTAGATATCTTTTGAATCATTAAATATCATTTCTAATTTAACATATAATAATAACTAAAATATAATTTATTTTTTTAAATTATTTTGATCAAAAACTAATTAATGAAAAAATGATCATTTTTTCCATAAATTTTTTTCAAGAAAGAACAGGCCAGCCTTATTTTGAAAGGAGCGAACTGAACTCTACTTGCTGTATAACGAACTATGCTTGCTGTCGGTCGAGTAAAAACCGTCACAAAACCCTCGCCGACCTCTTCGTGCTCTTCTTCTCGTTCCACTTCTAATATCCATCCCATGGCCTCTCGTTATCGTTCGATCTCGAGACCCGCCTTCTCTTTCCTCAGGTCTTCCATGGGGAAACCCAACAGCCCCCTCTCTCCCAGTCTCCCCACTGGCTCGATTCTTTCTTTTCAAAGGCAAGATCTCTCTCTCATCGACACTTCTTACGCTCTGCATTCGATTTTTTTTCTTTTATCCTTCCTGATATCTTTTGGTTCTTAG
Organism: Calamus simplicifolius; assembly: GCA_900491605.1. Lineage (NCBI taxonomy): Eukaryota > Viridiplantae > Streptophyta > Magnoliopsida > Arecales > Arecaceae > Calamus > Calamus simplicifolius. Next base: position 660,731 of record UESW01004751.1, on the reverse strand, counting down.
GATTCCTCGCGTGATCAGTGCCTTGCAATCCTTCAGCCGTTCCACCGCGCGTTGTCTTCGGTTCGGTCTACCTCGCGGCTTAGGATAGACTCGAGGTCGCTGTCACAGGGCACGCTCTGCAGTTCCAACCTCGGAGTCTCATCTTCTCTCCCTCCTATTTCTTTCTTCACTATTTGGTGGAGTAAGACACCGGCTCTCTTTATTTTCAGTTGTTTTCTTTTCATGTCAGTGTGGACTCATTGATTTACTCTTTGTATGAGAGACTTATAAGATTGTTGTGATGCTGAATTTTATTTTGTTATATATTTACATAGCTTTTTGCTTGTACCTTCGCCGGGAAGTTTAGCATATATGATCCAACATAATGAAGCTGTTTTTGACTTTGTTTTCTGGGATCTCATCTGTTGGCTTATGTATGCAATTTCTGAAGGAGAGTTATTCACAGTGAAGCAAACATGATAGGGATTTGTTACTGTTTCTGTTATAGTTTTTTTTTACTTACTATACAGTGATAAGAAGCTCGAGTGTCATTGGGGTCCTTGTCTCAATCAACAGCTGAAAGGACTTACGGATTGTGAAGGTGCATGGATAATGCATGCCAGAGATGAGTTGGATTTATTAGTTAATGAAACCTCGACAATGCATTTGAGGAGAAAGAAGGTGGGGACTTTCTTAGGCTTGTTTTGGGGCGCTTCTATTTGGACCGCTAAAATTGCTGAGAGCCCCCATTTGAATTTTTTTTTTTTACTTAAGAGCCCTCATTTTTACTCAGTAGCCCATTTTTTAAAATTCCTAAACTACCCTTTCTCCCTCCCGTCCCCCGCCCTAAATTGCTATTTGGCCCCCCTCCCCCCCCCATCCGATCCTTCTCCCTTCCACTTCCTTCCGCCTCCTTGCTCGTGCTCACCTCCTCACGGTGCTCTCCGGCGGCTTCCCTGGCAGCAGAGCTTCCTCTCCGACAAGGTAAGCTCCCTCCTTCCCTCCCTTCCTTCCTCTCCTTCCTCTCCCTCCCTCCTTCCCTCCCTTCTCCCTCATTTCTCCTCACTCGATCGGCCCTTCAATTTTTTTTTTAAGCCTCCCGGCGTCCGTAAGTGTCCGACGGCTCCGCCCCCTTCGTCCCCCCCCCCCCACCACTCACGAGTCGTCCCAGCTAGGCCGAACAGAGTAATTAAGTTATAAAATATAATTTTAATAAAGTATATTATAATAATAATTATAATAATTAACTATATTGCAATGTTTCAGATATGGATGCTGGCCCCTCACGAGTTAGACCCATAGCGTCTGCCAGGAGACGTAGAACCCAGGCGCCTGAGGTTATTGAGGTTCCTGAGGATCTTGTTGCACCATCGCCCCCAGATGAGACAGCAGCCGAGGACATCCCAGCTATGGATGTTGATGATGATGAGGACGATAGTGTTAGGCCGGCGTATTGCAGATGTGTTTAGCCTTTGCACTGACATACTTGATATGGATCGGGAGGAGGCTGCTGCGTCACAGGGGAGGCACATGTACAATGTCATATCGCAGATGGCATATGTGTTACAGGATCAGCATATCTCTACGGTACAGCCTGTTCAGCCTGATGTTCTTGGCCCTAGTCATGCATCGCCACAGCAGTACAAGCATCGACGACAACGTGGTGGGGATCCCTGATGTACCTCATGTATTTTGTATTTGTTAGCACATAGTGCATCTTTTTGTAACAGACATTGAAATTTGAATGAAAATTCACTTCCTTTCGGCTCAATTTTAATGAAAATCTTTTGAATTAATATAAATATGTCATACATTATACAAAATTGATTGTTGCAAGCAAAAGGACTTCTACAACTCAATAGTCTCGCTAATAATGACATCCGACGAGATCGTTCGTCTAAACTCGTGAATCCTAGATTCATATGAAGAAGCCCATCCGGAAGCACACGGTAAATGATGTTTGTGCCAATTGCTTGCTATTGGGGGAACAGGATGACTCGGTAACAAAAACACCTACAAAATATATAAATTGTAGATTATCTCTACAGCCTTGCACTTCTACCGTGCATTGTAGATTGTCTTCATTGTCGTAACATTGAGGGCATCCCTTTGCTTCAATGTAGATAAAATATCCTTAGGCCGAACCAAACTCTTCGACATCTCCACTAGTATTGTAGTCTCCTCCTTAGATAATCGTCCCGCATATGAGTGCCCCTCGAGATGCTTTGCAGCTGAATGATTGTGCACGCCGCAAATGACCGTTAACATCCAATCATCTGCAGTATCCATTTCTTTCCTCTTAAGGCAAAAGGACATCCACACTTCTTAGTGCCACTGGCCCTGGTCTTTGATCCCTTTTTCTTGATGTGTTTACTTTTGCAAGTACCGCTCCTCTCGCAAGAAAAAATAATTCTTGGTTTCTTAACATTGCTACCTGAATCAAATTTTTTAATAATAACAAAAAATCCATTCCTCTTTCCGACTTCCCGACACCAATTACACATTTCTTCTCTACTTTTGAATATCTATAAAATAAATAGTTTTATGTTGGTAGACAATTATAAACATTGCTCAGTCAAATAATATAAAAATAAATGCAATTAAATTTTACCTCGTAAGTTGTAAATTCATTTGTGTAATCCATTACACAATCGGAGCCAATCACACTGCATTCGGTCGAAGCATCATTCTGCACGATCAAATAATAAATTTTAACCCTAATCATAATTAATCAAAAAAAAAATAAACACTCTGTTCAGCGACACAGGGCCGAACAGAAGAATTCCTTCATCCGAACAGAAAAAAGAATTCTTCTGTTCGGCACTAGTAGGCCGAACGTATTTAAGTTGTTCGGCTTATTGTGGCCGAACAGAGCTAACCTGTTCGGCCACACAGGGCCGAACACGCACAAATCGGGAAAAAAATTGAAGACGGAGATATAAACTAACCTTTGCGACCGTAGCACCTTCATAAATTATTAATTGCTTGTCCATTGCTTGTCTTGAGGTTGAAATTGCTTCAATCGATGATCCAATGATAATCTGGAGTGAGGGAGGCGGGAGGACGATCACAGGGGCTGTTTGGGGGGGCTAGGGGGGCCACGGGCTCAGGGGGGCTGTTGGGGGGGGGGGGGGGGGGGGATATTTTGGTTCTGAAATTTTAGGAGCAAAAATGCCATTTTTTTAATATGGCATGGGGGGCTCCTCAGTTAAAAACGCGGGCCAAATAGAACGACCCCTTGTTTTGGAGGAGAATGGAGTTAGATGAAATTGGCAAGGATGCATGCTTCTTTCAGTTACAGGAGTTTAGGTATAGGAACTGTATGATAATTTATCTGCGTAGTATGAAAGACTGTTCACAAGAATATTACAAACAACCTCTTCATTTGATTTTATATTTCATTTATTACTGTCAGTTGATAAGGATACATCAAATGTAGTCATCGTTTTTTGTAGTCATCGATCATCTTCTTAAGTAGTTGTTGCCACCGGGATCTGTTCTCCGACTCAGGTGCGGTCGGTCTCCTGATCGGGCTTCCTCCTAGGCGGACCTGCATAGAAGTCCTCACGCGAGAGGCGTTGGGGGTGGCCCTCCGTGGAAGACCCTTCGACGCTCAAGTCAGTGGGGATCGACGATCAACAGAAATGAGAAGAAGGATCTCTCTGGGGAGTCCCTCCAAGGGTAGCCAATTGGGAGCTCTAGGGGAGCGCCGACGGCGGAGAGAGAGAAGAATGAGTAGTGAAGGAGAGAGAGAGTGAGAGTGGGATGTGCGCGCGTACTTGAGAGAATCTGGGAGTATCTTATTTATGGGCAATCACCTGAATCTTGAGCGCCTTCTAGAAGGTTCGAAGGTTGTTGGGATACGGAGATGATTCAAATCAAGTCGTTGTGAGGCCGGTGGGATCCGTATCTTGTCTGTTGGAGGATCGACGGCTGGGAGAGCTCTCTGATGGCTTGAGGTCTAATGACTGCGTAGGTCCCAGGCCATTATCACAGACCCTAGGCCACTCCTCGATACGATTCTTTGTTTGGGATTCTGTTATACTAGACTTGGGCTCTCCCGCGCCAGGCTCCGCGGAGGTGCATGTCGAGCTACGAGTTACTTGGGGAAGCCGAGCTATGGGTTGCTCGGGGAGCCGAGCTACGAGTTGCTCGGGGAGCCGAGCCATGGAAGCCGAGCTATAAGTTGCTCGGGGAAGGCGAGCCATGGATTGCTCGGGGGAGCCGAGCTATGGATGGCTCGGGGAAAGCGAGCTACGGGTAGCTCGGGGAAACCGAGCTATAGGTAGCTCGGGGGAGCCGAGCTATGGGTTGCCCGGAAAAAACTAAGCTATGGATTGCCCGGAAAGACCGAGCTATGGATGACTCGGGGAAGCCGAGCTATGGGTAGCTCGGGGAAACCGAGCTATAGGTTGCTCGGGGAAAAACGAGCTATGGGTAGCTTGGGGGGAACCGAACTATGGGTTGCTCGACCCGCTGGACGATACTAGTTAGCTCGCTCTTTATGGGCATAGTGTAGCGGGCGGGGGGATGGGGCTAAGCCTAGCTCCTTCATATGGTTATCAACACAATAATGATTTTATCCCTCAACAGTAGCACTTGTGCTGATGTATGGTTGCAAATGTAGGCTAGAATGTGGATTGCCCTGGTTATTAAAGGTAAACTGCTGACTGATTACAACAGAAAATACTTCTTTTATGAATTGATTTCAGTGTAACTCTCAATATAGCGAAATCTTTATAAGTAATGTCTGCTATTTAGCATGCTTCTATTAATTCATAAGTCGGTTGTTCATGAGCCCAGTGTGCTTTTTTACATCTGTCATGCTGCTGCATTCCATGCATTATTCTTCTGTTGATTAGTACATTGGCAGTGTTTTATATTTGTTCATGCTTTCCAAGAGCTTTCTGTAATTCTATGTAATTAATAAAATCAGTTATGACATATG
>UESW01004751.1:606388-655076 GCA_900491605.1 Calamus simplicifolius | reverse complement strand
AACATATTGCATGGGCTTATTAATATTTTCACATAGCATTAATCTTTCTTTCATATCTGTTTTAAAGTTTGATAAGGAGATTCCAAGTTGATCATTTGTTGGTTTTACAAGAAATTAGATTATATTTATATTGCTTGTACTATAGTATCTAATTATGATTTAGATTATAGATGTTAAGTTGTTTGCCTTCTGCTAATTAAATTACATTTATAGGGGTGCACAAGGGTATTAATGTTGAAGTGTTTTATAAACACATTGATGCAATGAGATATACCATCAGCTAATAATTCTTTTAACTTGTTATGTCAGACATGGCTCATAATGTCTTAGATTCAGGGCCTCATGATCCTACTGTTCTTACTTTGCAAGAGATGCATAGATCAACCAATATATTTCAGGGCGAGGTATGTATTATTGATCGACAGTCCTTAAATAATTTACATTTGTTTATGTTAATGCGGATGTATCATTTAATTTATTTTTGTCAGGAGTTACCGGTTCTTAGATGTCGTCGTCATGACGCACGTATATGGAGAGAGACACCGGGAATGTCGCACCCACGAGTACAATATTATCTAGATCATGTCGGCATGTTTGGCATATATAGGATTGGCCAGATTCGACTGGATGTTGGCCTTATTTCTGCACTAGTAGAGAGATGGCGTCAAGAGACCCACACATTCCATCTACCTTTGGTGAGGCGACCATTACACTACAGGATGTGAGTATTTTGAGTAGCCTTCGGATTGATGGTTCTGCTGTTACTGGGTTAGATCCGCGCCATACTATTCCGGAGTGGCAGGCTATATTTGGGAGGCTATTTGGTGTCGAGCCTCCTATCGAAGCATTTCAAAAGGTCATTTTCGATTGGCATTCTTCGATCAATTCTATCGCGACCTTCACTTGGACGAAGATGTGGATGATGAGGTTGTCCAGCAGTTCGTGAGGGGACAACTTCTTCGAATCATTGGTGGAGTTATTCTTCCAATACCTCTGGTAATTTAGTTAAGTTGATGTATGTGCCATTTCTGGAAGACTTGGGGGAATTTGCTGCTCTTAGCTGGGGTTCGGCAACGCTGGCTGGTTTATATAGAGCACTGTGTCGTGCTATGAGCCCTACTCAGTATGATATCGGAGGATATCTTCCATTGCTACAGGTAAACACTTTATTCTTATGTTTGAGATCGAGGTAATTTTTATTGTTAATTAACAATTTGAATTATCCAAACATGCAGATTTGGGCATGGGAACGATTTCCTATTTTCCATCCCACGAGACTCGAGATTCCGGAGCGAGACCTTCGGATGCTGATGATGATTGGCACTTAGGTGCACTGTGGGGGTTTAGATGGCACGTTAGATATAACATGAAAAATATTCCAACCCATACACTACGTGCTTATAGGGACCAGTTGGATGTGTTGGATGATAGTGAGCAACGGGTATGTCATTTTGCAATATGGAATTCAATTAGATCGATTCATTATGTTGATTAAGGTTTAATTATATATTTTCTATGCAGTTCTTATGGTGTCCTTACTTGGCAGCAGTTATCTCTATTTTACCTCCAAGCTGCTTGGTAAGTTCGGATATTTGGATGGCACGGATCCCGCTGATATGTTTTGATGTAGTTGAGTGGTATTTGCCGGACCGGGTGCTTCGTCAATTTGGATGTCGGCAGTCAATTCCATGTCCATGCGATACTTCGCTGCATCTTTATCAGATTGATAGACGAGGGAGGTCAAATGTTGCATGGGACGCCGTGCACGGGACTTATATTGAAACATGGAATGCACGCGTCAGCATCTGATTATGGGAGAGCCTATAGTAGCAGGATTCCCATGCACACCCGATTATATGGCTTGGTTTAGGAGCATCACTCGAATATGTGTAGGCCGTTCTGAGTACAGTACAAGGGGCTACGAAGGAGAAGGCACTTCATTTGAGTTTTTGGTATTATTTTATAAATTTGTTTGGGTCTCTTTTTCTTTCAACTTCATAAGCTTTCATATAAATTTTTGTTGTCATATTATATGCAGCATGAGAGGTTTCAACAATTGACTGTTGAGCTCGAGCGGGCTGTAGCCGCCCCAGTGGACGATGAGCGGCTAAAGATTTTGAGAAGCGCGACGGCAATGGCTCATGGTACATTGTCAGTGGTCGGGCATCGGCATGTTCAGAGCATAGCTCCTTCAGCACTGTACCCGGAGGTCCCGGAGTCCACACGAGCCGATGTTGATCAGATGATGGAGACATTTCACTATACCCCATCGCCTTCTTGCATGCGGTCCCCATTACCACACGAGTATTCGCAGAGGAGGGACGCCGGGGAGGATACGTCTGCCTGTCGCATTGATGACATTGTTGATGCGGACATTGCCGAGATCTGTGAGGATGCTGATGTCTCCCAGTCACATTTGGACGTTGCTATGCATGATGTTTTCCATCCTACCTTGATCCCACACAGGAGGGGGTATCTCAGGTGATTGATGAGGATCCCATACCATTGGCGACATATAGGCGACGGACTGGACGCATTCGCCGACCTCCTCGACGAGGATGTGGAACCTAGGTTTAATAGATTGTTGTACTTTAACCAACTGATGTAAAAATTCTATTTTGAAATGTACCTAAAAATTTTAATTTTTATAAGAATGTGTTGTTCTAATGTATTATCTTTTTGTCATGAACGGCATTTACTTTAGGTCGAGTTTGGGTCGAGTTTCGATCGAGTTTCGGTGGAGTTTCAGTCAACTTTCGATCGAGTTTCGGTCGAGTATCGATCGAGTTTCAGTCGAGTTTCGATCGAGTTTCGGTTGAGTTTTGGTTAAGTTTTGGTCCAGTTTCGATCAAGTTTCGATCGAGTTTCGGTCGAGTTTCGGTCGACTTATTTGTTTTTTCCATTTTCAGCATAATGTAAGTCAGTTGGTTTGTTTTTAATTCGCTCTAATTCAAATTCCCTTTCCCCTATTGGAATGTATTATAGTATGGAAGTGATATTAGTGTGTTGTTCTTTAGTTGATGATGAATCGCAATCTCTATTAACCCAGCTATGTCTGATGATGTTAATGGGCTTCTTGCCTGCAGAATGACATTAGATTCATTCTGTTGTTCAGATTTGGTGTGGATAACAATTAGTTGTTGTTCTATTTGCATCACAAATAGCTATCAGGGCAAAAAAAAAAAAAAAACTCCTAATCATGATTCCAAAAATTTTAGGGTCTTGGTAAATGCTAGGGTGCATGGCATTTTATGCAATGATAGAGAATTTAGGGAGTCTGAGAAAATCACCACTTGGAGTGGCGATTTTCAACCTTGAAATTGCCACTCCAAATGGCGATTTCAAATGGCCTTGAAATCGCCACTTCAAGTGGCGATTTCAGACGCCTCTGCCATCTAGCTGCCTCAATTGATAAATCGCCAAATGAAGTGACGATTTCAGTAAAGAAATCGCCACTTCATTTGGCGATTTCTTGTTCTTGGAGGAGGAGGAAATCGCCACTTGGAGTGGCGATTTCAGCCCTGAAATCACCACTCCAAGTGGCGATTTTCTCACAGTACCAACTCGAGGGCACATCCTTTGGGGACTTAAATTTCAGCAAACTCACCCCAACCCTCCCCCCACGAAACACATTTCAGTCTGAAATTTTTTGTGCATTTCCCTAAGTGCCAAATGCAAAATAGAAAAATATCAATCGAAAATCGAAACTCGACCGAAACTCAATCGAAACTCAACCGAAACTCAATAGAAACTCACATCATCAAATGCTAATCATTACAAAAAGTAAATGCATCCATAAATGTTCGATCATAGGCACATTTACGTCATTAATGCAGCAATATATAGTCTTGTTCCGGAGAGAAGTACATAATAGGCACAAGAATGACCGTTTTACTTAAAGAGTACATAAATTTACGATCCTGAAGGTCCACCAGTTACATTATGACAACGGCGTCTTGAATGACCTGTTTGCTTGCAAATAGAACATCGAGTCGTTCTTCTAGGCTGAACCTCGTCCATCTCGTTGTGGATCCGAGTTGACTTTGGCTTTCCTCTTTTCTTCGGCCTAAGACGATCCCGATCAGGTAAGCACGTGATCGGTGTTTGCAACTAGTAGTCTTCATGTGGAACCGGATTGAACTCCCCACCCCAGGCAATAATGTAGGAGCGAATACTATATACTTCATCAACAAATGCCGCTGAGTCCATGCCAATCTCCTGGCACACTGCTAACACATGTGTACATGGATATTTATATATTGTCCACTTCCCACATGAACAATTACGGTCACTAAGAGAAACAGTCTGAACGTTGCCTCCACCCCTGAGAGCTTCACTGAACCTCCTAGTCACGACCTCATAAGTAGCTCTTTGCATGTTGTATCTAGTTACTCTATGCTCATTAGCTTTGGCCTGACCTTCAGCAACCTTAATCGAAATCTGAGGAGTGAAAAGGTTGTTAGGGTTCTCTTGTACATACCTTAAGGCTTCTGCGCGTCTGGTGTTGAAGTATTTAACGAGACGACGAAATGTCATCTGTACACACGCAGTAATTGGCATATTTCTAGCTCCCCTCAACACGCAATTAAAAACCTCCGAGAGATTGGTTGTCAATGTTTCGTAGCGAAAGCCCCCATCATGTACCAATGTCCACTTCTCCGGCTCTAACTCCGATAGCCAAGACCAAGCTTCTGCATTGATTGTTTTAATCCTTTCCATCAGAAAGTTAAACTTCCGAAGCTGATGTTCGCTCCCTGCTTTCCAGACTGCTCTTTTCAACTGAACATTTGAGAATCTCGAGTTAAAATTACTGCAAACATGTCTCAAACAATATCGATGATAAGCTCTTGGTGGAGCCCATCCAATTAGATTATCAGCTATGGCACTCAGTATACCTGGATGTCGGTCAGATATAAGACAAATGTCATTTCTATCTTTCACAACATGCCTCCTAAGCCTCAGCAAAAACCAGCTCCAGCTAGCTGTACACTCTTCATCCACAATTGCATAGGCCAGTGGAAATATCCTATTATCAGCATCAGTGCCTGTCGCAATCAGCATCTTCCCCCTGTACTTTCCATAAAGATGTGTTCCATCAATAGAAATCACCAGGCGACAATACCGAAACCCCTCAACAGATGGTTGAAATGCCCAGAATACATAATTCAGGACACGTTCAGAAGAACTTGCTTCACTGTAGAAATCCCAACATACAACTGTTCCAGGGTTAGCATTCTGCAGTGCAAGCATGTATCTAGGAAGCTTTGCATATGACGGTTCCCATTCACCAAATATATCAATCAATGCCCTCTGCTTTCCACGCCATGCTTTCGAATATGACACTGTATAGTGAAATTGTTCTGCAATGGTTGCTATAATAGCTTCAATATTCACACTTGGATCTTTCTCCACAATGTGTCGAACAGCATGGCTAATAACTCGAGAAGTAATATGTTTGTTATCCGAGTTAAATTACTGAATAAACAAGAGTGCGGCCCTTCATACCTTGTGATCTCAAAAAATCCATGCTTCTTCAACTTGGTAGCACGCAACCTCCACGGACACCGTTGGGTAGTACTTGAAGAGGCATATCTCACATACCAGAATAGTTTTTTCGACTCCACCACATTATATGTGCGATGCTTCTTGATGTGATACATGTCACATGCTCTCTTTAGTTCATCTTTAGTATTAAATAATAATCCTTTAGCAAACTCAGTAATTGATGGATCCCAAAATTGAGAGTTGAAGGGTAACTCTCTCGGAGTACTAACACATCCACCATCATGCAAATTCAACTCATCATAAAATTCTGGAACTTGTTCATCTGCAAAGGCTTGGTGATCGTGTACCTGAGTTGGAATATGTTCTGGATGACTATATGTAGGAATGGAACTAAAGCCAGTCTCATGAACTATATCATCTCTATATGACTCTTCATCTTCATTTGACTCTTCATCTGAGTTATCATGTTCAGGCCAATAGTCATCATCTGCACTCTCGTCTGACTCCATTCCCCGACTATCAATATTACACTGATTGTTTACCACATCATCACTCTGCACTGCTGGCATAAATTCCTCAATCATTGGAAAATCCACAGGAGTCCTAACCTGTTCCTGCTGCTGGGCTATAGGAGAACTGTTATAAACATTCTCTATATGACCAACACTATATGGCTCTGGAACATCATCCCTTAAAACATAGACTTCAATACACCGATATTCAGGATACTTCGAGGGAAATGTCAACATGTGCTCCACATCGTCATCGTCTCAATTGGAAGAAGCACATATTTTTGATTCAATGTCGGAGATCTCCACATCAATCTGATGATATATCTCTGTACTGGAATTGTTAGAACTGTATGTACTTGATCAACTAACTCAGCAAAGCGTGTTCCCGTGCTCAATTTCAAACATTTACGTGGAGGTTGATTATAATGTATCCCTTCTTGGCCGCCATGTTCAATTGATCCATCATAATATAGCAGAACACGTACAGTTTCCATCTGAAAAAAAGGGTGATAATAAATTTATCAAGCCTCTTGTGTATACGCCTATAAATGTAATCTATTTTCTTGCCAAACCAAGATATGACGGTGCCATCAAAAGGAAAACTTTAAATGTCCAAATATTGTTATTTAATCATCTATATGATCAATAAAATCAACATCTGAATAACTAGTTGCATTTACTTTAATAGCCTAGCACATTAAACGAATATGATGCAAAGATATTTAGGGCATGGTATTTGTGGTTATCAAAAAAAATTTAAATACTCACTGCTGAGTACAGTACCGGAAGGCGAGGGCGATGAGAGGTAAGAGGAGGAAGAAGTGGGAGCTTGCCGGGAAAGAGGAGGAATGGTTGCCACCGAGCAGGAGATGGAAACAGACGGACGCCTGGGAGAAGGAGGAAGAAGAAGAAGAAGAGAATCGGGCAACTGGGGTAAAAAAGCCTGAGAAAAATGCCACATGGTGTGGCGATTTCAGAATAGTGAAATCGCCACACCATGTGGCGATTTCATGGCTTTCCATGTCAGCTCCATAGCTGACTTGGCCGAGCTCCAGGAGATGAAATGGCACCGGAAAACGCCATTTCAAATGGCGTTTTCCCCTTTAACACCTTTCCTGCAATATCTTTGGAACCCACCCTTACTGTCAAACCGGTGCCAAAATGCACCGGTTTGAAAAACGACTCGAGGATTGGTCTTCTGGATTGCTTACTTTTTTTTTAAAAAAAAAGATACCTAAAAAACAAAATTTATGTAAGAACATGAGGGTTCAAAAACTGAAGTAATGAGCCACCCGAACAGCAATCCAATATGTCACTGAATTGACTTTCCGATAGATATATCGAATCTAGGCGTTGTAAGCCTCCTGAAGAGTAGAGTAGATCGAATGTCGCAAATCAAGGAATTGATTGGCAGATGATCGCAGAAGTCATGTCGGAACCAGGAAATAATAATAGAATCCCCTCAATAACAAGACTGCGGGCACTAAGGCTACAAATGGCATAAGAAATACCAGTCCAAGCAGTATACAGCTCGGTAAAAAAAAAAAAACAGAGGAGTCAAAAAGGCCGAATCCCTCTGCCACCAACATAGCTTCATCAGATCCTTGAATTACAAAGCCGATCTAGCTAGTCTACCTCAAAACTGTAATCAAAGTTGATTTAATAAACTTTAGATGTTGAAGCTCTTAAGAAATAAAGATCGTGCGCATGAAAGCTCCAGAGGCCAAGGTTGTCAAAATCAAAAACTGTATGATAAAAAATGTACTCAACTGATAAAGAAATGACTATCCTGACTATCCTATGAAAAGGTACAGTTTTATCAATGAAAACAAGTTGGTTCCGAGATAATTAGATCTAATGTGTTATGTAAGCTCTAACACCCTAATGATGGATACCCTTCCGTATATCCCGCTGGATCAAGCCCAAGAAAAAATACGACTCATGCTTGTTTTTTACCATGTTAGGAGTTTACGTTATGCACGGTAAAAGACTCGAAAGGTAGCTGAAATATTGTCATACTGCAAACAAACGAAGGGTTGGTGAGATATTTCAACTGTTGAATGGCGATAGTATTTTTAAATGGAATTATGCCCTAAATTTAGCAATGACGTTTTAGAGATAGTTGAACACGCAAAAAGAGAGACTGGATTTCATCTGCAAGCATCTTTGCCAAACCAAAGTGGCACGATCTTTGCAACAAAGGGCTTTTCTTAATCTAATCAATAAGCTTGCCTTATGTAAATTGTTTAGCGTATCAAGGAGGATAAAAGAGTTGCTAAAGAGTCCTGCTTTCATTTGAGCTGCAAGTTTTGAACTTTCTACATACACTGAATACTTTTTACATTATCATGATAATCAAAAGGTCAATCAAAACAATCGTGAGACAGATGGTGACAGAAAATACAAAAGGAAAAGTGATGATTTGCTCAGGAATTTAAAAAATTCAAAGCATCTGTGGGGTTCTCTCTTGAACCATTCGTCCAATTACTACAGCCACACTGCAAAGCAATGTTCCCATTCACTGACAGAATAAACTGCAGGGCAGTTGAACCTTTCAAACATTTGATGCTCTTATGGGAGGTCAAAATCTTCAGAATTCATGATTAGTCAAGGAATGCACAACCTTTCGAATCAAAAAGAAGGAATTCACAACAATCAGCGATGAACAATGAAAATCTCAACTAAAAATAGAGAACTGTAATTTATGAAGAATTGAGAAGCAATTGAACTGCACCTAATGTCATGGATCTGCATATGGAGAAAAGGGTTTTTGTCAGAAAACTCAAAGATCTGAATCAGCCTGACTTCTGGCATCTTGCTCGCTCCTCCATCGTGCTTCCCAGAGCTGAGACTCAATTCCCAACTTCTTTAACTCCAAAAGCCCGCGCTCAACTGTGACATGGAAGAAAAGCACCAAACGGAGGCTGCAGTAATTCAGCTTACTCATTGGCAAACAAGCACATTGCTCAGCAGTTGCACCCATCTCCTATCACAAGGAGATGTATTGGTGCTCCATTGTTAATCCTCCCTTTTCATTGAGACAAACAGCTAAGAAAGAATAATGACACTATTTTTAAATATCGGAGAAAATGTCTTGCCAATTCGTTAAAAACAAGAATGCCTTTCCTCTCATTGTTTTGTAGTTGTAAACCAACACATATCAGGTACTATCAGATGAGGACATAGAAGAACACACTATGCACAGCACTGACCAGAAAGTTTTGTATTTCTTCTGCTTTAGATCAAGAATCATGAAAAACATGGAAATATAAACTTTATGACATCTACTGCCTTTCAAACTTGCATATAGTGTTGGCACAAAAACTCCTACAAACAGAGAGAGCACGTAGAAAATATAGGCATATGCAATTTTTTATTTTTTTTGGTTTCATACACATCATAATCTTCTGATAGATTTTCTCACACGAGTCTGGCACAGGGTATGCATGTGAGAAATAGCATGGATTTTATGGAGAGAAAATGACATGGAGACAGATGCATAGACGACTTGGAGCCTCATGTACACAGGAGATAATCTGGAGTTTGAGGCTAACACCTGAAAAAATAAATGATATACAAACCTCATTCCCACCATGAACCTCAATGTTAAGATACATGCATAACTGCATGCTTATTTGAACTTATAGACAACTAATGCAGCTGAAAACACTTCCAAAACTTATTTAAACACTAATTACTTGCAAATGAGACAAGTCAAGTTCTTCTTCAGCACCTCAGAAATTCAGTTCATGCAGAACTGCAAAAATTAAAACTGAAGATCTTCATTTTTCTAAAATATGAAACATATCATTACCTTCTACTGCATCAAATGAGGTAGGGGAATGGTTGTTTTGCTCGATCCAAAATTGCAAACGTTCATCTGCAATGTCCTCTTCCAAACTGTGATTTTTGATTCTCCTCCAGAAATATGTAAGCCAAGCCTGTGAGCTCATATGAAGGCAGGAACTTAATGACAATTTCACATGATCAGGGAAATTTGAAAGCAAAAACCAGCTTATCTTCTTGGATGGTAAGACCAAATGATACGCATAAGCTTAGAGAAAACACTTCATAGCACCTGCTTGAAGAGCACATCTTCAGACTCCTCCTGACTCAATTCTGAAAGCAAAAGTAACAAGGAGTTTACCATCAAGCACAGTTGCAGTAACTAGTTGAGCAAAAGAATCATTAGGCTATGGTACTACAATTAATTGCACTATTCACAAACAAAAACAACCATCACAAACAATTCCATTTTTAATGCTTACATGAGGAACTGGCTTCATGGTTATTCCTCATTTTTACACTACCAAACATGTCTTTATGAAAGGAGAGTTAAAGAGAACTAACCTATGACTTCCAAAGGATTTGGACCTTCAGCTGCAGCTGATAAACCTACAACAAGGGGCTTGTTATTGTCCAGAGTAAATGCATCAAAGGTTATGATTTTGACAGAAACAATTATGAGATCACTAATTAATGATCTATATATACACACAAACAATGGACGGAGCACACCAGATTAGATAATTAGTGCAAAGCATCACAAACAAAGGAATCCAAATGCAGTAGAATTAGAAAATGTTAATTGAGTATAAGTGACATGTCAAGTTGACTAGCTATAACGGAATTCTGTGTTATCATCTCAGATTCTAGAATTGGAGACAGGTGTAGTAGAAGGTGCGGATGTGGATGCAGGAAAGCGGATACTTCAAAAAAATAATAATAATAATAATAAGGAAATGCTGAGCAAGCAGGGGAGTTGGGCAACCAGCTGGGCGCTCAACATCCCAGGCTTCATCAAAAAAATCCAAAAAAAAGAAGAAAAAATAAAAGAAGAAAGAAAAAAAAAAAAAATATTTTCTAAGGCCCGCAAGCTGCCCAAAATTCCTGAAAAAAAAATTATATAAGTCCTTCATGCATCCAAACTCACATTTTAAATTATTTACAACATCATAACATTTCACAAACATTATTTACATTGAAATATTTCCCAACAAAATTACAAGAAGCAAAATTTCTGGATGTTACAACTCCCAGCTGGGCGCCCAATAGCCCAGTTAGCTGCCCAACAAGGAGTTGGGCGACCAGCTGGCCGCCCAATGTGAGTGCTTTTGACCCCCCCCCCCCCTTTATAAATAAAAAAAGAAAAAAAAAGGGGAAAAGGGGTTTTCTTCTGAGACAAAGCCGAGAGGGTTTGTGAGTGGAAACAGAGAAGGAAAGAAAAGAAGAAAGAAAGGAAAAGAAAAGGAGAGGAAGAAGAAGGGATTTTCCATGCTTCGGAGGTAAGCACATTCTTCCTAAGCTTAGGAGTAGCTCTAGAACCCTGTGCCTTGTATATGTAGTTGGTTAACATGTGTATTTTGGAAAGATCAGAAAGGGTGAAAGAAAATCATGTTAGGTTAAAAATCGTAGCATGTTCTTGTATAGATGAATAAGATCTTCCATGTTAATGTCCTGATGTTGTTTATATGTTAAAATAGGACCAGAGATTGGCCCTAGGGAACTGGGACAGGGGGTTTAGCGGATCGTCTAGCATGGTAGCATCAGGTGAGTGGGTTCTTTCATCTAGCTTTGCTTTATTTTAAATTTATATGCAGGGATTTTGAAATGCTATGTGAATCAATTTTAGTCTGAAAGGAAACAGAGAAGGAAAGAAAAGAAGAAAGAAAGGAAAAGAAAAGGAGAGGAAGAAGAAGGGATTTTCCATGCTTCGGAGGTAAGCACGTTCTTCCTAAGCTTAGGAGTAGCTCTAGAACCCTGTGCCTTGTATATGTAGTTGGTTAACATGTGTATTTTGGAAAGATCAGAAAGGGTGAAAGAAAATCATGTTAGGTTAAAAATCGTAGCATGTTCTTGTATAGATGAATAAGATCTTCCATGTTAATGTCCTGATGTTGTTTATATGTTAAAATAGGACCAGAGATTGGCCCTAGGGAACTGGGACAGGGGGTTTAGCGGATCGTCTAGCATGGTAGCATCAGGTGAGTGGGTTCTTTCATCTAGCTTTGCTTTATTTTAAATTTATATGCAGGGATTTTGAAATGCTATGTGAATCAATTTTAGTCTGATACGTTACACTGTATAAATATAGTGTTGAACTGAGATTTTATAAATCAGGGAATTGAGAACCAAATGCATGATTAATTATGAAAAGCATGTTTTCAAATAAAAAGTAATGTTTTAGCTGTATGTATGGCATATATGCATGGTAATGTATTTTATCAGGGCCGATGGACCAATTGTATTCCGTAGAGGATAGCTTTTGTAATGTGATACCAGCAGTGCAGGAACTAAGTGCCACACAGGACAAAGTGCTACATTGATGGGAGTCACCTCTTGGGCCTATAGGGGGCCACACAGGACAAAATGCTATATTGATGGGAGCTACCTTTTAAGCCTATGGGGGCCACTGCTAGGGTCCTATCTGTATGGGGGATGTGATGGTGTAGACATGGGGTGATTGTATATGAAACCAGTGGGCTATGTACATCCCAATGGGGATCAAAAAGCAAATGTATCAAGGTCAGACCACTGATAAACTAAGATTTCGTGTTTTATTTTTCAAAGTCATATGCATGGATTCATGTTTCAAAGGAAAAGAACTGATATTATATTATGTTTCAAATTGATACATTGTTGCAAGCATAAGCTGACTTTTAATTTAATTTGCATCAATTCAATATGCGTATGTATACTATTTTGGAAATGCATTCTTGTGAGAAGGATATTAGCAAGATATTTCTTTTAAAAAGTATATTATTTGAAGAATAAGCTGCATTGTTCTTTACCAGTTAGCATGATAAAATGTTTACTTCATCGTATAAATGCTTTAAAGTATTATTATTGAAAGGTATTTCATGTTCTCAGTTTTTTCCAAGATTAGATGATTATTCAGTCACTGGGACTTCGGTCTCATCCCATTCTGTTGTTAATATTTCTATTTTCAGATCATTAAGCTTAAGACCAGGGTAGAGGGTCGAATTCTTACTTTAGCTAGGGTTGGGAGTGGATCTTTGCGGCGTCTGGATCCGTTCCTGGTGAAGCCATTAGAGATGTATGTGACAGCAAATGTATGCGTGGATTTGGGTGATGGCGTATATATATGGTTGTATGTTCATATGGTAGTGTCTTGGTGATGTATTATGGGTAAGATGTGAATATGTAAGATAAGTTTTGGGGTTGTATATGTGTTTGTATATAGGTGGATGACCTGGTGATGTGTCCCAGGCTAATGTGTGTATGAGGATGACTTATTTTGGGTTTGTATGTGTATATACTTGGAAGTTTTCTAGCAATGTATATATGAAATGATTTTGGTTTATTAAGTCAATTGTGAATGTGATCTGACAGGTTATGATTAGAATCAGTACTTTATTAGTACAGGTTGAATTGTTTTATAATTATGATGATGGATTGTTATATAAATGGAATAGGTTAAAAAGATTAAGTTTTGAGCAGGATGAGTTGTTGCTTCGGCGTTCTGTGCCAATTGATTGGAGTTCACTTGTGCTTTATGGTGCGCAACATAAAGGCTAGTAGAACTCTACTCGATTTGCATGGATCGTCTGCGCTGTCAAATGGAAAGGGTGCCGAGATGCTATTTCCTTTAAAATAAATATTTGTGAAGCTTTACTGTTTTATTCAATTTCTAAATATATTTGAACTTGCAAAGTTATATCTTTATGATAAAGTAGATTTATTTAAAATTGACACTATAATATATTATAGTTGAGACGAGATGAGACAAGATGATTGAGATCTGTTCCAAAATCTCTCTAAGATGAGACATCTCAACTATCTCGACCTCTGTCCTACCAAGACTTGAATCCATAATTTAGGGTGTAATGTAATCTATAAGTAATATTTCATATGCCAAGAAATATAGTCTATAGTAAATTGCCAAAATTAAGGCCATATCTCATAATAAGAATTTCACCAATATGTTTTTTTAATATATTTTCCAATCATCAAGTATTGTTAAAAATGGTAAGTATTGATTTTGTTTCCTATACAAAGTGTAAAACTATGAAAGCAAATAACAATTTAGTACGGTGCTTAAGGTTTTAAATACCATGGACAAGGCCATTTTGTTTTTTAATGCAATAACATACCCCGCAAACCAACAAATAAAAATGGTGGATATTTTATCCCTTCCCGATCTATTTCCTATCTTTGTCACATCCGAACACTTGAGATAATGCTCTATCCCAACATTTGAGATGGTAGGATGTCTTGCCATGTCATCGATGTCTAACACATTGAGTTCTTGCAAAAATATTTCCATCAATTTAATTCCATTGGTTAATGCATAACATTGATTAGTTTCTTCACAAGGGCCATTTTCTTTCTTGTATAGATCCAATTTTCAAAGGAATAAAAAGATGGGATATAGGAGTTAAATTAAAGATTTCAATAAATTTCTTGCAAAAGTTTTGACTAGATATTCAAATCAATATATCGTAACAATATGAAAGTGATGAGACCTCATCAACAAAGACTTATCCAAGGACCCAATTTAAACATATAAAAGTCTTTCTACTTGTTATTGTTTTAAAGGCAGTAAAAATGGTAATCAAAATATTCACTGGCAAGGAACAATACTATGTTTAGAGGATGATGATTCTGGGATGAGGTAGGGGTTGTGATGGGTTATAAATTGAGTTAGGTTTAGTTCAGGACAAGTAGGGATAATAGCATATGAAACCTTGACTCATACCCAACAGATCCCACATCCAATTGAGATCTCACATAATAATTATATGCTCTCACAAGTTGACCTCCATCTCTTAAATTGACTCATTGGACCAATGATCAGATATGACATGCAAGGCTTATTTGACCTTGCTTAACCTATCTAGTCCAACCACTTCAACTCTTAATGATATATTTTCAAAATGAATTAAACAACTAAATACTGGAAAAGGTCTAGCATTTATTAAATTCTTACCCAACATCATGGCTCAACTTGAGCTAAACTATCCTGTCCAAATAGAACTCTATCCTCATAATTTGAGTTGGCTCAAAGCCTTACATACTCAACCCACTCAAAGTTTAGGTCAAACTATTTGACCCATGCCCGATGTTCGATCCAAATTGAAAAATAGGCTGAGTGATTAGGTTTATTCAATCTTTGTCACCCTTAGGAGGAAGTATTGAATGCAGAATTTACTTAATGGAACAAGTGTAGAATGGTTACCATACTCCTATATATTTTGTAACAATTAAGACTAAAGTTATATATACTAAACCAAACTACTCAGTTGGGTTATACCATATTGTACAATGATATGGATGTAATGAATTGATAGGGAATTGATATTCAATGTACCCCTAGTATTGAGTGTTGGAAATAAGGTTCACCATACTAGGAACTGGTATCATTTCGGTACTAGACCGATACGGTTGGTTATGAAACGTATCAAACCGTACTAATGACGTATCGATCAAGTGGAATAGAGAGCCTCAAGCCATGAACCACCCCAAATCAAGCTGAACCAAGTGGTTCGGTTCAGTTCAGGGCGATTCAGTTTGTTTTAGTACGATCAATTCGGTTGAGTTAAGGTTGGTTCGATCAGTTCTTCCCTTGTGCCAAACCAACAGGCTAAATTATATTGTTTCCAGATTGATTCAGTTTAGTTTGCCCCAAACCATCCAATTTGAGATGGTTTGACATACCATGGTTGGTACCAAGAAATATACCAATACAGACACTTAGTACAAAATGTACCAGACTAGCAGTTGGGTATCAACACAGGGATTGGAATTGTTACTTGAAACCTTGGTTAATATTGCTAAGAAGATAGATGAGGAAGTTGTTGTAGAAATATTCTTACAATTATCCACTACAAATGACAAAACAAATAGAAAAATGCCTCCCCATATAATTTAGAAGTGGAATTGGAATTCCATACAATATATGATAAGAAAATGTGTACAAATAAGATATCAGCCCAAAAATCAACAGAGTTCATAGAAAATAAACACAAATATTAGAATTTTAATAGTAAATACCTGAGGATGATCCAGACCTGATACTTGCACGCCGATGTTGAGCCATTGCAAGAAGGACAGCATCCTCTACCTTCAAATAAATAAAATAAGCAAGAGCCTCAAGGGAGAACAATTCATACAATCTAAAGTGGTTGGAAACAAATAAATAAAAAGCTTCATGATGATGAAGTGTGCATGCAAGTATGTCTAATAGTGTGCATATGACCATGTAGTCTAGTATCAGGTCATGCAGTATGTCATTATAATTGACCAGCACAATTTTTTTTGGCGGAACATGTCATGGAGTATGTCATTAATTTGACAAGCACAATTTTTTTAGTGGAACATAACTTTTACTTCCTCATGATAGATTCCAAAATCATGGTCACTTTCAGTCTAAAGTCAGTGTATCACTTACAGTTTAGCATAATAGTTCTTGCACTGGCTAAAAACTATTCAAAATTCTGTTATTGTTTCTAGCTAGCACTTCCTACAACACAAGATATTCACCAAAATCTCGAGTGTGAAAACCTGATTTCTCAGGCTTTCTTTCTTCACAAAAGCATAAACAAGAATCTTAGGTATTAGCTGAAATGAGTCCAGAAGAGTAATGAAAAACACACAAGAGTAATGAAAACACACAAGTCATTGCAATGAATAATCAGTTCCCTTTAGAATAGTTTGCCACTCACCAAAAATTGACATATTTTTCATAGTATTTTGGAAAAGTTGTTACTTTAAATTTGGACATTACTGCAAGCAAGCAGATAGCAAAACAGTATAACTAGAAAATATCAAATGTCCATCAGGCCTAACTAATAGTTAAAGAATTATAACATGAACACAGATTGGAAAAAGAAAAAGAAAAGAAAGTTTTATGTAACAACACAATATTTAACCATGTGCTATTTTAAGAAGAAAAAGGCAAGAAAGCATGATTTCATAGTCAGCACTTCAACTACAAGGCGCAAAATTACAGGCCAGGGGTAAAATGCAATACAATTGCTGGATTTAGCAGAACGTTAGAGGACCCTACCTTGGTTGCATGATGATAAAATTCATAACTAAAAACTTCCTCATCCATTGAATAAATTTATAGGTTACTATTAGAACCTCTTTTTCATCCAAGGACGACTCAGTTAAGTCTTTGGCATGATGAATCATATACAAGATCCTAAAAGTGACCCCTATATAGATTGCGTATGTCTTGCATGCAAAGATTTGATTCAAAGGCTCTAAAAGAAACTGTAGACTTAAATAAGCATTAAAAATGATAAAAGTTGCACAATAACTAAAGATAAGGTATGCCAAACCGTACCGAACCATATCAGTACAGGGCATACCAAACTACACCAATGTAGAACTAGTATGATTTGGCATTTTGAAATAGTAAGAGGCCGGTACTGCCTAAACTGCCTGATATATCCTTGAACTCCCTTGTACCAATCTTAAATTGACTTCGTACCATATTGTGCCAAATTGTTCGATTCAGTTTGTATGAGGCAATTTATGGGTTAGAACCTTTCAGTTTATCTAACCAGTATGTTGTTGGTTTGGTATAAGATGATCGATATCCCATTGGTCCAGCATGGTATGCCCGTATGGTATGCCCATATCAAACCGCACCAATTTGGTACCACAATGGTACCGGTTCTTGGTACGGTGAACCTTGACTAGATATATTTGTAAGCACACAACTTGTCTATTCAAATTTAAAACTCAAACCTTGGAACAAAATGCATTTGCAAAATAAACTTGACCCCATGAATTAAAATTCTAAAGAATTAATGCCCTAGGCATGCGATATGTTCAAGTAAAAGATGAGTATTCTGAGACCAATGAAGTGTGCGAATAAACAAAACAGGATAATTGGTCCTTTGTTAAGAAAAACATAAGGATGTTAAATTATAAGATAAAAAATTTCATGAATTAAAGAAAAAACTAAACTATATTTGTTTAAAAAAAAGACTCAGAACAAAGTTGAATGGAGAAAAAGGATTCATGTAGCCGATCCCAACTAGTTTGGGATTAAAGCTTTGTTGTTATTGTTGTTGTTGTATAAAGAGATCCCACTATTAAAGCAAATATGGTTTCATTTAAAAGTGAACAGTGAATAAACTAACTAATAATAATCAATAAATAATTGACAACATAAAAAGAAACCTTCATTGAAGCTAGTTCTCGCAAGCCTTGCTCAACTACAACCATGCTGTCAATATTCCCTTCTCCTGTTAGATCATTTACATCCAATGACACTTTGTCCTTCTCATCTATATCAGCCACTTCTGTTGAATGTTAAAGATGAAAAGGATAGAAAAATAACAAAAAAAATATGAATATTGAAGGAGAGATTGAAATTTATTATTAGCATTTTTTCAAATAATCACTGAACCAAAAATAGCACACCAAGAATGCTAACCTGGGGGATTTCCATCTCTAGCCTTCTGTCCAGCAGATAAGACCACTTCAATAGGATCTGGTGCCAAGGAGGACCAGTATTCATGCTTTGTTTCAGCAATGTCAGCATGTATGCCTAAGATCCAAACAACCATCAATCTTACAATCAATAGACCATAGTCCAACTTCAGTTTAGTCTCACAGAACAATCTACTCTCAGACCCCCCTGATCTAACTCAACCCAAAGATACCCAAATGTCAGTATCAAGAACTAAGAAACTTTTAAAATACCTTCTAACACAATTTAGATTCCCTAAAAAAATATCCTCAAAATTCCAGAGATAACTAACACCTATACATTTGCTAAATATGACCTTGCTGCATAGACATATTTATAAACTCATTAATTTTCAAACATAAATTTTGACTCTTTTCATGTTCAATAAATTAACTAAGTAAGAAGTCTTTGGAAGAAATCCTAGATGTATTTGGATCGTCCTATACAAGGAACTGATGCAATGACAAATCATCACATAAATGAAATGAAAGAATGGTGCATAGGAATGTTTGGTGAATGAGAATTCATAAACCCAGCCACAAATAGCTGGGGCAAGGCTCGATGATATGGTTATGTTTACATCAATGAGAAGAATGATTGCAACCACAATTCCTAAGCTCTCAAAAATCATTTGGGAGGAGTCAAAGGCCTTTCTTGCTGCAACAATTTAGTAAATGATCTCATTGTAACAGCTGACCTCTCTTGGATTGCTATTCCTTCTGTGGAACTTGAGCAAGAGAAGAGGTAGAGGATAGAATAGAAGGTGGGGCCAACAATGGACTACACCTAGCGTGATTTACTGGTCTAGGCTGGGCTGCAGAGCTTCATTTATCATCAGCTCCAATCTGTCTATATTTGATAATAACAAGGTTTTTTTAAGAGAGAGTTTAGCAAATTTTGTTTTGTTCGTTAATTTTTTCAAAGGTCCAGAAAACCAGTACTGAGAACTATGTCACTGAGAACTATGTCATACATTACTAGCTCGGTATGGTATAGTACACACCCTATACTAAGATAGGGTGTTATTTTTTGCTCTCTTAACCATAATACCACTTAGTACTAAACGATATGAGTTGGTACCAGCGATACAGGATGATTCTGCTAAGTTTGAACTAGCTTAGTTCATACCGAATTGAAACTTGGTACCACATTGGTACTTTATTGGTACAATCCAATACAATCAATATAGGTCACTATAAGTCAATACGTTAGACCTTGAATTTTTTTTTTTTGTGTGCCGTTTCCTTATACAACCTCATACATTGGCTATCGAAATGTATATGCAACCATAACATAGTGACTTATCTTTCGGTTTCATTTCATTTCATTTTTTTTAACCAATATATTCTTCAAAATGAAAGGTGATGAAATTGTTACCCCAAAAAAAAAAATGCTGCAATTATCACATTCAGCCAGAAGACTATAGTACTTCCATTTCTTAGTTGTGAGTAGTACACAGGAGGTAAAAGTGACATTTGGGGATTAAACTCTCCATTGCTGTTTTTAGTTATTTGGTATAATCCAGACTGAACATTAGTAGGTCTTGCTTTCCAAGAACACAGTAACTCTATCTTCATGATAAACATAACAATACAATGTGTGATATATGACAATTTGTCAATCTTGAGTCATAACCAATGTTAAAAAGAATACCAATTAAACCTTAATTACTTGCTGAAACTACTTTACTATAACCAAGGTCCCCAGCGTCAGCGGAACATCCCATGGGACATTGAGAAGGGTTACTATCCTAAGCGTCAAGGCAAGATTATCCTGTTATTGTTCTAATATCCCAATCAGCATGTCTTGGAACACCCTTTGTCCCAATTGTCAACATGGAATAGGACAGTGGCACATCTCGTTCCATGAAAAAACTGGAATGATCTCGTCTTATGTGATTTAAAACCTTGACTATCATTATGTGTAAGAACAGACGATGTCTCAATTTGGCTCTTTGGTCTGCAATTACTATTCTGAGAGATGAATAACGTTCATATGCCCAACCATTATCTGGACATGGTGCTTCTGATCAGGAATTGACACATATGGATAGGATTGGTGACAATCCTAGCAAGGATTCAAGTTCCAGTGCTGATGACTGTGCAGACAATTGGCTACCACAGCACAAGATAATCACATTGTGTTATGCTGTGTCACTATGGTTGGCACGGGTTAGCACAGGCTGGCCAAAGAGATATAGAGCTGTGACAACTCTTAACAGAAAATGGACCAGCCGGTTCACCTAAAAACTGATGAATTGGACCCCTAACTGGTTTGGTTTTCATATAGGAGTGAAAATGTGGTCGAACACATGAAAACCATCATGCAGGTCATATATCTAAGAAAAATCCAAAATCCAATGCTTAACATCTGATTTGAACCACAAGGATGCCATATGTGCTTACATTTTTGGGGTGATTTAATATAATCATATCCAATCCATGTTACTAAATAATCAATTCTTTTCCTCAATTATGCCAACTTAGATCAAGTTATATTTTATTAACCAGTTCTTCCTGTCAAAAAGAAAATTAATTAATTCTTTTTATCTTTCTTTGAAAATGAAATCAAATAAATATGCTTCATTATGTTGCTTGGGATATTTTCAGAGCTGTACTATGTCAAATAATTAAAAATAGCAATAGGTTCTAACATGTTTTTCGATATTTTATATAGTATTCCTTACAATTTTGTAACAATAAATAATTCATAAATACTTTCTGCTTATGTGCAACTAAAGATTGGTGGATAAATAATGTAGATCCATGTGATTTAAAGAGTAATATTTAAAATATTTTTTGATATTTATATATTTAGTTGTATTATGATTATTTTTCTATTTTTGACTTTCTAAATATATTTTAATTATAATCCTATTCGATTGATTGAATTGATGGTTGGACCAATGAGCAGTAAAACCTGGCTCCTCAGCCAGGTTGGTCTCCGGTCCAAAGTTTAATAACTATGGACATAGGTTGATAGTGTTAGCAGGATTAGATACCTAGGGGAATGCAGAGTATCAGAACATATTTCATGCTCAGTGTCAGCACAATGTTGGCATGGGCTTTCATAACTGAGCCTTGAATCCTTGCCACAGGGTTGGACTTTTATCTAGAACGGATTTGGAATTATAAAACATGGGTTTCTGTTCTGCAAATTACAACCAAGATTTTAGGAGATAAACGGTTCAAGTTAAAGCTGCCGTAGAGATAAATACTAGTCAGTTTTTGGGCCAGTCCTGAAAAGCCTCTTGCTGTCACATACAAAAATTTCTCTATCTTTGTTTTTTTTTTTTTTTTTTTCCCCTCCCCAACTAGTTTCTATCTCCATGATCCCCACAATCCACCTTATCAATGATAATAGATCATGGGGTTTTGTTGCAGTACTCTATAAAATCTCTAAAGAATTTTGACCCTTTAATATTGTCCCTATTTCAAGATAAATAGTCAGAATTGTTTAAGAAATGACTAGTGGTAGTTGATTTCATGCTTAGTGGGCAATGGAAGGTACAATAATTACCTACAGTTTGGAACACAAAAAGATTTAACTTTTAGAAGACTCAGTCAAAAGAAATCTAGATATTCTAGAAAATAATGCAAAATCCTTGCCCTTTCTGGTATTTATGTTAGTTAATCTGGTGAGACGGGTTTCCATTGGTGCCTCCCCTCTCCTTTGCCCTATGTTCCACAAAACTCTATGTCCATAGCCCGGAACGTCCCAACCACTGGACCTCAAAACTCTTTGCCTACTATAGTGGTGGTGGCTATATATTTTTAGGGCCTTGAGTGTGACGAGAAACCATAGAGGGGGGCAGGACGAGTGAGTGAGGGGTTTGAAGGTGATGAACTTATCATCACCAAAGACATGGAAGCCAAAGGATGTTGAGGGTGTCAAGGGGTTGCCACCTCACTAAAGAAGGACAAAAGGTTAGTGTTTGATAGAAGTGTGGTCAGTTAGAGGGGAAGTGATGGAAAAGTATGGTCTATTTTCTTATATAAATAAATTAAACAAATACAACCAGGTAGTGTGCAATTGCCTATTGACTTCCTATAATACCTATCACCAACTAATAATTGAGATCTATTTTCTTAAATTATTAAAATATAATAAAATAGTATTATAGACAAACCATAGAGCACATACTTTATGATAGTTTTTCTTCTTTGACCTTTTTTTCCTTTGTTTTATATCTTTGATAAATATGGAACAAAAGCGGCATCTTCATTGAATTTGTACATAAAATTCCTAATCAAGGTTTTAAATCTTATGGGACAAAGCCACAGAGGTTCTTAGTTTTTCTATGAGACAAGACACCTTATGTTCCATCTCTACCCTTGACCCAATCAAGTATTCTAATATTTGCTTAAGATGCTTTTTTTAAAAAAAAAATTATGAAGCCTTACTATTTCATTCAATTTTTTAATATTTGAATTTAAAAGTTATAATTTTAAGATAAATCAGATTTATTTAAAATTGGCACTATAATGCATTATGATTGAGATAGGATAAAACAGAATAGCCAAAATCAGCCCCGAAATCTCTCTAAGATGAGATGGGATGATTGTCTCAGCCTTTGTCCTGTTTAAATTTGAATCACTACTCCTAAATATTAGTATTATTTTATGATTATTATAAAAATATATATATAAATAAAAAATATGATCTTATAAATTATATAATTATACTCATATAATAATCTTAATATTAATATTAGACATAATTATAAGAAATATAATATAATTCAATTGTTCTAAATATTAACACAATTCATATAATAAATATTAATATAATATGATACAAGTATAATAAAATAATGATACAATATCATTATATTAACACTAATAATATTCTAATAATTATGGTATTATACGATATTGATATTTCTATAAGAATATATATATATTCTTATATTATATAAAATACTATACATAATTTATGTTATATTTAATATATAATACATACAAAATTATATTATCTAATAGATAATGCATTACTACAATATATCTCTAATACAATTTATATTAATGGATATAACATGACAAAATCCCTTTTATTGTTACCTATGCAGATGTATAATACTAAGGATAAATGATACCCAAGCTCACCGTGGGTAAGGTTTTACCCCTTTTCGATGTCCTTTGGAATCAACATTCCTATGTCCTAATTAGTTATCAAAATGGGAATCACTTGGGAAATTGATACACATTTTTACCCCCTGTTCCTCTAAATTAAACATGGCCTCAAGGAATTTGATTTTTTCTGAGTATTTTTATTAAGCTCCAATGACGGTTGATTCTTATTTTCATATAATATTATAGTAAAGAGATTTCTCTGATGTAAATAAGTATTGCTTTCTTGGCACTATTAATATTTTGCTTGATGAGTTACCAGCTTGTTAATCAGCTTATACTACCATTTGATCCACCAACTTGCTCAACAGAAGGGGAAAATTACTTAACTAAGCAACCAACATAAGTGGGATGGACAATCTA
Source organism: Calamus simplicifolius (assembly GCA_900491605.1). Lineage (NCBI taxonomy): Eukaryota > Viridiplantae > Streptophyta > Magnoliopsida > Arecales > Arecaceae > Calamus > Calamus simplicifolius. Next base: position 631,119 of record UESW01004751.1, on the reverse strand, counting down.
CTTTCCTAAAAGAAGAGGCAAGTAAGATGGATCCTTATAAACATGTAATATTTAAGTAAATAGATTTCTACACTGTAAAGTATTGCTTTCTTGGCACTACTGATATTTTGCTTGATGAGTTACCAGCTTGTTAACCAGCTTATCCAATCATTTGATCCACTTACTTACTGCCTAAGGGGAAGATTGCTCACCTAAGCAAACAACATAAGTGAGATGAACAATGTACTTCCCCATAAGCATAGGCAAGTACGATTGATCCTTATATATGTGTAATATTTAAGTAAATAGATTTCTATATATAAGTGCTGCTTTCTTGGCAGTTGGCACTACTGATATTTTGCTTAATGAGTTATCAACTTGTTAGCCAGCTCATCCAACCATTTGATCCACCTAGTTGCTCACCAGCCCAAGGGGAAGATTACTTACCTAAGCAACCAACATAAGTGAGATGAACAAGTACTTTCCTATAAGTAGAGGCAAGTAGAATCAGACAAAAGGAAGAAAGGAGGGGATATAAGCCCAAGAGAGAAAAGAAAGGGGAAAGAAACTAATATTAAGTGACTTTATATTAGGCAAGGATTTAGAGGTTTCTATTACCAATATATATTAAGTGACTTTATACGCTTATGAATGAGTAATCAACTTGTGCTTCTAATTCTTGTCTAATTTCAAAATCTAGGGTTTGAATTTGAGTTAAGTTCTATTTCTATAAATCTAGAGGTCAATAGCAAGCCCTTGTCTTCTTTTGAAACCCTAAAACTCTATAGCTTGAAAAACTCACTTAAAATACTAGAGCCTAATATTTCCTATATCTGAACTTGAGACATGATTAATACATGAACCTTTTTCCAAACCAGGTTTTGTTTTGAAAATTTAAAACACCAATCAGTTTTTTGAAAATTTGTGGAAATTATAGATTCTACAATCAACTTTATACAAACTTCATGATGTATGAATAGTTATACAGTCCCTAATGCATTTCTTTGAAAGTTTATGCTTTATGTTAGCTCAATTGAGGTCTTCAATCTTTAACTAGAAAATTTGGGAAGTATGAGTTCAACATTTCAATTTGATATAACTTGAACCTATTTTTATGTGTTCCATCTTCAAAAAAATGATCATATAAAATCATTTCTACGTCCATTTTTCTTAGTGTTTATTCCCATTGGAGCTTTTTTATGGTGGCTTATATGGAATTCCATTAATCTTAAAATAAACCCTACTTAGAAGAAAAAGAAAAACCCTAGATAGATGGTATGAGTAGCCTTGTCTAAATTTTGAATGAGAGTGTTATTAATATACTATGAGAATTATAAGTAAGGCTGCATGTGCATTCAGTTTGGATTCGGCTCAACCCACTTCTGATCTACAATTGATCTGAACTTAATATGGCCCAACCTGAACTGAAGTTATTTGGATTTAGTTTGGATGCAAAAATATGACCTATTTTGAATATAGTTTGTGTTAGGATCACTACATTCCCAATCCGAACCCAAACAAACTGATTCAAAACTCGTATACCATATATTTGAAAACTCTCCTTGAATGTAAGAAATTAGTTTTCTTTTCATAATATTGTTTCAGTACTTTGTTTCACTAATCAAAATTATATGTGCTTATCAATCAAATCTTATGTAAAATATTTTTTGATAATGTCTACAAGTTGCTTACTAAATCAAATCTTATATATGATTTGTGTTTGGACTATTTTTTACCTAATTTGACCTGAAAAATCTAATAATTGATACAATCAATACTAAATACAATCTGATCCAACCCAAAGGGAATTGGATTAGGTTTGTATAACTTTTCTTTAGACTAGATTCAAACATGGATTGGATTTGGGTCATGCCCATCCTCGATCCAATCTGACCAGATTGTGGCCCCAACTATGAGTGGCCTAAACTAAATTATTGGGCAAGATATAAGTGGTTTCGGTTGAAGTAGCAGTAAGGATGGTATGAGTGGCCTAGATGGTAGAGATGAAACTTTCTAAGAACACGTGATATTTTGTAAAACATATGGACTATTTTCTAAGAGTACTTGCCTTAGTTTGTTTACAATCTCACTTCTCATTAGAAAATTTTGATTTTGTACTCTAGTCTGAGAGCATTATACTGAATCTTTGTTTTGACTTTTGAATTACATTTTTCATTCACGTGTTATACTCTTAAAAGTCAATTGTTTAACATAAAAATTCTATCCCTTTTAACCATGGTAAATTACTTACTGAGTGATATTGCTTACTCCCATTAGTATTAAACTATTTTCAAAATAATTTTGTAGAGTTGAAATGGATTATGATTATAAAAGGAATAAGACTTTGTGTAAATTTTTGGGATTGGGTGATTGTTGAAGCAACACCAACCAAGGTTTGTTGTACAGAACCATACTGACTACATTTGATTTGATATGAACTGATCTGAATGGAGCAGAACTATTCCATACCACCCAATATCAGGCAGTACTACAGTTGGGAGTAAGAAAATATAATGGATCACTGTGTTGCTATAGGGTATGTATGGTAATGTACCAGTATGGTTATTGGTATCGATTTTGTGGATCTTAGTTAATAGCATTTGCTTTGTTAACAATTGAAGGTATAGCATTATATTAATGTGATATGCTCAAGATGGGACTGAATTTTATTTATGGTTTGTGGTTTCTAACAGACATCATCAGTTGAAGATGTATTGGTAAATTGGTCTGCTTAAAAATGGCTTGGTTTCCGCATTACTCTAGCATCCATATTGATCGACCACGATAGTTAGAAAATATTTAAATATGTTCAAATCTAGGTTATGACACCTTATATAGTGTCATTGAACCTTGTCAATCCCAATGTCCTATCTTATACTTAACAGTATTTAAAATTTAAATAAATACAATTGACATTAAATATGCAAAAGTGATTATAATAGATATAATTTACCATTATCTAACAAATGTTACATGCTTGATAGTTTGAAAATAACAAAAGAATTGATTCTTTTATTCCAAAAAAAGGTATTATATATAAATCATGTTACCATGATCGACACATAATTTCCAATATCGAGCAAGCCAACACCTCTTGAGAACAACCTCCTCCTGCGATAGATATCACAGAAAAAATAGTCGTTAAGGGAGAAAATCTTTTGAAGCAATTCAGTTCTTTAGACAAATAAGTGAATACATACCATTTCTTCTGGTGACAAAATCATTTTCTGTGTCACTCTTCTAAGAGATTTAATTTCCAATTCTGCTTCTTGAAGATGGTCAGCCAGGGATGCTGCCTCATCTCTAGCAATCTAACAAGACAATGATGAAGACCAACACATGATAGTACTGCAGTTTTCCTCAAAAAGATAAAAAGAGAGGAAAAGAAAAAAGACAATAATGCAGAGAAGAAACTATCTAGAGTGGATCAGATGTTACCATGACAATGGGTAAGATATATAATAAGAATGAACTTTCTACCTTTTCTTTCATTTGAAGAGATCTGATCTCTTGATTGTTAGGACCAATTGTTTGTGTAGCAGCCCTTGAAGCAACCTGTAACATAAATTAATCACCATCCTGGGTCACCACATAGAGTTTATATTGTTCTTGTTACTCTCAGAATGACCAGCAACTTAACAGCAAAATTAACCATGCAGTTGTACATGCTTAAAGAATTAAGTCAACATCCCTTAATACTAGTATCTTAGTATGAGTTGGGATGCATATATGCAACAAAACAAAATTATAAGTTACAAACAACCTACTTTTCTGACACCATAGCTGATAATATATGTGTTTTGATGCACCATCCACCAATCCAAAGTTGTATATTTGTTTTGTTCCTGTTGTCTTTTTCATTTGGATCTTCCAACGTTTCACACTACTGACATACACATCCACTTGCTCTGCTTGTACTGGTCACACTACTGATTTATATAAAGTGGACTGCAGCAAAAGTTATCGATGCTTTTGGAAGCGACAGAGATCAGATCACCATATGAGAACACAAAGTTCATTCAACACAGTTAAAGATTTCTAGCATAAGTGCATCTCTCTTTATCATATATACTTCTCTTTATTAACACTCTTCTCTCCTTTATTTGACTCACTTCATTCTCCATGCTATTATTTTCTCCTTCTCTAATCTGCGGTAGCCTAGTTGGCTTTCTCACTTTGGTTGCCTTTCCACAGGATGATTTTGTGTTGTTATGTGCTTGACTTTCAGCTTTCTTGGCCTTGAGTTCTGCTTCATAACCAACAACACATATGATGGCAAAAGGCTTGAATTATGATGATGATGGGCTGGACTCTTGGACAGAGCCTATTGAATACTTTCAATTTGCTTCATCAAAGACTTGTCGAATTCTAACTCTATCTTTACCTGAATTAGCTTTAGGAACATGCAAATTTGATTGCTGCTTTTGTATGGATATCTAGGATTGAATGCATGTATATGCCCAAACTTCTTTTCGAAACTCATTACTTAGATCTATTGATATGTTCACTTTAAACTCCACGTGCACCCTTTTGAGTGCACAGAACCCCACCCCACCCCCCCAACCAACGGTGAAAAAACAAAAAAAAAAGCATTGTGCATGAGGGAAACAGGTACAACTCATCTCATTACATGCAACTTGACTGATGATCAGGCCGCCTCAGCTGCTAAGCTACATCTGAAGTTTTGGCCAAATAATTATGAGCCATCCCTGGGGTTATCAATAGGTTGTTGGTAGCCTCACATTCTTTCTCACTGACCTATTATTGCCTGCATGCATATGGTGAAATGCTGAAACCAGTCTATTTTTGCTCCTTGCACAATTTGTCTTGTGGCCTTTAGTTTATTCATTATCTTCAAGGCATTATTTCCATGTGATGCTTCTTGTATGCATCTCACTTTGTTCTTCCCAATTAAAGTACAAGTCAATTTCGGTCCTAGGTTGGTATGGTTTGAGATGCTACAATCTCAGCAGTCAAGACTGGTTGCCATCTTGGCAAAGTGCAGAGATGTCCCTTTTTCTTAATTTTTTTTTCCTTCAATATCTTGTTGATTTTAATGATTCTTTTAAAGGTGTTTTAAGGCCCCTAAATAGGCTTTTTGAGCCAAAGGTCGGGTTTGCGTTATTGGTATCCATACTGACACCTATGATTTGAATAAAAATTAAAAAATTATAATATTTTTCATAAAATTATTTCTATATTATTTTAGGGTCTATTTGACCTCACTTCTTTTTCCTGTTTTCTACTTATAAAAAACAAAAATATAGAAACTAAGACCAAAAAAACATATTGATACTATTGTTTTTATTTTTATTTTTAGCAATCATTTTTATTATTTCTAGAAAAATGAAAGTTAGAAGTCTTTAGGCTGCATTTGGTTTTTGGTTTATGTCATTGGTATCAATACCAACACCTATGGTTTAAATAAAAATTAAAAAATTAAGATAATTTTCATATTATTTTAGGGTCTATTTGGCATCACTTTTATTTCTTGTTTTCTACTTATAAAAAACAAAAATATAGAAACTAAGACCCAAAAAAACATGTTGGTACTATTTTTTTTTAAATTTTTAGCAATCATTTTTATTATTTCTAGAAAAATGAAATTTAAATGTCTTTATTTTTACTTTTTTGAAAATAAGAAACTCACGCTTTTTGCTACCATCGTCCACACTGCTGATCTACCACTCCATACTATCATCGTTACTTTTGCCACCACAACTATCGTTGCCACCATTCCAATTACTATCTTCACCATACCATCCTTGCTACTATTGCTAATGCTACTACACATTGCCACTACCATTGCTTCCACATTGCTACCCCATCATCACTATCTTCACCGCTCTTGCCACCTCTATCATACCTTGACCATCCCCACCACCTACGTTACCACCATCATCACTACCTACCATCAACACCATCATCATTGCCATTGCCTTCACCACCATTATCACCATAGTTGTAAAAATCACCATATTTATGTTTAAAAATAATTGACTATACCAAGCATGTTTATGTTTTTAAATTAAAAAAAAATTAAGAATAATTTTTTATTTTCTTATTTTTGAAAATATGATGCCGAATAACACCTTGATAATTAATTTATTCTAAAAATAATACAATGTTATAAAAAAATAAAAATAAGGTGTTGTAAATTGATACCAACTCTACAACTTTTCAATTTTTCATGCCAAATGAGAAAACTTTAGCATAACTTTCTTATTTTCTTAATTTTTGGCCAAATAAATCACAGAAAAAGTGGGGGTAGATGAGATTAATGGATTTACGTGATTATTCCAGTATAAAGGAGGGTGGATTCAGGTGAGAAGATATTGGATCTAAGCACCCAATAAAAAAGTGAGAGAGCATCATGCTCTCTTTTTATAGTGGGACCCAGCTATATCCCCATTGTTACCAAATGGGCTCATCACCAAACTACTTGGTCCCAACCAGTATCAATTCAGATTACTAGAATAACCTGGTTTCAGTGAGACTTAGGTCCAGAATCTCAAATGTGTCTCAAGACCTGATCTCTCTCCAATCCAATAGAGTGGTGTCGAGATGGACTAGGTCAAACTAGGTCCTTAATTTTTGAATTTTGGAAAATAGGATAAACATAAAAAATTATGAGATTACCGATATGGAAGGCAAAAGATATGGAGGAAAGAGCACCATGCTTTCCTTAAAGAAGATAGAAGAGTAGGAAATTTTGTAATTCCAAGCAATTTTTTAAATAAACTTTTTCTTATACGTCTGATTCACTTTATTTACATTCTTCAGCCACTCATGCCTACCATCTCCTTGTCCACAGTCTCACCTTTACTTGTGTATTTCCTAGCAGCTTTCATAAGCAGTTTCATATTTAATCAAAGTCACTTCCTCACCAATATTCATTAGCATCTTTTCAGCTTGCTTAATTTAACTACAAACATTCATGCCATGCAAAAAAATTATTATCTAGCACTTGGATTTCTTAAAGCTTTAAAAGCAATCAAAGACACATGAAAGGCATACCCACAATCTACATGATGTAAAACAAAAAACCATCATGATAGACTATGAAACATTAGGAACGATAAAACAGATAAAAAGCAAGTAATAACATTAAGATTATATTTTCCTCCAAAAAAAGTTAAATGAAATACAATTACGAATATATTTACTTAAGTTTAGGGTCTGTAATGCAGTATACGCCACAAATAACAATATATAACTTTACAGAGAAGACATTTCCTATCTAGCAACAGATATGAACCAAGCCACTGAATTATTCTACTTTGCCTGCTACAAGCAGTTGCAATTGCATTAATGGAGAGAGTAACCTGTTTCTCAAATTGTCTAGCCCTTGCTTCTGCCTCCTCACACCTTTCCTCTGCAAGTCGAAGCTGGCAATGTGCAAATCAGCATGGAAAAAAGAAAAAAAGAAAAGAAAAGAAGAGAAGGCATAAGAATTGCCATTAGAAGGCTTATGAAATAAACAGATCAGGCAGTCAAAATAAGGCTGTATTTCACCTTTTCAAGAAGGTTTTCATTTTCTTCCTGAAGGATGTCGATCTGGAATTTAAACAATAACACATTGCATAAAGAAAGAACCATAGAACTAAATGTGAATATTTCAGGAATTTAACAAAATAAAGATAAGGGAAGACATGACGCATAGAAATGAAATTTTCAAAAAATCCAAGGTCAAAGTTCTCCAGAAACCAACAACTATGCTCCTGCAAAATTATAGGTTAACTACAGGAAGAATTACCTCATCTTGAAGAGCAGAAGAGGAACGTGTTGGAACAGTTTCTTTCAAATTTCCCAAATCGACAGATGTCCTAAATGAACATATAATATGTCAATCACATTGAATGAGATATGTGTGCACACGCGCACATGAGAGAGAGAGAGAGGAAAATATCTCTACCAAAGCATCCAATATAAAGTTCAATGAGACATGATCTGGATGGACATATGAACATTCACACATACATAAATACATATTGATTGAGAGAAAAAGGCAGAAGTAATTGTTTAATTCTGATTGTTGTGTAAGTAAAGATGTCTCAAAAGTATTTTACATTTGCCCAATAAATAGATTTTCCAGATATTATGCTTTCTAAGGTTTACGTCTTGGATCAAAGATAGGAACTAAATAGCTTCCCAATTGATGTGGAAGTTTGGACCCTTGATCCTACCAAAAGTCGAGATCACAAGCAAGGATTGAAGCCTGGCTATGCTAGCTAGAGACTGGTGAAGATATCATAGTAGCGCCCCCGCTTTTATTATGTGCCACCACATTATTGACCATACCACTCAGTAAGGATGAATGGAGTAACACAATAACAGATACCAACCTAATCTAATTGGATCAGGTCAGTTCAGTTCTCATGCTAATAGGATTGGTTCTCAGTCCAAAACTCTGGAACCAATGCCCTTTAAGTTGGTTCTTAGTTACAGAAATCGATTCATAGTTTTGACCTAAGAGCCGACCATCTACTTTTAAAAAAAATGGTTAAAAAAATGAAGTGCTCCTAGCAATCGAACCTAGGACATTAGATATAAATGATGAATTGTCTACTATCTCTACTATAAGTCTTTAAATATTAGATGAGTCAACAAATACTATGCATATCCCTTTTATTAAATACAACTAAGAGAACAAATTTTAATCCATCACATATTAGACATGTATCAATCAAATAAAATTTACTATAAGAAAAAAAGAAAATTTAACATAGAACCAACCCAAAACAGAACCAATTTGATCAGATTGGTTTTAGGTTAGTTCCAGGATAAGGTTGGTTCGATTCTGGATCAAAAATCCTGAAATTGATGTAGACAAGGTTAGTTCTAGGTTCTGGCCTATGCTCAACCCTACCACTCAGTACACCAATTTTGTTTTTTTACCAGCCCCATACTGGCCCATAACCCGCTTGCACACACTCATACCACAATATGTACTGTATAATTTTTAAACTCTTGATCTAAAGTCTCATTACAAAGTCCAACATCCTCATTTCATCACTAAGTTTGAGGCTCACTATAAAAGTTTTTCTCAAAAACTATATTTCAGAGGATTCTATGAAAGATGCAAAATTATTGATAACAATGATAGGCTGCAATTGTCAAAGGTGAGAGATTATTGGTTACATATGTATACATATATGTATATACATATATATACATACATATGTATATATATATATATATATATATATATATATATATATATATATATATATATATATATATATATATATATATATATCTTTAGGGTTTTCTCCCTAGCCAAATTAAGGAATCCAGGTTTGTTACCTCAGAATTTGCTGATGTCAGCACTCTGGTCATATGGCATTCATCATGCATGCCCACGGATACTTTGAACGCAATTAACTGAATTCTAACCACTTGACTCTGGGAATAAGAACATTTAACCACTCTCGATATCCAACAAAAATATGCTTCTCCAACATGTAAGCACCACAATTATTTTGACAAAACAGACATGCATCTCCAGTAAAAACCATTATTGTTCAACATATGTTTTACCACAACATGTTTGAACCTGCAAATTATTCATGACAATAATTCGGTAAAAGCATAAGGATACTTAAAATATGCGATCAAACAAAATATTTGAAAATATCCTGACATGAGAGTGAAAACACCACAACAGTAATGATTTGAAACCTGGAAGAGGGAGGAAAAAAAAAAAGAGAATTGAGAACAGAAGCGTTCAAAATACAAGTATGTGCTATGCAAATATGCAATCTGATTGCATTCAATTACGAATAAAATGCCTCCAAGTGCAGAACAATCTGTTTTTCAGGAGGTCAAAACTACCTTTTCTCTCTTCGAATTCCAGCAGGAGACTCTGATTGCAATGTAGTAACAACTGGTCTCGAAGATGGTTTAATTGGCGGTATCAAAGTAGTTGGTTTTGCCACCATATGTGATCGATCAGCTAATGTAGGACGAATAGTTGAAGTTTGCTCAGCAAGGTAACGACCTATCTAAAAGGAAAAAATGTAGGAGTTTTCAATATATCAAATTTGAAAAATAGGTAGAAAATGCATAAAATCTAACTAGTCAAACAAATATCACTGACATAATGTTGCATGAGAAATATGAAATCTGAACTCCTGAAGAATAAACCAAATGTAGAGGAAAAAGCAAACCAATCATTTTGTGTGCTAGAAAACAGAGTTGGTAGCAGGGAGGGATATCCAAATAGGAAAGAGAGGAAAAGGTCTATTATACTGGCAGTGACATATAGAAAAAGACATTCGAGGCAAATTCTAAAATAAGTTACAATATTTACATGTGGAATTAGCCGTGACATTAAAACAGTGGATAAGTCAAATATTACAAATCCAAAATCTCAAGTATTTTCTTACTTCTGATAGATAAAAATCCAATATGTTGGGTTAATATGAATTAATAACAAATGGATGAGAATATATATGCAAAAAATTATTCAAATAAGGCATCACATGCTGTCCTACTTGTATATGGAGGGCTCCATGGTACTTAGTTGCATATAAAGAACATGCCAATTGAAAGCTTTCAGTGGATGCCAATATAAGCATAACAGCAGGCAGGATGACAAAATAATATTATGTCAATAAAGTGGAATTAACATACCCTAAGAATTGCTTGGGTATCCATTGCACAACACAATTATTATTGTAACCAAGGTATGTCAAACCGTACCAAACAACCCAGTATGGAACCGATACGGTTCAACATTTCAAAATGGTATGGGGCTAATACCCCACGAACTGCCCTATGTAGCCCAAAACCATCTTGTACCAACCTCATACTAACCTAATACCATCTTGAATCATCCTGTACCATGCCGAACCGTTCGTTTATGGGGTAGTTTGTGAGTTGGAACCTTTCATTTCATCTAATCAGTATATCAGCAATGCACCTAAACGAGGTAACCGATACGCCATCGATTCAGTACGGTATGCTTCATACCAAACCACACCAATCCAGTACCAAAATGATACCAGTTTTCAGTTTAGTAAACCTTGATTGTTACTAATATAGTTTAGGGTTGCTTAAGTGAATCTTGTATGCATACATGAATACATTGCACAAAAAAATGTGCAATGTTGGAACTGCATTTAATCCAATAATGTCAAATTTAATCAAAAAAGTAAAGCTATTGATATAATATCAAACTAGTAGAATGAGAGTTTTATTTCATTTTGATTACATGCAAATCATCTACCTCTTATGTGATAGTCTTTTGCTTCCATGCTGAACAAATTTATTAAATATTAGAGAGAGAGATTATACAAAGCTTGGATATTTTTCTTAACATCCCTTGAACCATAAACCAAGGTGGTTGCTTCATATAAACCTATCTCATCAATCACTGTCAAAAGGTGCAATTGCCACACTCAATAATGACCATTTTTGTTTTATTTCCCAAAAATAGGTTTTCATTAATTTTTATGCAATGAATTTAATACAAAGGTCACTTGATGGAACTAAGGTTTGTAATCTCAGTACTGACCCCATATAGGTATCATGTTGGTACATTGTCAATATGGGGTTAGCATGGTGTTCCAATACTCATACATCCTTCGTTCCAATTATGGGTTTGGTACCAATACGGTCTGGCATGTCCCATATGAGGTGATAGGTATAGGAATTGTGAACCTTAGACAGAAGAAAATGTAATGTTCATCCAAAAGTCCAACAGGTAAAAGAGAAACATAATAGAACATATATATAAGTCTGAGAAAGCTTGATTTTAAGAGAAGAAAATCTGTCATTGCTACTGGATTAGCACTCAATTGTTTGGTCCAGTCAGGCCTAAACTACCTAGATCATGGTTAATCAATGCAGACCATACCCATGCTAGTCTTGAACTGATGGGTGCAATCTGGTAGTGATTAGCAAGCCCTTTAAAAAAAATTTCATCTGACGCTAAAATTATTTACATGAATATCATAAGTAAACTTCCATTCACTTATAAATGCAAATAAATGTCAACCTCACCTATTGAGCTCAACAAACATACTCAAAAATTCAAATTCTTTTTTTTTTTATTTCTTAGCTGTAGTTCAAATTCTAGATTTTTGGTGTTTGGGTCAAAATTTCAACTTTTGAAAGTATTTCTCAATCTTAAAGGCAATTTTTATTATATCCAAATATCTCCATCCAAAAGTTAATAAGTCATATATCTATCTACAAAGCACCTCATATAAAATGATATAAGCATCATAATACTTCAATAAGATAATCATACTCTTTAATCTTTATTGTTCTTAAGTACTACACAAACATATATATTTCTCAATGTATGTGGCAGGCTTTTAAACGTGCAAGAGCACTCTAGACACCCAATGTGTTATTAAGGTGATAGATTACTATTCCATGTTACCAATGTTGTCATTCTTTCTTAGTTTATTTATCAAATCAATGCTACTAGTGAATATTTAGAACATATTACAATCTTTGGATCAAAATTCTTAAAATGTACCAAAAACTATACCATTACATTATCAGTTCGGTATGGTAAGATTGGTATGGTGCAGAATAATATGCACCTTTTACAAAAATAGGGAGTCGGTATATTTTTTCTTACTCCTAGCCATAGTACTGCTTATTATCAGGTATTTTTGCTCAATTTAGATCAATTCAATTCATACCAAATTGAATCTCGATATAATACCAGTACCTTACCGATACAATATAGTATGATAGGTATGGATCGGTATTTTAGACCTTGCTTTAGACTGTTATTAGTTTAATAATTTCCAATAACCTAATCTTATTTCAATAGTTAATGCACATAAATAAATTTTTTAATAAAATTTTATTTGCAAGTAATGTGAAATTATATATTAAATTATGAATAAAAAACTTCAACATGTATTAAATAGGATAATTAGAATCAAGGTATGTTGTACCGACCCATGTACAAATACCATATTAGTTGATTCGGTATCAACCAATCCGGTCAAAATCAACCTATATCATCCAATATCGAGTAGTTAAGAGTGATAAAAGAATGGCAATCTATTTTAGTATGGGTGCATAACGTACCATACCAAATCAATGATGTACCAGTATGGGTTTCAATATCGATTTTGCAAATCCTGATTAGGACATTTAAATCAATAATCTTACTCTATGTATACACACACAAAATAAAAAAAATAAATTCAGAAGCAAAAATAAGCCATAGAAAGGAATATTGGTTGTACCAAAGTATAATACATGGTATCTTTGTCGATACAACATATGATGTGGTGCCTACCATAACAACTGGCCATCGATATGCCCACAAACCTTGATATTTGAATCCTTGATTTTAAGCAAGTTCACTAATTCTTCCAAGCCTATCCCCAAAAGACTTACAAAAAGATATTTATGGAGAAAAATGAACATGAGCATGAACAAACTTGAAGATTGGGTCAAAAAGTCTTAATGATCACTTGGCCTTCTAGAAACCTTAAAGTTCTACCAAGGGTCATATTACCAATGTACAAAAAAGTACTTGGAAAACAGCGGTCAAGAGTTTCATGGTGCACGGTTAATGACAAGATCCATGGCAGGCAAGCAACCTGAGTTTAAGGTGGCCAATAAAATATGTTAGCATTTTACCTTACTAACCTCCAATATGAAATGTTTCCCATGAATTTCATGCAATTAACTCAAGATTCAATGAGTAATGGTACAATAAATTGTTATTTTTCAATAACTAGTAGAACTAATTAATTGTATTTCTTGTAGAGTCCATCCAAAGTCATAACGCTATGTCATTGCTCAAGAAAGCAAGTACCAAGATAGAGGGTTGACTTTGAAGAGTGGGAAGATAAGATGTTACTAAAACTAGGAGGGGGATTGGAAACTAGCTTAAAAGGCAGAGACCGATAACCAGCTATGGGCTCATGGCCTGCAGGTTGGACCCACCATACCAGTCGCCATATCAGGTCCAAATCTGCCATATCATCCATCATGGGCCCAAAATCCATGCCAGGCTACTAGGACCAAGGCTTGGCGGTTTAGGGGTAAAACTGTCATTAGCATCAATTATGACTTTATCCTAAAAGTAAGAACAATGAATATTACTCTCCAACAAGATGAGCATACAATCTTCCCTGAAATTCCAAAGGATCTCAATTACCCATTTTCGAATGCAAATCCAATTTAGAGCAGTATCTGACATGCTAGAGAGCTTGGATAATTCAAACTGCATGCAATGCCAGTTTCAGATAATTGACGACAACTCTAGGATATGTGTCAAACACTTATTTAAACATCTTGTTTTTCCAAATTTAAAAAGGTTTTGAATACTTCCCAGGTAAGCTTGATAAATGCTAGCCTTTCAACAATGAATAGTTAATTTTGGAGTTTGTGATCTTGATTATGTTGTGCAGGGTAAGGATGTGGTCTATTGAATGATAACTAAATGATTTAGTCCATGGAAATCATACTATTTTATAAGGAATGAATTATATTATTTTGATAATCCATCATTCCTTGTAGATACCTCTCTCTGTATATATATATACATGTGTGTGTGTGTAATTTATTTGCTATCATATCCTAGTGATATCATACCTACTTTTCTAGATACATTGTGTCATCATATCCATATTATGTAGTATTAGTGTCCTGTATTTGTATCCATACTTCATAGCCTAAATGAGTAGAAAATTGTCAACAATACTGAGGCTGATGGTCACATCAAATGGGTATATGTATTATTTCTCTTCCAAACAAAATCAAGGTTTATTAGTGATTCTTAAAGAACCCCAAAATTGAGTTTCCACCAAACAATCTTTATCCTCGAGATCTTCTAATGATCAGAAATCTTTTTTTCCAGGAATGGTTATGCAACCTTACAAGATCTAAACTTCTCAAAGGATTTGCAATCAATTCTACAATGACTCACAGGAGGTATTGGAATCTCCAAACAAAATAATTCAGCTTCCCTTAACAAGTTGATTAATCACCAGAAAACTATTCACTTCAACCACAATTCTGATCATCCAAAGTGATTCAACTTCCTTGGAAGAAATTTAATAATAAAAATCACTCAGTAGTAGCAATAGCATCTAAATTTTTTGGAGGCATTAACATGTAACAGTTGTTGATGAATTCTCAAAGTCACACCTCCATAGGATGTGTGGAGCTCTTGGAATAGCCAGGGCCTAATAGACGCTCATCTGTAATACATTTACACACTTTAGGTAGGACATCTTAGAGGGCATGCAATGCTAAGACATCTTAGAGGGCATGCCATGCTAAGCTTCTTGAAAATTTAGAATCTCGAATCACTTATTAGGCAGAAGAATCAACCAGTAAGTGTGTCAGCTTCAGTTTTAGACAGTTACCAACAACAATACATAATCATTACAAATTTATTGTTTTTCTGTCCTTCATTGACTAATTCATACAAATGACCCTGTCAGTCCATCACAACCATCTACCCAGCATTGGTTAGGAGGGGGGAACCCTATTGTGAGAAATGATTTTTTAACAGTCATAGTGTCGGACGATATCCAAGGGGGGGACCCATCGGGAAATCAAGAAGCCGTACGGAGCCCAATCAAAGGGATTGCTTAACAGGGAGCATAAAATAAACAAAATGCAGTTATAATAATAATATACCGCAGGAGAGGGGGATCGGGAGGTGCGGCGGGGGGTGGAGAGCTCCAGCGGGGGGGCCATGGGTTCCTCGTCTTCGTCGCTGTCGTCGCCGGAGGGCTGGTAGGCCATGACGCGGGCGAGGCGCTGGGCGGCGGCCCGGGCGGCGGTGTTCTGCTGGACGGAAGTTGGCCACGCCGGTGGAGCCCGTACGGACGTGGCGGTGGATCGGAGACATCATCGGCGACGACGGTCCCCCGCCGCCCGACGAGCTCGATATGCTCTTCTGCCGCATGTACAGCGGGTTTCCCGCCTTCCCATACTCCATCTCCCTCTCCTCCTCCGCCGCTCGCTCGTATTGCTCGTATTGATCGTCTCTCTCCCTTCTCTTTAACTGAAATCTGCTTCTTGTTTCGAGGGAAGGAAAGAGAGATGAAGACGAAGTAAACGGCGACGCCTTCCGCTGGAATTGCGGAACGGGGGCGTAACGGTTGGAACGAGAGCGACGGGGACAGGAAGTGGAGGTCCTTTTTCGTTGGAGACCGAGAGAGGGGACCATACTGCGGCATTGAAGCGGAGGGGTCCATCAGTTTCAACAATCTGGGTCAGTCTTTGAGTGTTGTTGTCTTCGGTACGTGTAGTTGGAGGCCCCGCCATCTGCATGAAAAATTTATAAACAATATTGAATTGAAAACAAGAAATACGTGCGCGATTGAATGCTTCTTGAGACGTGCATGAAGTTGGAACATTAATGCTAGAGATGGCAATATGTTGGAATGAATTTAGTCTCTTGACCTTCCACAAAATCTCTCTCAAGAACATGCTAGCGTTAGATGCTAGGGACAGAATATAGATCCTTGCTTTAGATGCTCAACAAGGAATAAAGAGCTGAAGACAAATACGAAAAGAAATGAAAATTAATATGAGAAGAAGAATTAAGGTGTCAACTTGCATGAACCCGCCTCCCAATAGCCTGTTTTTTTTTTTTTTTTTTTTATGGTACAAGCGGATAATTATACTAGTCTAGTACGAATTATCCCAGATAGATCAGAATACAAAATTTACTGTAAGACAGAGGGGCAGGGTCATCCAGCCGCCAAATTCAACCACCAGCGTGAAGCTGCCGCCGAGTTGGCTTCGCGATAGATATGTCGAATCTGAACAGACCAACTCTATGCAAGATAGACCATGTGTCCCTGAGAATAGAAATACTGGGGCCGTCGAAAATAGCCTGTGTTATATAAGGGAGAAAGATGTTTTGAGTTATCAACTTCATATAAACTATAGCACCTAAGATCTTTAAAAAAATTAAATACTAGTAAGAATGTATTATTTGAATTTTTTGATATTTGTAAATATTCATTATATTTCTATGTAGAGGCAAGGTGGGACTAAACATTTGCTAATATATGCTTTCACATACTCCATTTAAGTCCTCATGTTCTCATGGAGGATTCGTATTTAAATCTATATCTAATTCTAATAACAAGGTATAAGATCAATCTACAATGTCTTCTATTCTACATGGGTTATATGTTGGTTTTACTCTAATTTTTGTTTTAATAAATGAAGGCTTTATCTAGAAAAATTAATCAAAATATATTTAGATTCCTTAATTTAATATAAATACTCAGGATCTTCTCAATATAAACTTTAAAAAAATAAAATTAAGGAAACCGAATTTTTTGGTCAAAAAAAGTAACTAAACTATGGTATGAATAAAGGAAAAATTATATGCCTGATAGTATAGTGTGACTTGCATGCTTTGGATTTTTCTAGCCAATCAAAGATAGAGTTCCAAGCTCAACCTCAATTTGATTAGCTTTTAATTCCAACCCAAAATGCTCACAAATTCAAGCTTACGTTCATCTTGATTACTAACCTCCTACGAATTGAACTAGATTTTGTTACCAACTCATCTTTCTTTTATGCATATGTGTTTGAATAGCTATATATATGATCTACGAAGGCACAAAATCATGTCACATAGGATAAGAAATTGAACCAGTAACTACTTTTTCGCAACTGAGCACATTATTCCATTAAGGGAGAACATATTTGAATAAATAATAAACAGGTATTTCAAGAGCACGCAATCTCACATTCTTTCAAAAGGTAAATGAAAATATTTCTACTAAATTGTAATAAAGAGAATCAAAATAATTTTTTTTAAAAAAAGATGAAAATACTTTTTGATCTTCAAACTCTTTTGAAATTTCACAATCTAGTCCCTCAAATTTTAGAATGTTGCATTTTTTATATCTCATTAATTACAAGGTTTTAGAAATGCAACAATCATAAAACATGAGGGATTAAGATATAATAACTGAAAGTTTGAGGTCAAAATGAATTTTAAGTGAAAATTTAAGAACCAAAAAATATTTTAGCTAAAAAAAAAAAGGTCTCATCATTTACTAAAGACATGCCATGCATGTAAGAGAGAAAAAAAGGTAAAGCAAATAAAAAGAGGAGAAAGGAGGATTTCTATTTCACAAAATGTTCAAATTTCCTCTAGTCTTTAGGGTATACAAAATAAGGGAAGGCTTTTAAGCCCAACAACATAGACCGATAGTAAAGCATTTTAGAGTGCTCCCGTAGTTCACACATAGTTATTTGATGTTGTATACTTCTTCTTATGCCTCTCATCTTTTTATGAGCACTATCTTTCATCAATATAATCCCTTAGATCACTTTAAGGTTCGTTTGGTTTATGATAATCCGAGATTATCATATAAGCTATTGTGTTTTGTATTTAGACATAATAATTTGAATTGTAATGTTTGATTTATGGTAATTTAATTATTTTTTTTAAAAAATTTTAAGCCAAAAATTTGTGAAAGTTTACACCTTGTCTGCCCTCGTGTCGAACAGAATTCTTAAGTGGCATTTCATTGATAATGTTTGACTCAGAATTAAGCTGATGGAAAAAAGAAATTCATATGGATAATCTTAACAAGTTTCGAATTAAGGCTTTATTAATGTTATTGTTGTATTTTACCGATAATGTTCTTTCCTCTTTTCTTTTAGTTCAAGTATGGAATTCTAATTTAATAACCAGTGTTTGAAGTAGGGGCCTTTGTTTATGAATTTGGTTGTGTTTTAGGAAGTCCTTTGTTTATGAATATTATAGAACACACAAAGCTCGAGTGCATGGGATTCTTCAACTCCACTGGATAAAATGGTGGGGTCAATTCAAGTGGACTCAAGGGTTATATTCGCCCATGTTTCTTTACTTTGTTTCAACTAAAATATGATCTATGCATAAACATTCCTTCTTTCTAATTATATTGTGAAATTCAAGCCATTTTTGATCGTATTATTTTGATCTTCATTCAGATGGATCTAGGCCCAATTAGTGATTGTTCACTTCTGATGCTCCAAGACTACCATCGCTGAAAGCTGGTGTGGTATGAGTAGGTATTGCATTATTAATTATATTCATCATTTTCTGTTTTTGCAATATATATTTACTCGCTGCAATGTTCATTCATATTTCAGCACTTGCCAGTTCTCCACTGCGGGCATGTCGACTTCGTCATCTGATGACGCCCGATCATTGATCCTAAACGTTGGGATGAGAAAGCGGATTGATCAGAGAATTTTGCTCCACCGAGTTGCCTGCAAAAAGCCTCAAGACCAGAGGGATTCTCCGATGGACTCTCCGACGCTCAAGTTAGCAATCGAGGTCACAGCTGAGGAGGAGCTCGAATGAGCTCTTTTTAGATAAAAAGTGTTCCCAGGAAGGAGGGATTCATCTCTGGGTGCTAGGATAGCGATTTCTTGGGGTTATCGCTCATACCTGATTATTGAGTGGATTCACCTCTTTATAGGGGTTGACACTTGCATGATCATGTAGGATTCCATGAAAGGGAATGTTTGCGGAGTTCTTGGGAGTTGTGTGAACCTGGGCTGGTTGGTGGGTCCTGTCCCATCGGAGAGAGAGAAAACGGTGGTTGGTGGGCTAAGTCCCATCAGCTAGTGGGGCTATTGGGTAGTTGGATCCAGTCCCATCAGCAGCGTGGCCAGTGGGTAGTTGGATCTGGCGTTGTTAAGCGACGCGGGTCAGAGAGGTGGCGTCCTAAACTACCAGGGCCGTGCTGGGACAGATTTGGAGGAAACTGGGAAGTCTCGACTCTCTCGAGGGAGCCGAGGCTGAGTTGGGTCGACCAGGGATGGTCGGGGCCAGCCTCGCCGACTAGGAAGTGCCAGGGTGGGGCCGACCAGGAATGGTCAGGGCTGGTTCGGCGGACTGGAGATGCCGGGGCCGAGAGGGGCCGACTAGGAATGGTCGGGGCCGACTCGGCAGGCTTGGAGATGCCGGGGCCGAGCGGGGCCGACAGGAATGGTCGGGGCCGACTCGGAGGGCTTGGAGATGCCGAGGCCGAGCGGGGGCCGGCCAGGAATGGTCGGGGCTGACTCGGCGGGCCTGGAGCTGTCGAGGCCGACTTGGCAGGCTGGAAGACACCAGGGCCGAGAGGGGTCGACTTGGCAGGAATGGTCGGGGCCGACTCGGCAGGCTGGAGATGCTGGGGCTGAGAGGGGCCGACCAGGAATGGTCGGGGCTGACTCGGCAGGCTTGGGGATGCCGGGGCCGAGCTGGGCCGACTCGGCAGGCCTGGAGCCATCGGGGCTGACTCAGCAGGCTTGGAGATGCCGGGGCCGAGAGGGCCAACCAGGAATGGTCGGAGCCGACTCGACAGGCTTGGAGATGCTGGGCCGAGCGGGGCCGACCAGGAATGGTCGGAGCCGACTCGGGGGCTTGGAGATGCCGGGGCCAGCGGGGCTAGCCAGGAATAGTCGGGGCCGACTCGACGGGCCTAGAGTTGTCGGGGCCGACTCGGCAGGCTGGGAGACGCCGGAGCCAAGAGGGGCCGACCAGGAATGGTCGTGGACAACTCGGCAGGCTGGGAAACGCCGGTGCCGAGAGGGGCCGACCAGGAATGGTCGGGGCCGACTCGCAGGCTTGGAGACGCCGGGCCGAGCGGAGCCGGCCAGGAATGGTCGGGGCTGACTCGGCGGGCTTGGAGACGCCAGGGCCGAGCGGGGCCGGCCAGGAATGGTCGGGGCCAACTCGACAGGCTTGGAGACGCCGGGGCCGAGAAGGGCCGACCAGGAATGGTCGGGGCTGACTCGGCGGGCCTGGAGCTGCCGGGCCGACTCTGTAGGCTTGGAGATGTTGGGCGCACTAATGTTTTGGTTTTGCCGAAATTGCCCTTGTGGCTACACCAGCTACATCAGGTGCCTTCCCGCCCCTGACGCTAAGGACCGCGTGCCTACAATCCTTTGGGTGAAAGGGGCGTGAAAATTCAAAAAGAATGATTGCCTCCTTAGTGCGCTTTAAATGGTTTGATGAGCTGGTGCTTTGTCCCGAGATAGTGTCGCTTCGAAGATCTCCTGCAATCATGCGTTAGGTGAGGCTGACGTTGGCGCCGAATCGCTCCGGAGAGGGAGCTCATTGGGGGATGAAAAAGGCAAGGACCATCATTGCCGCTCTGTTTTCTATGCCCCACGATTGGCCAGGGATCACACCTTTTGGAGTGAATCAAGGCGCACGCCTCGAGCGCAGGCGAGATTTTCGGCTGGCAGCCCATAACGCAATGGACGCGCCACGTGGCAGGATCTCGGGCGGCGTTAGTCGATGATGGAGGCTATAAAAGCATTTCAAGAGCCTGCAGAAACCTTTACACTGCCATTGCTTTCTTCCACTTTCTTCTTTCCTGAGTTCTTCTGCGACCTGAGTCCTTCCAATTCCCAGGTTAGTTTCATCCCTTACTTCACTTATGGACCGCAGCGCCATTAGGGAGGGCAAGAGACCCGTAGAAGAGTCTTCCCAATCTAGCAGTGAAAACCAGGCCCCTGTAGCTAGTAGCCGAATGCCTCGGCCGGTGGGTGGCGTCGTCATCCACAACCAATCGGGGGCGATAGGAACTCCGTCCACCTCCGGTCCTCCTATTAGGGCAGTCCCCGTGTCCTCTCGCCGTCCGGCGCTTCCTCCGGCGGTGAGTTCTGATCTAGCGGGTCCAGCGGGGGTGGCCTCAACCATGACCTCTAAGGACGTAGAGGCCGTTAGGGCTAAATACATGGTCCCTGACTTCAATGGCCTGTCCGCGCCAAGGCCCGAAGATAGGGTGACCTCTGACCATCCAGGTCGGGTCGCTCTATATGAGGAGTTCTTCCGGTACGGGTTATGCCTTCCTTTCCATCCTTTTTTTCTTAACCTCTTAGATAGGTATAGGTTAGTGCCAGCACAGTTGACTCCGAACTCGATTCGGATCATCTGTGCCTTTGTCATTCTTTGTCATTTTGAGGGGGCCCGCCCAGGGCTATCTCTGTTCCGAGCTTTCTATAAGCTCCGCCGTCAAGGTGAGGGGGCCTGGTGGGCATTTACCACCAGGCCGGGTAGAGCTTTCCCCTTAGGCCTCCCATCCAAAATTAGGGGATGGAAACCTAGATTTCTTTTTGCCCACGTCGAGGGGGTAAGGGCCGCTTGGAGGGAGCCAGACACTAGCTCCAACGAAGATTCCTCCGTAAGGGATAGGGATAAGGAACTATTCACCCAACTGTCCAACTGTCAAATCCCCGGCTACAAGGAACTCCTGTCCGAGGAGAACCTGGTAGAAGCCGAGTTAGCCCCGGCGACCGGTGAGCTTGACACTTGAATCCTTCTGTCCCGTCCTTCGATATGTATGTCGCTACTAATGCCCATTTTCTTTATGTGCAGCAATGAAGGTTTCCGCCAGTGATTTCAAGGCCGTCTTGAGGCAGAAGAGGCAGGCGACCGGAGAGTCGTCCAGGCTGGCGAAAAGAATTCGGAGAAGGGAGCCAGCCAGGCCAGCCGCAGCCCTCATGGCCCAGCGCCTGCGGAGGAGCCGGCTGGGAAGAAGCCGGTCGTAGGAGTGGCTTCGAAGCCAGCTAGGGCTGAAGTTGAAGGAGAGATCCCGGCCACCACCGAAATGATGGTGGTGGTCTTGGATGAGAAGGAAGCCCCCGCCGCCGCCGATGTGCCCGAGGTGGGGCGGGTTACCATCGCCGTCGGCCCCCCAGCTGCTGCAGAGCCGGGGAGGGAGAGTGCTCCCCCAACTGCCGGTGAGGGGGAGCGAGTGCCAGGAAGGCCCAGGACGGGGCGGAGGCGACCGAGAAGCAGAGGGGTGAGTCGAGGAGCTCATCCCCTCAACCGGCCCGTTGCCCGGCCCCCCCAAGCCGAAGGTCCACAGAAGGGACAGACACGGCTGGTCCCTACAATCAGCACGATGGTGGATGCCGCACAAGCCTCCCGCCTCCTGTTGGGAGTTCGGACCGCCGAGTTCGAAGAGGAGATGCAGGGATTGAGTCACTCCGCACTCCTGGATATGGTCATGGTCGCCATTGTCCAGGTACTTTTTGAATCTTCCTCATTTTCCCCAATGTTTTTTCCTTCCCGCATCTAACATGTTTCCTCTGCTACAGATGGCCAACGGCGCAATTGGTCTTCATGAGGCACTCGCCCACTCCTCGAACATGATGATCAAGGCCCTGGCTAGGGCCGACAAGTATAAGAAGGAGAGCATGTCGCAGGCTGAAATCCTTTCTCTCCTTTATCAAGAGGCCTCGGCCCGGGAGGAGAGCGTGGCTGGCCGCCTAAGGGAGATGGAGAGCCGGGCCTCCATAGCCGAGGCCAAAATGGAGTTGGCCTCAGAAAGGTCGAAGGCCGCCGCGGTGCAGAATGAAGAGTTGACCCGACGGCTCCAAAGCGCCGAGGAGGAGGTCCGAGCCGCAGGGGAGAGGGCCGCTGCCGCGGAGAAAGCGGCAGCAGAAGCGGTCTCGGAGAAGGCCGGGGTGGTGGCCTATGCCATGAGGCTAGTGCCCGTGCCGAAGAAGCCGAGGGCAGGGCCTGGGAGGCCGAGGCGCGAGCCAAGGAGGCCGAGGCCAAAGCGCAGCGGGCTGAAGCTGAGGCGGGGCAGGCCGTCTCCAATTACAAGGCCTCGCCGGAGTTCAAGCAGGAAGTCATCGAGGCCAGCCTCGATGCTTATATTCAAGGCTTCGAGATGTGCAAGGTCAAAGTATCTGCAGCCCTCGAGATCGACGTTGCTGAACTTGAAGACATCCGGCCTGGGGAGCCTGACTAGGAGCCAGCAGAGAAAGAGGACGAGAAGAAGCCCGGCCCCGGCGAGCCTTGAAGACCCACTGTCCATTTTTCTTCTTTATCTTGTGTAACCGGCCTTAGGCCCGATTTTGTACTTACCCTTGACTGTTAATAAAGAAACTTTTATGTCAAAGCTTCTCAATTTTGTACCTCTTCTTGATTACTAATAAAGAAGAATTTTTATTAAACTTTGCTCTATCTGTTCCTTCTTCTTTTGAGAAAAGCGCCTAACTGTGTCTTTACTTCCCGTGGCCGAATCACATATGCTGAGAACGTCATGGCCGAACGTTGCATCTTCTGAAACATTTTCTTAGCTTCAAATGTTGCATATGTTGATCATGCCGTAGCCAAACTACGACTTTGGACTGGATGATGTTCGAATGCATCCCCGAAATGTAAGCCGCCATGTGGAAGGTTACTCAAGAGGCCTTACGATGCTGTAGACTGTTCGAAAGAAGACTCATTGGCATATGAATCTTCTAAAGGCTTGGAAAGATCCACGGGCGACTTGACGCCAAGATTAATTTTGGAGGCGTTGGGACTGACCAGAGATGGTCGAGGCTGATTCAGCCGTCGCGAGGGCCCAAGGACAAGCAGGGCTGACCGGGGAGGCTTACGCCGACTCGGTCAGTGTTGGAGGTGCCTGGGTCGGTCAGGGTCTACCGGGAAAGGCTGTGGCTGAGCCGATCGACACGGAGTCGGTGAGGGCCACACGAAGCCTTCTGGAGCTATCTCCATGGTCTGGGTTCCATATGAAGGGCGACCTGAATGCATATGGAGCTATTAGGAGGAGCACTGTCATGCCGGGGTCGAGGGGTGTCCTGCTAGCTGCGGTGCCGGTGATCCTTTTAAACCACCTCAGGGGTTTGTGTGCTACCGAGGGGCGACTCGACCGGGTATGGAGCTGTTAGGGTCTTAACTGACTCGGGGGCACCGCCGTGTGGGGCCGAGTGGTGTCCCATTAGCCGCGATGCCGGTGAGCTCCTTTTGAACTACTTCAGGGGTTTTGTGCTGCCTGAGGGAC
>UESW01004751.1:320511-602807 GCA_900491605.1 Calamus simplicifolius | reverse complement strand
ACTTGGGTCCACACTATAATCTCTCTAGATTACAGCCGAGTTGTTTTCCAAGCTCACAACTCAAACTTGTTGTTTTACCGGGTGCACAACGAACCCAGCTGGTTTTACTCGGGCTTACCAGCACAAAACCATACACGTTGTTTTTACGGGCTCACAACTAACCCAAGCTTAAACAAGCTTAACATGAGGTAAAACTACCTCCTCTAGTTCAATCCCCCATATTAAACCAGATAAAAAAGATAAGTATTGTTTGTGAATAGAAAGCTCCTCAATGAGCAAATATACAAATTAAGAATAATAAGGTTTAGAAAAGCCTGATTTGTAGATAGGTTGGCTTTTGATCTTTTCTTCTTTTCTTCTTCTCCTTGCTGGATTGAATCAAGCCTCAGCTCCGATTCTTCGTGGTTGAAGCAGTTGAGAAGTGTTGAAAAGCAAGAAACGAATCTCCTTTCCCCAAGTTGGGAAATCCGCCAAGACTTTGATTTGAACGCTTTGGATTTCTCTTGAGCCATTTGGAGTGGAGTGGATTTGAGCTAGAAGGTTTTCCTTTCAAGATTCAAGCTCACAGATTTTTGAAAATGGGGATTTGTCTATCTCAGATTTCTTTTTTTTCTTTTAGATTTTTTCCTCTTTTTCGTCTCTCTTTTTTGAACAATAGACTCCCCATTTTATAGATTTCTTTTACACCCTTTTGGAATAAAACTATCCATTGGAGTGTACCTTCTATCAAAATATATCTGTTAGAAATGAGTAAAAATAGAAAAGTTACCGTTAGAACTGATCTGGCAACTTTGTTTTTCGTTCCAGGTGGGTTGGAGTCGACTCTAACTTTTCTGGAGTCGGCTCTAGCTCGAGGCGATTTAAAATGTTATTTCCGGAGTCGTCTCTGGCTTTTCTGGGGTCGACAAGATGCTTTTCCGGAGTCGACTCTAACTTACCCGGAGTCGACTCTAGGTTGGAGCCAGAAAAATTGACTTTCTGCTCTGTCTGTGAGAGTCGACTCTCACAGTCTCGGAGTCGACTCTAATGGCCGTGCCAGTTCCGGAGTCGGCTCTGTGATTCTCGGAGTCGACTCTAATGTCTGCAATTCTTACCTAGACATTAGATTCGATCCAGAACACATTGTAACACTTGATTTTGATCTTTCAATAGTCTTATAGGCTGAAACACTAAATCAAAATCATCAGAGTCTTCAAAAATTATACTCACATAGTTTTGTTAATCATCAAAATCATCAATTGGGTCAACAAGTATGATAGGCCCCTAAACGGCCCTCGGGCTGGCCTAGGCAGCCACAAGTATGTTAGGCCCCTAGCCGGCCCTCGGGCTGGCCTAGGCGCCAAAAGTATGTTAGGCCCCTAGCCAGCCCTCGGGCTGGCCTAGGCGGCCACAAGTATGTTAGGCCCCTAGCCGGCCCTCGAGCTGGTCCTAGGCGGCCACAATATGTTAGGCCCCTAGCCGGCCCTCGGCTGGCCTAGGCGGCCACAAGTATGTTAGGCCCTAGCCGGCCCTCGGGCTGGCCTAGGCGGCCACAAGTATGATAGGCCCTAGCCGGCCCTCGAGCTGGCCTAGGCGGCCACAAATATGTTAGGCCCCTAGCCGGCCCTCGGGCTGGCCTAGGCGGCCACAAGTATGATAGGCCCCTAGCCGGCCCTCGAGCTGGTCCTAGGCGGCCACATATATGTTAGGCCCCTAGCCGGCCCTCGGGCTGGCCTAGGCGGCCACAAGTATGATAGGCCCCTAGCCGGCCCTCGAGCTGTCCTAGGCGGCCACATATGTTAGGCCCCTAGCCGGCCCTCGGGCTGGCCTAGGCGGCCACAAGTATGATAGGCCCCTAGCCGGCCCTCGGCTGGCCTAGGCGGCCACTAGGCCCTAGCCGGCCCTCGGGCTGGCCTAGGCGGCCACAAGTATGATAGGCCCCTAGCCGGCCCTCGAGCTGGCCTAGGCGGCCACAAGTATGATAGGCCCCTAGCCGGCCCTCGGGCTGGCCTAGGCGGCCACAAGTATGTTAGGCCCCTAGCCGGCCCTCGGGCTGGTCCTAGGCGGCCACAATATGTTAGGCCCCTAGCCGGCCCTCGGGCTGGCCTAGGCGGCCACAAATATGTTAGGCCCCTAGCCGGCCCTCGGGCTGGCCTAGGCGGCCACTATGTTAGGCCCCTAGCGGCCCTCGGGCTGGCCTAGGCGGCCACAAGTATGTTAGGCCCCTAGCCGGCCCTCGGGCTGGCCTAGGCGGCCACTAGGCCCCTAGCCGGCCCTCGAGCTGGCCTAGGCGGCCAAATATGTTAGGCCCCTAGCCGGCCCTCGGGCTGGCCTAGGCGGCCACAAGTATGATAGGCCCCTAGCCGGCCCTCGAGCTGGTCCTAGGCGGCCACATATATGTTAGGCCCCTAGCCGGCCCTCGGGCTGGCCTAGGCGGCCACAAGTATGATAGGCCCCTAGCCGGCCCTCGAGCTGGCCTAGGCGGCCACAAATATGTTAGGCCCCTAGCCGGCCCTCGGGCTGGCCTAGGCGGCCACAAGTATGATAGGCCCCTAGCCGGCCCTCGGGCTGGCCTAGGCGGCCACAAGTATGTTAGGCCCCTAGCCGGCCCTCGAGCTGGTCCTAGGCGGCCACATATGTATAGGCCCCTAGCCGGCCCTCGGCTGGCCTAGGCGGCCACAATATGTTAGGCCCCTAGCCGGCCCTCGGGCTGGCCTAGGCGGCCACAAGTATGATAGGCCCCTAGCCGGCCCTCGAGCTGGTCCTAGGCGGCCACATATATGTTAGGCCCCTAGCCGGCCCTCGGGCTGGCCTAGGCGGCCACAAGTATGATAGGCCCCTAGCCCTCGGGCTGGCCTAGGCGGCCACAAGTATGTTAGGCCCCTAGCCGGCCCTCGGGCTGGCCTAGGCGGCCACAATATGTTAGGCCCCTAGCCGGCCCTCGGGCTGGCCTAGGCGGCCACAAGTATGATAGGCCCCTAGCCGGCCCTCGGCTGGCCTAGGCGGCCACAAGTATGTTAGGCCCCTAGCCGGCCCTCGGCTGGCCTAGGCGGCCACAAGTATGATAGGCCCCTAGCCGGCCCTCGAGCTGGCCTAGGCGGCCACAATATGTTAGGCCCCTAGCCGGCCCTCGGGCTGGCCTAGGCGGCCACAAGTATGATAGGCCCCTAGCCGGCCCTCGAGCTGGTCCTAGGCGGCCACAATATGTTAGGCCCCTAGCCGGCCCTCGGCTGGCCTAGGCGGCCACAAGTATGATAGGCCCCTAGCCGGCCCTCGGGCTGGCCTAGGCGGCCACTAGGCCCCTAGCCTGTATGATAGGCCCCTAGCCGGCCCTCGAGCTGGTCCTAGGCGGCCACAAATATGTTAGGCCCCTAGCCGGCCCTCGGGCTGGCCTAGGCGGCCACAAGTATGTTAGGCCCCTAGCCGGCCCTCGGGCTGGCCTAGGCGGCCACAAGTATGTTAGGCCCCTAGCCGGCCCTCGAGCTGGTCCTAGGCGGCCACAATATGTTAGGCCCCTAGCCGGCCCTCGGCTGGCCTAGGCGGCCACAAGTATATAGGCCCTAGCCGGCCCTCGGCTGGCCTAGGCGGCCACAAATATGTTAGGCCCCTAGCCGGCCCTCGGCTGGCCTAGGCGGCCACAAGTATGATAGGCCCCTAGCCGGCCCTCGAGCTGGTCCTAGGGGCCTATGTTAGGCCCCTAGCCGGCCCTCGGCTGGCCTAGGCGGCCACAAGTATGATAGGCCCCTAGCCGGCCCTCGAGCTGGCCTAGGCGGCCACAATATGTTAGGCCCCTAGCCGGCCCTCGGGCTGGCCTAGGCGGCCACAAGTATGATAGGCCCCTAGCCGGCCCTCGGCTGGCCTAGGCGGCCACTATGTTAGGCCCCTAGCCGGCCCTCGGGCTGGCCTAGGCGGCCACAAGTATGATAGGCCCCTAGCCGGCCCTCGAGCTGGCCTAGGCGGCCACATATGTTAGGCCCCTAGCCGGCCCTCGGGCTGGCCTAGGCGGCCACAAGTATGAGGCCCCTAGCCGGCCCTCGGGCTGGCCTAGGCGGCCACAAGTATGTTAGGCCCCTAGCCGGCCCTCGGGCTGGCCTAGGCGGCCACAAGTATGATAGGCCCCTAGCCGGCCCTCGAGCTGGCCTAGGCGGCCACATATGTTAGGCCCCTAGCCGGCCCTCGGGCTGGCCTAGGCGGCCACAAGTATGATAGGCCCCTAGCCGGCCCTCGGGCTGGCCTAGGCGGCCACAAGTATGTTAGGCCCCTAGCCGGCCCTCCCTAGGCGGCCACATATGTTAGGCCCCTAGCCGGCCCTCGGCTGGCCTAGGCGGCCACAAGTATGTTAGGCCCCTAGCCGGCCCTCGGGCTGGCCTAGGCGGCCACAAGTATGATAGGCCCCTAGCCGGCCCTCGAGCTGGCCTAGGCGGCCACAAATATGTTAGGCCCCTAGCCGGCCCTCGGCTGGCCTAGGCGGCCACAAGTATGATAGGCCCCTAGCCGGCCCTCGGGCTGGCCTAGGCGGCCACAAGTATGTTAGGCCCCTAGCCGGCCCTCGGCTGGTCCTAGGCGGCCACAATATGTTAGGCCCCTAGCCGGCCCTCGGCTGGCCTAGGCGGCCACAAGTATGTTAGGCCCCTAGCCGGCCCTCGGGCTGGCCTAGGCGGCCACAAGTATGATAGGCCCCTAGCCGGCCCTCGAGCTGGCCTAGGCGGCCACATATGTTAGGCCCCTAGCCGGCCCTCGGGCTGGCCTAGGCGGCCACAAGTATGATAGGCCCCTAGCCGGCCCTCGGCTGGTCCTAGGCGGCCACTAGGCCCCTAGCCGGCCCTCGGCTGGCCTAGGCGGCCACAAGTATGATAGGCCCCTAGCCGGCCCTCGAGCTGGCCTAGGCGGCCACATATATGTTAGGCCCCTAGCCGGCCCTCGGCTGGCCTAGGCGGCCTAGGCCCCTCGGCCCTCGGCTGGCCTAGGCGGCCACAAGTATGTTAGGCCCCTAGCCGGCCCTCGGGCTGGCCTAGGCGGCCACAAGTATGATAGGCCCCTAGCCGGCCCTCGGCTGGCCTAGGCGGCCACAAGTATGATAGGCCCCTAGCCGGCCCTCGGGCTGGCCTAGGCGGCCACAAGTATGTTAGGCCCCTAGCCGGCCCTCGGGCTGGCCTAGGCCACCCCTAGCCGGCCCTCGGGCTGGCCTAGGCGGCCACAAGTATGTTAGGCCCCTAGCCGGCCCTCGGGCTGGCCTAGGCGGCCACAAGTATGTTAGGCCCCTAGCCGGCCCTCGGGCTGGTCCTAGGCGGCCACAAATATGTTAGGCCCCTAGCCGGCCCTCGGGCTGGCCTAGGCGGCCACAAGTATGTTAGGCCCCTAGGGCCACGGCCCCTAGCCGGCCCTCGGCTGGCCTAGGCGGCCACAATATGTTAGGCCCCTAGCCGGCCCTCGGGCTGGCCTAGGCGGCCACAAGTATGATAGGCCCCTAGCCGGCCCTCGGCTGGTCCTAGGCGGCCACATATGTTAGGCCCCTAGCCGGCCCTCGGCTGGCCTAGGCGGCCACATATGTTAGGCCCCTAGCCGGCCCTCGGGCTGGCCTAGGCGGCCACAATATGTTAGGCCCCTAGCCGGCCCTCGGGCTGGCCTAGGCGGCCACAAATATGTTAGGCCCCTAGCCGGCCCTCGGGCTGGCCTAGGCGGCCACAAGTATGTTAGGCCCCTAGCCGGCCCTCGGGCTGGCCTAGGCGGCCACAAGTATGAGGCCCCTAGCCGGCCCTCGGCTGGCCTAGGCGGCCCCCTAGCCGGCCCTCGGGCTGGCCTAGGCGGCCACAAGTATGATAGGCCCCTAGCCGGCCCTCGCTGGCCTAGGCGGCCACATATGTTAGGCCCCTAGCCGGCCCTCGGGCTGGCCTAGGCGGCCACAAGTATGATAGGCCCCTAGCCGGCCCTCGGCTGGCCTAGGCGGCCACAAATATGTTAGGCCCCTAGCCGGCCCTCGGGCTGGCCTAGGCGGCCACAAGTATGATAGGCCCCTAGCCGGCCCTCGGGCTGGCCTAGGCGGCCACAATAGGCCCCTAGCCGGCCCTCGAGCTGGTCCTAGGCGGCCACATGTTAGGCCCCTAGCCGGCCCTCGGCTGGCCTAGGCGGCCACAAGTATAGGCCCCTAGCCGGCCCTCGGCTGGCCTAGGCGGCCACAATATGTTAGGCCCCTAGCCGGCCCTCGGCTGGCCTAGGCGGCCACAAGTATGATAGGCCCCTAGCCGGCCCTCGAGCTGGTCCTAGGCGGCCACATATGTTAGGCCCCTAGCCGGCCCTCGGGCTGGCCTAGGGGCCACCCCTAGGCCCTCGGGCTGGCCTAGGCGGCCACAAGTATGTTAGGCCCCTAGCCGGCCCTCGGGCTGGCCTAGGCGGCCACAAATATGTTAGGCCCCTAGCCGGCCCTCGGGCTGGCCTAGGCGGCCACAAGTATGATAGGCCCCTAGCCGGCCCTCGGCTGGCCTAGGCGGCCACAAGTATGTTAGGCCCCTAGCCGGCCCTCGGGCTGGCCTAGGCGGCCACAAGTATGATAGGCCCCTAGCCGGCCCTCGGCTGGCCTAGGCGGCCACAAATATGTTAGGCCCCTAGCCGGCCCTCGGCTGGCCTAGGCGGCCACAAGTATGATAGGCCCCTAGCCGGCCCTCGAGCTGGCCTAGGCGGCCACATATATGTTAGGCCCCTAGCCGGCCCTCGGGCTGGCCTAGGCGGCCACAAGTATGATAGGCCCCTAGCCGGCCCTCGGCTGGCCTAGGCGGCCACAAGTATGTTAGGCCCCTAGCCGGCCCTCGGGCTGGCCTAGGCGGCCTATGATAGGCCCCTAGCCGGCCCTCGGCTGGCCTAGGCGGCCACAAATATGTTAGGCCCCTAGCCGGCCCTCGGGCTGGCCTAGGCGGCCACAAGTATGATAGGCCCCTAGCCGGCCCTCGGGCTGGCCTAGGCGGCCACAAATATGTTAGGCCCCTAGCCGGCCCTCGGGCTGGCCTAGGCGGCCACAAGTATGATAGGCCCCTAGCCGGCCCTCGAGCTGGCCTAGGCGGCCACAAATATGTTAGGCCCCTAGCCGGCCCTCGGGCTGGCCTAGGCGGCCACAAGTATGATAGGCCCCTAGCCGGCCCTCGGGCTGGCCTAGGCGGCCACAAGTATGTTAGGCCCCTAGCCGGCCTCGGGCTGGCCTAGGCGGCCACAAGTATGTTAGGCCCCTAGCCGGCCCTCGGGCTGGCCTAGGCGGCCACAAGTATGTTAGGCCCCTAGCCGGCCCTCGAGCTGGTCCTAGGCGGCCACAATATGTTAGGCCCCTAGCCGGCCCTCGGCTGGCCTAGGCGGCCACTAGGCCCTAGCCGGCCCTCCTAGGGCCACAGGCCCCTAGCCGGCCCTCGGCTGGCCTAGGCGGCCACAATATGTTAGGCCCCTAGCCGGCCCTCGGCTGGCCTAGGGCCACAAGTATGATAGGCCCCTAGCCGGCCCTCGAGCTGGTCCTAGGCGGCCAATATGTTAGGCCCCTAGCCGGCCCTCGGGCTGGCCTAGGCGGCCACAAGTATGATAGGCCCCTAGCCGGCCCTCGAGCTGGTCCTAGGCGGCCACATATATGTTAGGCCCCTAGCCGGCCCTCGGGCTGGCCTAGGCGGCCACAAGTATGAGGCCCCTAGCCGGCCCTCGGCTGGCCTAGGCGGCCACAATATGTTAGGCCCCTAGCCGGCCCTCGGCTGGCCTAGGCGGCCACAAGTATGATAGGCCCCTAGCCGGCCCTCGGCCTAGGCGGCCACATATGTTAGGCCCTAGCCGGCCCTCGGGCTGGCCTAGGCGGCCACAAGTATGATAGGCCCCTAGCCGGCCCTCGGCTGGCCTAGGCGGCCACAAATATGTTAGGCCCCTAGCCGGCCCTCGGGCTGGCCTAGGCGGCCACAAGTATGATAGGCCCCTAGCCGGCCCTCGAGCTGGCCTAGGCGGCCACAAATATGTTAGGCCCCTAGCCGGCCCTCGGGCTGGCCTAGGCGGCCACAAGTATGATAGGCCCCTAGCCGGCCCTCGGGCTGGCCTAGGCGGCCAAGTATGTTAGGCCCCTAGCCGGCCCTCGGGCTGGCCTAGGCGGCCACAAGTATGATAGGCCCCTAGCCGGCCCTCGGCTGGCCTAGGCGGCCACATATGTTAGGCCCCTAGCCGGCCCTCGGCTGGCCTAGGCGGCCACAAGTATGATAGGCCCCTAGCCGGCCCTCGGGCTGGCCTAGGCGGCCACAATATGTTAGGCCCCTAGCCGGCCCTCGGGCTGGCCTAGGCGGCCACAAGTATGTTAGGCCCCTAGCCGGCCCTCGGGCTGGCCTAGGCGGCCACAAGTATGTTAGGCCCCTAGCCGGCCCTCGAGCTGGTCCTAGGCGGCCACAAATATGTTAGGCCCCTAGCCGGCCCTCGGGCTGGCCTAGGCGGCCACAAGTACTATAGGCGGCCACAAGTATAGGCCCCTAGCCGGCCCTCGGCTGGCCTAGGCGGCCACAATATGTTAGGCCCCTAGCCGGCCCTCGGGCTGGCCTAGGCGGCCACAAGTATGATAGGCCCCTAGCCGGCCCTCGAGCTGGTCCTAGGCGGCCACATATGTTAGGCCCCTAGCCGGCCCTCGGGCTGGCCTAGGCGGCCACAAGTATGATAGGCCCCTAGCCGGCCCTCGGCTGGTCCTAGGCGGGTTAGGCCCCTAGCCGGCCCTCGGGCTGGCCTAGGCGGCCACAAGTATGATAGGCCCCTAGCCGGCCCTCGGGCTGGCCTAGGCGGCCACAAGTATGTTAGGCCCCTAGCCGGCCCTCGGCCTAGGCGGCCACAGTATGATAGGCCCCTAGCCGGCCCTCGAGCTGGTCCTAGGCGGCCACATATATGTTAGGCCCCTAGCCGGCCCTCGGGCTGGCCTAGGCGGCCACAAGTATGTTAGGCCCCTAGCCGGCCCTCGGGCTGGCCTAGGCGGCCACAAGTATGTTAGGCCCCTAGCCGGCCCTCGGCTGGCCTAGGCGGCCACAAGTATGATAGGCCCCTAGCCGGCCCTCGGCTGGCCTAGGCGGCCACAAATATGTTAGGCCCCTAGCCGGCCCTCGGGCTGGCCTAGGCGGCCACAAGTATGTTAGGCCCCTAGCCGGCCCTCGGGCTGGCCTAGGCGGCCACAAGTATGTTAGGCGGCCCTAGGCGGCCACCCCTAGCCGGCCCTCGGGCTGGCCTAGGCGGCCACAAGTATGTTAGGCCCCTAGCCGGCCCTCGGCTGGCCTAGGCGGCCACAAGTATGATAGGCCCCTAGCCGGCCCTCGGCTGGCCTAGGCGGCCACATATGTTAGGCCCCTAGCCGGCCCTCGGGCTGGCCTAGGCGGCCACAAGTATGATAGGCCCCTAGCCGGCCCTCGGGCTGGCCTAGGCGGCCACAATATGTTAGGCCCCTAGCCGGCCCTCGGGCTGGCCTAGGCGGCCACAAGTATGTTAGGCCCCTAGCCGGCCCTCGGCTGGCCTAGGCGGCCACAAGTATGTTAGGCCCCTAGCCGGCCCTCGAGCTGGTCCTAGGCGGCCACAATATGTTAGGCCCCTAGCCGGCCCTCGGGCTGGCCTAGGCGGCCACAAGTATGTTAGGCCCTATAGGCGGCCACAAGTATAGGCCCCTAGCCGGCCCTCGGCTGGCCTAGGCGGCCACAAATATGTTAGGCCCCTAGCCGGCCCTCGGGCTGGCCTAGGCGGCCACAAGTATGATAGGCCCCTAGCCGGCCCTCGAGCTGGTCCTAGGCGGCCACATATATGTTAGGCCCCTAGCCGGCCCTCGGGCTGGCCTAGGCGGCCACAAGTATGATAGGCCCCTAGCCGGCCCTCGAGCTGGTCCTAGGCGGCCACATATATGTTTAGGCCTAGGCGGCCTAGGCCCCTAGCCGGCCCTCGGGCTGGCCTAGGCGGCCACAAGTATGTTAGGCCCCTAGCCGGCCCTCGGGCTGGCCTAGGCGGCCACAAGTATGATAGGCCCCTAGCCGGCCCTCGAGCTGGCCTAGGCGGCCACTAGGCCCCTAGCCGGCCCTCGGCTGGCCTAGGCGGCCACAAGTATGTTAGGCCCCTAGCCGGCCCTCGGGCTGGCCTAGGGCCACAAGTATGATAGGCCCCTAGCCGGCCCTCGGGCTGGCCTAGGCGGCCACAAGTATGTTAGGCCCCTAGCCGGCCCTCGGGCTGGTCCTAGGCGGCCACTATGTTAGGCCCCTAGCCGGCCCTCGGCTGGCCTAGGCGGCCACAAGTATGATAGGCCCCTAGCCGGCCCTCGGCTGGCCTAGGCGGCCACAAGTATGATAGGCCCCTAGCCGGCCCTCGGGCTGGCCTAGGCGGCCACAAGTATGATAGGCCCCTAGCCGGCCCTCGGCTGGCCTAGGCGGCCAAATATGTTAGGCCCCTAGCCGGCCCTCGAGCTGGCCTAGGCGGCCACAAATATGTTAGGCCCCTAGCCGGCCCTCGGGCTGGCCTAGGCGGCCACAATTATGTTAGGCCCCTGGCCAGCCTTTGGGCTGGTCCTAGGCGGCCACAGTCATGTTAGGCCTCAACGGTTTAATTGCAGCCTCGTTGGCTCTATCTCTTAGCCTCAGCGGCGTTAGTGCAGCTACATCAGCTCTATTTTTGCCTTGCCAACTAATTGACGAGTGTCTCCCCCCAATAAAAATTGGGTGTACACTGCTTTAAGTGGCGAGGGCAAAGCGGCATCTTCGGCGGCCTTCCTAAACGGCTTAGTTCCTAGGCGCCCTCGCTGGCCTACTAGATTTTCTCTTCAAGGACGCTGTGGGCTTTTAATTCCGTCCGCAGCTTTGCTCCCAGCTCCAACAAGTATCTCGTCATAATGAAGAAAGAGAATAGAAAGGAAAAAGGGCCACTTCACGTGCGATGGTTCTCCGAAAGGCCACATTCAGTCATTAATGGCCGGTAGTCAAATCCAGCATTTAATGGTGTCACAATGACTTGGCCAGCATTTATTGGAATGGGAAGAGAGGAAAAGGTCCTAGTCGGCCCCGCCCCGGCACTCCGCTCAGTCATGGAAATCATGCCGCGGCTCTCCCGCTCGACAGCTTTGTCGTGGCGCTCCCGCTCTATAGCTTCGCCCCAGAACTTTCGTTCGGCTTCATAGCCATATTATATCTTCCACACAAAAGCCCTACGCCAGCCAGGCACGAAGCGCGACACCCGTCGGCGGATGAAGCCCTGCACCAGCCAGGCATGAAGACCGACACCTATCGACGGATAAAGCCCTGCACCAGCTAGGCATGAAGCCTCGCATCAGGCGAGGATCAGCCACTTGAGAGGTAACGCTCCTTTCGCCTTGCTGGGGTGGACCCGCTTCATCTCAGGGGCGAGGGGGCATATGATGTGGCTGATCCAACGCCGTTAGAGAACCGTGAAGGAAGGAAACCGATGGAGCCCCCCCTTTTTTTTGATTAAAGGGCCCTTCGACCACAGTAGCGTTATGGCCTTATAAAGCCACGCGCACCCGGCACCTCCAAGCCAGGCGGCCCCGGCATTTTACTAGCCGACCCCGGCCTATCCAAGCCAGGCGGCCACGACGTCTTCCTAGCCGGCCCCGGCATCTTCCTAGCTGGCCCTGGCCTCTCCAAGCTAGGCGGCCCTGGCATCTTCCTAGCCAGCCCCGGCCTATCCAAGCTAGCCGGCCCCGGCACCTCCAAGCCAGGTGGCCCCGGCATCTTCCTAGCCGGCCCCGGCCTGTCCAAGCCAGGCGGCCCCGGCATAACCCAGGCGGCCCCGGCACCTTCCTAGCCGGCCCCGGCCTGTCCAAGCCATGCGGCCCCGGCACCTCCAAGCCAGGCGGCCCCGGCATCTTCCTAGCCAGCTCCGGCCTGTCCAAGCCAGGCGGCCACGGCGCTCTCCTGGCCGCCCCCGCCCCAGCACTTCCTGGCCGGGGAGGACGGCCTCTGCTTTCCCCTCTCCGTTGGAACAGGACCCACCAAACAACTGCAGCCATCCACCTTGATGGGACTTGACCTGCAGTCCTGACATATCGAAGAAGGAAGCAAGCTCTGCCACTGCTGCCATCACCATAAAAGTCTTGATAAGTGGCAGCATTTTGGGCCTCACAGATGTCAGCCCTGACATTTCACCCCAGTCCCTAGTCATCATGACACTTCAGCCACTCAGATTAAATGAGCTCTCAAAAGTCATGGTTCATCATGAGGCTCCACGTGACTCCTTCCCACTAGAGGACA
Organism: Calamus simplicifolius; assembly: GCA_900491605.1. NCBI lineage: Eukaryota > Viridiplantae > Streptophyta > Magnoliopsida > Arecales > Arecaceae > Calamus > Calamus simplicifolius. Next base: position 590,607 of record UESW01004751.1, on the reverse strand, counting down.
AGAACCCAAACTTCTCAAGTAAGTTTTACAGAGTATAAAGGTAAATAAATTAGGTAAGAAGAGGTAACTCAAAAATACTCAACACGCTCATACTGAGCCTCTCGCTCTCTCTTTCGAGCTTTCTCAAGCTCACGGATGTGGCCTCGATTGCTGACTTGAGCGTCGGAGGGTCTCACCGGAGGATCCCCTCCGGTCCTGGGACTTTTTTGCAGGCAACCCGGCAAAGCGAGGATTCGAGAAGCACTTCATTCCCTACGTCCAGGAGAGGTGATTGAGCGTCAATAGTATCTCTTTTTTTTTTTTTAAGTGGAGGGAGGCGGAGATCATCGTTAAGGTGTCCACATATATCCCATCCAGTATCGCTACTAGCATGCATGACCAGCAGACTCAAGAACAGGCACTGTCTATTTAAATAACAAATGATTAGCAAAGAAATTAAGATTGTTTGATTGCGGATAAATGTGATTGTATTCCCCATATTACAGGTCATTTGGCAACCATATTCCGATGATTTAATTGGTTGTTACACTACCGAAGTATTGCGCCATTGGTCGAACCATCTGGCACACTGTCGTTCCATTGATATATTTTCTATCATGGAGTAGCAACAGCCAAACAAAGTGATGCAGCGGTTTGAATTGCAAGAGCCTATATCATCAATTGCCTTCTCTCAGGATGATTATACCCTGCATGAGGTTAATTTGTGGGAGCAGTCAAATAGCCACTATCAAATAAGCATGCTGAATATATTACTCTCTGGCAACAGTGGGAAGCTCGCCTTGTTATGGGAAAGCCTGCTCAGAGCTATCTAGGGCACTAGTCCAATTATATGCAATGGTATTATCATATCACTCAGGCATGGATTAAACCCTTCAAAGCAGTAGTGGTAAGTAGATGATGCAATCAATTAATTTCTTTCACTTTTTAGCATGTCTTAAATCTACAATTTCCTGATTTCTCTTGTGTTGAATATAGGCTGACGGTCTCAAGGCCATACATCAACTAGGAGGGCCTGATATCCAAGCCTTCCATGCCCAATGTGAGACACTGTTGAGGATCATCAATGAACAACAACACTTCGTTGTGCTCAGATTTAGACTACTGTTGGAAGAGATAGACTGCATGTTTGTTATGTCACATCTGCACTTTTTCTGCTTGCATTTTCTCGATATCTTGTCATTTCATTTTGTTAAAGATAGATTATCCATCATCTGCTTGCTGTGGCAAGAAATGACTAGAGATTCACACAAACTTAAGAGAAACAATGAAGTGGAACTTGTTTATTCATAGATGTGACGAATGGCGCATTATGTGGTATTGTGTCATTTTTCTTGGATTCAGCAGAGCTAGATGAGAAGATGATGGCAATGTCGGAATTGATTGAGTGCTGACTCCTTTGCTCAGTGTTCATAGTTGCACTGTAAGAGGAGACCACAACTTGTGGATCTGGTAGAACAATTTTGTCAGTCCCAATGCTCATCACCTTTAATTTTTTGTAAAATTAAACATGTTTCATAGGACTCTGCACTCTAACAATTTTGTTAGTCCCACATAACCACTTCCACATTATTTTTGTAAATAATTTTTTAACATTATTTTGAGAAATAATTTTTAAAATGCATTATGAAAAAAAAAGGCCTATGATATGCAGTCCAGCTCGAATTTGCCATGTGGCTCCACTACGAAAAGAAGAAATATCCGATGCACTACTCACATGTTCATCTACAGATGCACCAAAGCAGATCACAAACAACTCAAAAAAATTGATGAGCATATTTAATATACTAATTGATTGCCTGCCTTATTTGTTTCTTGGTTGCTACTATAGTAATCTATTCTTTTCCTAACTTCTACTCAATTTTTCTCTGAATCTTCTTGACTTCCTTCAAAATTCCAATTTTTCCACTGACCAATATGGTTTCCTAATGCTAGAAACAACTTGTGACTTTGACAACTATCTTACTTAAAAAATAGAAAAGATGTACATATCCAAGCTTTATCTATTAGCAAAAGAGAGATCAAAGCTCAAAAAGTTTTGTTTTTCATATTTTACCAAGCCTCCATGTTGCGACAATTGCTGATGGAAGACTGATATGCTGCCCATAACAGAACCCCAGAGGAAATAATAGCAACTAAAAAAATTAAACAGAAAATATTTCTTAGAAATTATAAAGGTCCCTTGGTGCCACAGCAACAGTAAAATTGCTTCATTATGACCGAAAGGTCAAGAGGTCGAAAAATATCTCCTTACAAAAGTTGAACACACAACATAACAAACTACTTCCACAAAAATATTTCCTTCAGTTTCTTTTTTTTAATTCAAAAAAGCTCTCCTTCTCTCTGATGCACTTCCTCAAACTAGCATTCTCATCACTTAAAATGCCAATAGGCAAAGCCAGCTGTCTAATGACTTCTCTTTTCTTTTCATCTTTTGCTTCTATTTCAGCTTTCAGAATTTCATTCTCCTCTTTCAGTCGTTCTATTTCTTCATTCATCAGCTTCATCTCTTCACTGCTGCTCTCCTCATCTGCCACTTCTGTCATCTTGCTCTCAACTTGGACTTCTTGCTCAGGATCATCGACTTCAGACTGATCAGAGTCAAAAGAATCCAAGGAAAATTCACACAATCTGTCCATTGAGCTACTTGGCCTTGGAGAACTGCTTCTACTTCTCGAGTTAAGGGAGTTGAATGGTTTGGGTTTCTGATGCTTTCCAACTTCTGATCTGAGCTGGTCATACTGCTCAGCTAATGAGCATTGAGCCTGGTGAAATTGTTCCACCATATCCACAAGCTGTGGTCTCCTCTTACAGTACAACTCTGCACACCGAACAAAGGAGTCGGTATCCTCTTCAATTAGTTCCAGCATCGCCTTTGTCTTCCCATCTAGCTCTGTTGAATCAAAGAAAAAAGATATGATACCACATAATGTGCCATTAGTCACATCTATGAGCAAACAAGTTTCATTTCATTGTTTTAATCTTGAATTTATTATGTACCACAGAAAGCAGATGATGGATAATCTATGTTTAACATAATGAAATGTCGAGATACTGAAAAAATGCAAGCAAAAAACTCCTTGGATGGAATAGATTCTTCTTGAATGCTATAATCTGGTATCTAGAGAGACCTCATGATATGTAAATAGTATGAAGAACATGTGATTGATCATGCCTCTCTACTTTACAGAATCATTGCCAATTAACAACTAAAAAGATGGTTGAGTCATCTAATCCATGACTGTGCCAGAGTAGCGCATAGGGCAATGGAGTTCTAGCTTCATGTTTTCAGATGTTGTCAACCTTAAGTCCTATATGCAATTTTAAGAAGCTGTCTTAAAGTCCTGGGGCAATTGCAACTTGAGAATGTTTTGGGCTTTCTGACTAACAAATGTTATTCCATAGATTTGGGTTAGGCAAATCAGGACAAAGCAACTGTTTCTATACGCTAGTAGGCAATTTGGTTGCAAGTTATTCCAAAGAAAGCTTGCTCACCAATTTTGAGCTTTTCAATAAACATGGAGCAAACCACATTTCTTGAAGAGGTTAAAGAATGACAAATTGAGGAGAATTGAGAGATAAAACTATCATGCAAGATAAATTTCAGAAGAATGAGTTGGCCCATATTTCTTGTCACTTATGAAGAGCTGCCAACCATGCAACGTCTCTCCTGAAATGCAGTAGTGCTATCTAACTATGGTAGTTCATAAAACTTCAACAAAAAATTCATCTTAGTCATTGAAATATCCAGATAGCTTCCAACGCAGTTGAGGTAATCCAAGTTTTCCCTTGTCATTTTCACCCTTTTCCAAAATTAAAATAAAGAAAAAAAAGGAAATGAGGATTTAAATTATCTAATGATTTCATAGTTGCTGTCTGTATACATGGGCTATAAAGGAAGCCACATTTGCCAAATATTTGTAAGCCACATGTCATCACTTTCTATCTAGGTTTCTAGAGACAACAAGTTCTATAACTTTGTTAACACACTTTCAATTTGTTTTTACATGGTCATTTGCATTATTAATCATTCAGAAATAGAATCAGACCACCCACAACCAAGACATCAAGTGGCAAAGCATACAACCAATTCTAGAATCAGCTTGAAATCAATCAACAATATGCATGGTATAGTCCACCTTTTACAATGTCATATTAGCTAGCTCCAAGATTAAGTTTTGAGAGAGATCCAAACCTTGAAGAGTGGATTGCAGCCACGTAGAACTGCATGGTCTGTTGTGGCTGTCAAACCACCAAGAGTGCGATTGCTTCACCATTTTCATTCTTTTTGTCTGTTCACCTGCAAACACAAATCATCCAGTAATCAGGACCCAAAAACATCAAATCCAATAAACACAAGGTTGACATGTGTATCAAATTATAGAAAGGTCTCATGCTTCTTCCAGCTTTGAAGAGGAAGAGATTGCCAATCCTTGAGCCTTGAAAAGGTTCTCAAGGGGAGAGGCCTCAAGGCCATGCTCCCCCCTGCTCTTTGGGCTATTTCAAGCCATTCTATGTTAGGTGAAAGATGTCAGCAACTCCTATATCACTAGACAGTAGACCTCCTTGAAAACTATATCCAACAGAACAGCTTGTTCTTGTTGTCCAACTCTAAAGGATTGATTTGAGAATAAATGAATAAGTTATTAGGTATTGTTTGCTGCCACTGTTAGTTATTGTAGCAGAAGAGAGCAGCATTCTAACATCAATAAACGACCCAAGAAGATGCTACTTTTCTATGCCATATGTTTTAGCCAAACACTTAAATTGAGTTTCTAAGTAAGCATCAATGGAATTGAATGGGAATTCCAAAGCATTTTGAAATATTATTTCATTTTGCTGATTGATGAAAATGTCAAATAGCGAACGTTACTTTTAAAATGTAACGGTCAATATAATGAGCTAGAAAACAGTTGTCATTTAAATTTCCACTGGGAGGCTTCCAAAACTTTTGTAACTAAGAGAGAGAGACAAGAAAGAGAAGTACAGGAAAGGAAAGGTCAGAAAGATCAATTTGAATCATTTTTTCAATTAAAAAACGATGGCTTGAATGGACTGTGAGGATTACTTTGGCTTTTGTCCATGGTGGGACCGTCAATAAGATGTCCTGGATTGAAGGAAAAATGATGAAACCCCAGGCCCCTGAGAGAGAGAAAGTGGTCTCAAGAATCTAGAGATACTCTTTTTCTTTGGGAAAAAAGAAGGAAAAATTTAAGAAAATTGTTATCGATTAAAAGATCTACACCTGAATATTTAAGGACACTGATTATTTTTTAAAAAAATTACTGATAAAAGAAACAAAGGGAAATTTGTGAAACGATTTTTTTTTAAAGTAAAATATTTTCTAGCTTATCTTTTGGCCATGGCAGCCTGTCAACCGGATAGCCAAATTGGCCAGAAATGCCTTCAAAGGCATTAGTCTTTTCTTCAATTTTTTTCCCCTCTTTTTTTTCTTTCGCATTCTCACTCAAAAAAAAAAAAAAAAAGTAAAAAGGGTCCTAAAGGCATACAAAGAGCAAAATTTCACTAAATCCATTCCAACAAGTCCAAAATCCAAATTGCACACACACAAAAACAAGAGAGAGAGAAAAAAAAAAAAAGCAGAGCACCCGCAAGGAGGGAGAGAGAACCTGCGAAGTTTATGGCGAGGATACTTTCTTCCGCTTAATTAGTCAAGAGCTCATACAAGAAGAGGAAGAAGAAGAGAAGAGAAGAGAAGAGAGGGTGGACCGTTGTCAGATCGTCTGGTTTCGATACCCCATTCACCCTGCGCTCCTTTACTTATACCGCTTGCCGTCATTGGCTTATGAGTAATTTTACTCCATTCCTTGGTGGGGGACCCAGTACCGACCGTTGCCGCGAGTCAAAGTAAGGAAAGTTTTCAAAAGGAAAAAATTTCTAATCATGCCGCTCAACAACGGTAACACCCTGCGAATTGAATTTATGTTTTGACGTGGCTGATAGAGCCACGTCTAAGTTAACGTTCGAAACTGATAAAAATTGAAAGAATAACGTCGAATTCATACTTAGCCTCAGCTTTTAGGATGGCCCGTCTTCGTACTCAGCCCCAGCTCCTAAGTTAGCTTTATCTTTGGACTCGGCCTCGACTCCTAAGGCTTTCAAGGTGGCTTCGTCTCCAAACTCGGCCCAGACTTTTAAAGCGACCTCATCTCTAGACTAAGCCCCGGCTTTCAAGGCAGCCTCGTCTTTAGACTCGGCCTCGGCTTCCAAGGCGGCCTCACTTTGGACTCGGCCTTGGCTTCCAAGGCAACCCCATTTTCGGACTCAGCCCCAGCTCCCAAGGCAGCTCTATCTCCGGACTCGGCCCCGACTCCTAAGGCTTTCAAGGTGGCCTCATCTTCAGACTCAGCCCCGGCTCCCAAGGCGGCCCCATTTTCAGACTCGGCCCCAGCTCCTAAGGCTTCCAAGGCAGCCTCGTCTCCAGACTCGGCCCCGGCTTCCAAAACGGCCTCCTCTTCGGACTCGGCCCAGGCTTCCAAGGCAGCCTCCTCTTTAGATTCGGCCCAGGCTTCCAAGGCAGCTCCGTCTTTGGACTCGGCCCCGACTTCCTAGGTGACCTCACCCCTGGACTAGGCCCACCAACTGCCCACGACCCACGTATCTGACAAAACCATGCCCATCAACCACCTACAACTGCATGTCCGATGGGACAAACCTCACTGATTATGGCATTGAGCCTCAAAAGTCATCATTCATCATGAGGCTCTATTACTCAGATCAGATGAGCCCCAAAAGTCATCATCCATCATGAAGTACCAATCACCCAGATTAAATGGGACAAATTCCACTAATTCTGACATTCCGCCCGAAAAGTCATCATCCATCCACAAAGTCATCGTCCATCTTGAGACTCCACGTGACTCATTCCATCGTTAGATGACAAGGAATATCTATAAAACGGATAAGAGTGACCCTCGATCAGGTATGAACACTCAATCACTTAGAGAGCTTCATAATTCTAACTCTCTCTTTCGAGTTTCCTCAAGCTCATGGTTGTTAATGACGCCAAGTCACTTTCTTCAAGAGCCAGGGAAACGGACATCCTCCTCACCGGACTCTTGCAAGAAAAGTCCTCGGGGGCCAGATGCTCCGGTAGGGACCCTTCGACGCTCAAGTTAGTCACTTAGGAACAGATGAGAACTGTTTAGCTGAAGAGAGCTAAACAGCTAGGGCTTAACTAGTAGAAAGAAGCTAGAGAAACCAAAGTTCATGGATCCTTACTTACAGCGTGGGCGTATGCTTTTATACATGTTCGAAGATCCCCCTTCTATTCCCGAAGATTACTGATTTCCAGGAGCCTAGTTCAATAACGAACAAAATATGAGGCTGACAATGACAGATCGTACTATCACCATACACGCCGAAGGCGTCCCACACTACTGGTCAGCACGGCCTCACAGGTGTCTTGCATCTGGGGTTATGCCTGGTGCGCGCCACCGCTGGATATGACCGCGCACAATAGTGGACAGGTGGTGGGCAGTACGTTGCAACGGGGTATGATCATGCACAGTGACAGACATACAATGGACCATACGCCGTTATGAGGTATGATCACACTATGCCACATATATGCGACGGATTACGTGGGCATGCCAGGTGCCCAGAATGGGCCGGATTATGCGCCGGGGGTCGAGATACTGTTCATAAGGCCCGGGAGCTATGGCTTGAGGCTGAGAGCGTAACTCGAGGCCAAGCACTGTTCATGAAGCCCAAGATCGAGGGGGGTCTCGAGGGTTAAGATACTGTTCATAAGGCCCGGGGGCTGTGGCTTGAGGCCGAGAGCATAACTCGAGGCCAAGCACTATTCATGAAGCCCGAGACCGAGGGGGGTCTCGGGGGTTGAGATATTGTTCATAAGGCTCAGGGGCTGTGGCTTGAGGCCGAGAGCGTAACTCGAGGCCAAGCACTGTTCATGAAGCCCGAGACCGAGGGGGGTCTCGGGGGTTGAGATACTGTTCAAAAGGCCCGGGAGCTGTGGCTTGAGGCCGAGAGCGTAACTCGAGGCCAAGCACTATTCATGAAGCCTGAGACCGAGGGGGGTCTCGGGGGTTGAGATACTGTTCAAAAGGCCCAGGAGCTGTGGCTTGAGGCCGAGAGCGTAACTCGAGGCCAAGCACTGTTCATGAAGCCCAAGACCGAGGGGGGTCTCGGGGGTTGAGATACTGTTCATAAGGCCCGGGGGCTGTGGCTTGAGACCGAGAGCGTAACTCGAGGCCAAGCACTGTTCATGAAGCCCGAGACCAAGGGGGGTTCGGGGGTTGAGATACTGTTCAAAAGGCCCGGGAGCTATGGCTTGAGGCTGAGAGCGTAACTCAAGGCCAAGCACTGTTCATGAAGCCCGAGACCGAGGGGGGTCTCGGGGGTTGAGATACTGTTCATAAGGCCCGGGGGCTATGGCTTGAGGCCGAGAGCGTAACTCGAGACTAAGCACTGTTCATGAAGCCCGAGACCGAGGGGGGTCTTGGGGGTTGAGATACTGTTCAAAAGGCCCGGGAGCTGTGGCTTGAGGCCGAGAGCGTAACTCGAGGCCAAGCACTGTTCATGAAGCTCGAGACCGAGGGGGTCTCAGGGGTTGAGATACTGTTCATAAGGCCCGGGGGCTGTGGCTTGAGGCCAAGAGCGTAACTCGAGGCCAAGCACTGTTCATGAAGCCCGAGACCGAGGGGGGTCTCGGGGGTGTCGAGAGAGCTTCCGTCGATCGCCGTTATCGTTGTCGTTTATTCTAACGGTGTTGGATCAGCCATATCAGATGCCCCCTCACCCCTGAGATGGAGTGGGCCCACCCTAGTAAGACGAAAGGGGTCTCACCCCTCAAGTGGCTGATCCCTACCCTTTGCGAACCTCCTCCGGACACGTGCCTACGGGCACTGCGACAATTTTATGCGGGCAGTGTGGGGATGTGAAAAGGCAGCCAATACTATCCATCCGATTTGCGGCGATCATCCTCGAAGCAGGGTTTATCCATCGAAGTCCGTGAGGAAAGTCGCGCCATCATTACCCATCATAACGGTGACATCAGCGGCATCCCATCATTGGCCGAAAGCAAATCATATCTCGTGCTCAGCGATTTCCGAGGCAATCCATCCTATCGCGGGAGTCCACGTGGTGGACGAGACACGGCGGGACAATTTGAAATCGAATAAAACCCGGGTGGAGGGTTGAAGAAGGCCATTCTGTTCATGCTACCATCGTCTTCTTCCTCTGCTTCCTTGATTTTCTGCCCTCTAGTCCTCTCTGCAACCCGAGAGCCTGTGCACGTCACTTTCCTTCCCAGGTCAGCTCTTTGCTCCTTCTAGGCTTCTTTGTTCCTTCTTCTCGCCATGAGTTCCCCATCCTGGTCCGCTGAGGACGATTCGGAGGATCGTTCTTCGTCCGAGAGGCCTCGAACTTCTCCTTCTCCTCCCCCTTCTCCTTCTCCTCCTCTCGAGTGGTCCTCTAATTCGGAAGACCGCGTCCCTCTGGCCCAGCAGCGGGTCACCGGGGAGGCTCCCGCAGGGAGGCGTCCAATGGTGGCTGGTAAGTTTCCGCCGAGGGACCACCAGGCGGGGGCCAGCACCTCCTCGAGGGTAGGGGCGGAATCCCCGGAAGGGGCCGCCTCCACGGTGATAGGCCAGGATTTAGTAAACATTCGGGCCCGTTACCAAATCCCCCGGGATATCGGGCTTTATCTTTCCACTCCCGACGATAGAGTGATCTCCTCTTGACCGGGTCGAGTGGCTATTTACGAAATTTCCCTGAGGGTGGGCCTCCGTTTACCCCTCCCCTCTTTTTTCGCAAACCTCCTTGACTATTACTCTCTGACCCCTTCACAGTTGGTCCCAAACTCCCTTAGGGTCGTTAGTGCCTTCGTTGTCCTTTGCCACCACTTCCAAATTACACCTCGGGTCTCTCTCTTTCGCTCATTCTACATCCTCCGATCTCAGAAGAGTTGGTGGCTATTTCATCCTCGACCCGGGCGAGTCTTGAAACTTCTTCTCCCTACCTCCATCAAAGGCTGAAAATCTCAATTTTTCTTCGCCAACATTGACCAAGTTAAATCCCGGTGGGGGGACCTCGACCTCCGAGGTAACACGAATTCCACTGTCCGCCCCGGAGATAAGGAAGCGTTAGGGCAGCTGTTGGCTACCGACATCCCTCGGTACAACCTGCTCCTGATGGAAGAAAACCTCCAGTCGGCGGGTCTCATTTCCCACCGTGGTAAGTCTTCCCATGCTTAACCAAAGCCTTCCTGCCTTTACTCTTGTTTGTTGGTTTTTTTTCTGATCCTGGCCGACGTTGTGCAGCCATCAAGGTCCCGACGCGCAGACTCATGAAGGCTGCCGCCAAGAAGAGGGTCCGGGAGGGGCCGAGTGAGGGGCAGCAGGCTCCAGCCCCAAAACGTCCAACAATGCGGGTGCCCGAGCCACCTGCACCACAAGAGCCTCCATCCGTCTCAGCGATCGATTTGATGGCCGACACCCTGCCAGAAAGAGCGGTGGCCGGGGCGGCATCAATTGAGGAGCCGGCCATGGGAGAGCCGGCGATGGCAGAGGAGTTGGCCATGGAGGAGCCAGCAATTGCTGGAGAGCCGGCCACAGAGGAGCCAGTGATGGCGGGGGAGCTCCCCGCTCCTTGCAGACCAGTCCCCACCGAGGCCGCCAGGGACTGGGGTGAAGGACCGTCAGGGGCAGCAAGCCCACCCCCGGGGCAGACGCCAACGAGCAGCCCTCCATGCGCCGAACCCGAAACCGCCGAAGCTGCTGGAGGGAATGGGGCTAGGCGGGGGTTATCTCGGGACTCCGTTCTGGATGATGGGCACTGGGTGGAGCGGCTCATCTCATCAATCTTTGTACCCGAGGTTCACGAAGAACTCAGCCGTTTGAAGGCGGCCACATTCTTCTGGGAATCCTACGCAGCCCTGGTCAAGGTAAGTAGAATCGCTGCTCCCTATTTTCATATTCCCTTTCCTCTTTTCTCTTTTTGACACGGGGTCTGCACATAGATTGCAAACTCCCTGGCAGCTACAAGGGAGGTCATCCATGGGGGAAAGGCCGTCATGCGGGAGGCCCAGAAAGAGGCCGAGGAGGCTCGCGCTCGAGCAAAAGCGGCCGAGAAGGCCTTGGAATCGGCCAGGACCGCCCGGGCCAATGAAATAAAGGCGGCCGAGAGCCGGGCTGAGGTTGAGTCCAACCGTTTGCGGGCGGCTCTCAGCCAGCTTATGGAGGCCGAGAGTGCTGTCGCAGCCAGGGACATGCACATTTCTGAATTGGCCGCGACCATCCAGGCGGCCGAGAATTAAGCAGGTGAGGCCGAGGAGAAGGCAAGAAAGGCCGAGGAGAAGGCGACGGAGGCCGAGGAGAAGGCAACGGAGGCCAAGGAAAGGGCGAAGAAGGCTGAGGAGGAGAGGGATCTTGCCCTGGAGGCTGAGAGGACAGCGGTGGCAGCTCTAGCCGCTGAGAGGAAAGCTCGAGCTGTTGAGGTGGAGGCAGCTATCGAAGCCAGGACTGCTAAGGTTATCGAAGAGTTTCGGGCGTGCGAGCGCTTCATGGACAAGCTAGCCGAAGCTTCGATGGAAGTGTACCTTCAAGGGTTCCAGCATGGAAAGGAAAAGGTCGCCCAAGACCTGGATTTTCCACAGGCCCTTGAAGTCGAGTCGGACCGTCTCTCCGAGGTGGGCTCATCTGACGACGAACATTCACCTGCTGATCCGTGAGCTTCATGTCGTACTATCATTTTATTTTTGCAAGTCCGACTTGGTCGGCGTTTTGTAAGCTCTTTCAAGTTAATGAAATACACTCTTTCCCTCAATGAAATTTGTCTTCATCTAATTGCAACTTTTTTCCCCAAGTCCTTTGGCTGCCGATGCGGGACCCTTAGGGGCTTCGTCGGTACTAAAGAGTAATCTTTAATTCATTCTCTGACATCCTCGACTTAGCCACGTAGAATCGAATCCTAGGGTCGAGAAATATGGACTCCCAGCATCTAATGGAACACCAGGCTTGGAAGATCAAGATATATTCAAGCTTCCTGGGGCTGTTTGCACGCCGCTTTACCAACGGTACACTGGGCTTTGTGCCTGGCTGGCCCAGGGATTTCATGCCAACCGGGTTGGGCTTTTAGTTGTTGAAAGCCGATGGTACATCACTCTGCCAGTGGTACACTGGGCTTTGTGCCTGGCTGGCCCAGGGCTTTTGTGCCGACCGAGGTCGGGCTTTTAGTTGTTGAGAGCCAATGGTACATCGCTCTGCCAATGGTACACTGGGCTTTGTGCCTGGCTGGCCTAGGGCTTTCGTACCAACCGGGGTCGGGTTTTTAGTTGTTGAGAGCATATGGTACATCGCTCTGCCAGTGGTACACTAGGCTTTATTCCTGGCTGGCCCAGGGCTTTCGTGCCGACCGGGGTCGGGCTTTTAGTTGTTGAGAGCCAATGGTACATCACTCTGCCAGTGGTACACTGGGCTTTATGCCTGGCTGGCCCAGGGCTTTCGTGCCGACCGGGGTTGGGCTTTTTGTTGTTGAGAGCCGATGGTACATCGCTCTGCCAGTGGTACACTGGGCTTTGTGCCTGGCTAGCCCAGGGCTTTCGTGCCGACTGGGGTCGAGCTTTTAGTTGTTGAGAGTTGATGGTACATCGCTCTGCCAGTGGTACACTAGGCTTTATGCTTGGCTGGCCCAGGGCTTTTGTGCCGACCGGGGTCGGGCTTTTAATTGTTGAGAGCCAATGGTACATCGCTCTGCCAGTGGTACACTGGGCTTTGTGCCTGGTTGGCCCAGGGCTTTCATGCCGACCGGGTCGGGCTTTTAGTTGTTGAGAGCTGATGGTACATCGCTCTGCCAGTGGTACACTGGGCTTTGTGCCTAGCTGGCCTAGGGCTTTCGTGCCAACCGGGGTTGGGGTTTTAGTTGTTGAGAGCCGATGGTACATCGCTCTGCCAGTGATACACTGGGCTTTGTGCCTGGCTGGCCCAGGGCTTTTGTAGAAAAACTGGGAGACTAGAATTTAAGTTCACTGATGAAAAATGAGGGGTGAAAACCCACAAGGATACAGACATAGTATTTAACGCAAGAAGGAAATGTACTATTGATAGTATCGACGGAGGTTGTCGGCATTTCACGTCCAGGGTAGCGGCCTCCCATCCAGCTCTTCAATCTTGTATGCTCCGTGATGAAGTGCTTCAGTGACCCGGTAAGGCCCCTCCCAGTTCGGAGCTAGCTTGCCTCCTTCCATCGGTTTCGAGACTTCAGCTTGTCGAAGGATCAGGTCTCCCGGCAAAAAGGTCATGGGATGCACGCGGGCATTGTAATATTTGGCAGCTCGTTGCCGGTAGACCGCCATCCGAAGTCGCGCTCGGTCTCGCACCTCCTCCACTAGGTCGAGGTTGGCTCGCAGCTGGTCTGGGTTGTCCTTCTTACTGTACACTCCACTCGAGGACTCGGAGAACCTATCTCCATCGGGATGACAGCTTCGGATCCGAAGACCAGGCTGAATGGGGTCTCTCCGGTGGGGGCCCGTGGCATTGTGTGATAGGCCCATAGCACATTATGGAGCTCCTCCACCCACCGTCCCTTGCAATCATCCAGTCGGGTTCTCAGTCCTTGGAGAATGATGTGATTAGTTACTTCTGCCGCTCCGTTGGTCTGAGGGTGTCCGACGGAAGTGAATCTCTGATGAATGCCCAGTTCGGAGCAGAATTCTCAGAAGGGTGCATTGTCAAACTGCCGGCTATTGTCGGTGACTATAGTGTATGGTAGTCCGAACCGGCATATGATAGATTTCCAAAAGAATGATCTTACCTTGTTCTCAGTGATCTTGGCAAGGGCCTCAGCCTCAATCCATTTGGTGAAATGATCGACGGCCACTAAGAGGAACTTGCGCTGTCCGAAGGCTGAGGGGAATGGTCCCAAGATGTCCATACCCCACTGGGCGAAGGGCCAAGGTGCCACCAGGGGGGTTAACTGGGACGTCGGTTGCCGCTGGATATTGGCATGGCGTTGGCAGCTATCACACTTCTTAACAAGTTCGGCCGCATCTTCCTTCATGGTCAGCCAGTAGTACCCCTGTCGTAAGGCCTTGTAAGCTAGAGCGCTGCCCCCCAGATAACTCCCGCAGATGCCTTCATGGATTTCCCGCAAAATGTAATCGGCTTCGACTGGTCCGACACACTTAAGGACCGAGTAAGAAAATGATCTTCGATAAAGCTTTCCGTCCATCATCAGGAACTTCGGGGCCCGCCGCCTGAGCAACCTGGCCTCAGCGGGGTCATCTGAGAGAGTACCATCGGTTAAATATCGGACATAGGCATCCGTCCAGGAGGGTCCTGGCTCAATTGGCAGCGCTTCATCCGTCACTTCAATGCTTGGGATCTGCAAGTGCTCCACATGCGTTCTTCCTAGTGTCTCGTCGGCCGAGGTGGCCAAACGAGATAGCGCATCGGCCCTAGCGTTCTCTGCTCGGGGAATGTAGTTGACACAAAAGTAGGAGAACCGAGAGGCTTGGAACTGCACCTTACTCAAGTAACGGGACATGGTGGGGTCTCTGGCTTCGTATTCTCTAGCAACCTGCCCAGAAATAAGCTGGGAGTCCGTAAAGGCTCTCAGACGCCCTGCACCGAGCTCTTCAGCCAGCCTCATTCCCACCAACAGGGCCTCATACTCCGCTTGGTTGTTAGTGGCCGGGAACTGGAACCAAAGGGCGTACTCCACCACCTTTCCCTTGGGGCTCGCAAGGATGAGCCAGCCCTGCTTCCCTGAGAATTTGCTGCTCCATCCACATGCAAAATCCAGTCTTCTTTTTCTGCCTCCTCGGCTGAGGAGGGGTTCACACGCTCTTCCGGACGTGATTCCTCCAAACACTTCTTGGTTCAAGAACATTCGACCAAGAAATCAGCTAACACCTGGAACTTCATGGCTGACCTTGGCCGAATAGATAAGTCAAACTCACTCAGTTTGATGGCCCATTTGGCTAACCGACTAGAGGTGTCAGGACGGGACAAGATGGTCCGAAGAGGTTGGTCCGTGAGCACCACGATGGGATGAGCCTGGAAGTAGGGTCGGAAGCGCGGGCAGAGACCACCAGGGAAAAAATGATCTTCTCGGTTCTAGAGTATCTGGTCTCAGCATCATGAAGTACCTTGCTGGTATAGTAGACCGGCCTTTGCACCCCATCGGCATCCATGCGCACGAGCACAGAACTGACGGCCTCTGGGGAGGCTGCGAGGTACAGGAAGAGCTCCTCCCCGCCCTCCGGCTTGGACAACAGCGGGGGAGTGGATAGAAATCGCTTCAACTCTTCGAATGCATCCTGACACTCCTTTGTCCACTCGAAGCTGTTGACCTTGCGCAGCGCCTTAAAGATGGGCAGGCACCTTTCTGCCAATCTTGACATGAAGCGACTCAAGGCCGCCACCCTCCCGGTTAGGCGTTGCACCTCCTTCTTATTGGCTGGGGGCCTCATATCCAAGATAGCCCGAATCTTGTCAGGATTGGCTTGATCCCCCGCTGGGTTACCATAAAGCCCAGGAACTTGCCTGCCGCCACCCCAAAGGCACACTTGCGGGGGTTCAGCCTCATTTGGTACCGGCACAGGTTGTTGAAGGTCTCTGCGAGATCGGCAACGTGATTAGCTACATTAGTGCTCTTGGTCAGCATATCGTCCACGTACACCTCCATGTTACGCCCGATCTGGTCCTCAAAGACCTTATTCATCAACCTCGATAGGTAGCTCCGGCATTCTTCAACCCAAACGGCATTACCTTGTAACAATAAAGCCCTTTCTCAGTGACAAAGGAGGTGGCTTCTTCATCAGCTGGGTTCATCCTGATTTGGTTGTACCCCGAAAAGGCGTCCATGAAGCTAAGAGTTTCATGCCTGGACGTGGCATCCACTAGCTGATCGATCCGGGGCAGTGGAAGCTGTCTTTGGGGCATGCCTTATTGAGATCGGTGAAGTCCATGCACATCCTCTAGCTCCCACTGGCCTTGCGAACCATCATGACATTCACCAGCCAGTTGGGGTAGTGCACCTTACGGATATGACCAGCAGCTAACAGCTTTCGCACCTCCTCATCCACGGCCCTCTGTCTATCAGGAGCAAAGCTGCTCTTCTTTTTGCCGAATGGGTCGGCATTCTGGCCTGATGTTGAGCTGGTAGGTAATCACCTCCTCCGAAATACCGGGCATATCGGACGTCGACCAGGCAAAGACATCTGCATTAGCCCGTAAGAAAGTGAGGAGCTGATCACGGGCCTCCCATGGGAGTAGGGCTCCAATTTGGATTGTCCTCATTGGGTCCTCCCCAAGGGGGAAAGCAAGCAGGCGCTCGGCCGGCTCTCTTTTTCTCTCCAAGTCTCGGGGATCCATCGTTTCCGGTGCAGGTGCAGGTGCCACTTCCTGCGGACTAGGGGCCTTGTGGTAGCAAAGTGGGGGCAAGTTCTGCTCCCCCCACATCTCTCCGACTCCTTCCCTGGTAGGAAACCTTACGATAAGTCTCTTAGTGGATATGACAGTGTCCAAAAGGTTGAGCCCAGGCCTCCCAAGGATTGCATTATAGGTGAGGGGCACTCGGACCACCAGGAAATTCATGAGGACTGTGCTTTGGTGCGGGGCCGTGCCAGCCGTGACAGGAAGAGTGACCTCCCCCTCGACTTTCATGGAGTCTCCAGTGAACCCCATCAGGGGCATGGCGACGGGCCGGAGCAGGCCAGGCGACAGGTTCATGTGAACAAAAGCATCATAATTCAAAACATCCACCGAGCTCCCACTATCAACCATAATTCTTTTTACAGGATGCCTAGCGATCGTCATGGACACGATGACGCTATCATCATTTTTATTCACCACCCCCTCTAAGTCCTTCTTGAAGAAAGGAATTACAGGATCAAACTCCCCCTCCCCTCTCGGCCTCTTAGGCGGGCCACCTGCCCCCCAGGAAATCATTGCCATTGTCTTCTCGATTGGAGCATCGTTAATCATCGGCGGCGGAGGCACCGAAGGACCAGGATTATTCGGGTTGTTCCTTCGAATGAACTTCCCCAGATGGCCACGCTGGATAAGATCCTCTATCGCCTTCTTCACCTGGCGACAATCGTCGGTATCATGGCCATGGTCTCGGTGATAGCAGCAATAGAGGTTCTTGTTGCGGGGGATCTTTGGGTTCATCGGAGATGGGCGTTGAAGATAAGACTCACCCTCAATCTCGAGCAAGATGTGCAATATAGGGGCGAACTTCAACAGGCTCAGGGCGGGGAGGTTCAGGCTTCCGGGGTCGAACTTCAACAGGCTCAGGGCGGGCAGGCTTCTTGAGGATACTCCCGCTTGCCTTGCGTCGAGAGGAATCAGCCTCGTCGGCGCGGATATACTTTTGGGCCCGGGTCAAAAGTTCGGCGTAAGAACCGGGTGGCTTCTTGTCCAGGGAGTATGCGAAGCGAGATGGACGGAGCCCTCGCTTCAAGGCCAAAGTGGCCATTGAGTCTTCAAGATTGTACACCTTTAGGGCTGCCTCCTTGAACCGGGCGACGTAATCTCGCAAGGATTCGCCGCTCTTCTGCTGGACAGCAAAGAGGCTGTCATCTACTCTTGGAATCTTCCGGCAGGCATCAAAATGGGCCAAGAAGGCTCTCTCCAGCTGCCGGAAAGAATCAATACTCCGCGGTGGCAGGCGGGAGTACTAGGCTCGATCAGCCTTCTTTAGGGTGGCAGGGAAGGCGATGCACATGAGCGAATCGGTGGCCCCCTGGACCTGCATGAGAACCTTGTAGCTTTCTAGGTGGTCCAGGGGATCTGTGGTCCCATCATATGGATCCAGCTGGGGGAGGGGAACCAGGTGGAGATGGGCTCTCCCATGATACGGTGGGACAGTGGAGGTCGGCTATCATAATCCGTCTCAGGCAGGTGGGTGATCCAGCGGCTGAGTTCCTCCAACCTCTGATTATACTCGTCGAGTCGACGCTCGGCCCGACGGGCTATTCGGCCATCAAAAGAACCTTCCCCTGAGGATTCTGAAGACGAGGGGAGGTGACGGCGATGTCTGCGAGGGCGCTCTGCCTCCTTCCCATGTCGCCGCCTGTGAGAAACACTGGCGTGGCGAGAAGGTGATCGAGGCCTCTTAGAGGCCTCCCGGTGATAAAGCTTAGGCGAAGTAGGACGGTGGCGAGCCTCCGGTACCGGTGATCTCCTTCGGGAGGAATGCTGGCTGTGTTGCACCACCCACGAAACCGATGGAAATGGCTCTGGCTGTCGCAGGGCCACCTGATGTACTGCAGGCCTTGAACCGCCGCCGCCAAGGATTGGACTTGCACAGCTAGAGCGGCGAACCAGTCTTCCTGGAGCTGATGGGGAGGCGCAGGGACGTCGATTGGGGGAGCGGAAGGTCCAGCCTCCTGAGAATGCGGCGGTGCTGGGACGCAGGCCGGGAGAGCTGAGGGGGCAACCGCTGGTGGATCAGCTCCTTGGCGCTGCCCCCCAACGCAACTGACAGAGACCCCTTTCGCACGGGTTGTCACCATGACTCAAAGCTTGGAGAGAGAGAAGTTGCAGATTGCTGGTTCGATGTCTTTCTCTTTCTGCACCCCCTACCTGGCGCGCCAATCTGATGACGCCAAGTCACTTTCTTCAAGCGCCGAGGAAATAGATGTCCTCCTCACCGGACTCCTGCAAGAAAAGTCCCCGGGGACCGGATGCTCCGGTAGGGACCCTCCGATGCTCAAGTCAGTTACTTGGGAATAGATGAGAACTGTTTAGCCGAAGGGAGCTAAACAGCTAGGGCTTAACTAGTAGAAAGAAGCTAGAGAAACCAAAGTTCATGGATCCTTACTTACAGCGTGGGCGTATGCTTTTATACCTATTCAAAGATCCCCCTTATATTCCTGAAGATTGCTGATTTCTAGGAGCCCAGTTCAATAACGGACAAAATATGAGGCCGACAATGACAGATCGTACTGTCACCGTACATGCCGAAGGCGTCCCGCACTACTGGTCAGCACGGTCTCACAGGTATATTGCATCTGGGTTATGCCTGGTGCGCGCCATCGTTGGATATGACCGCGCACAGTAGCGGGCAGGTGGTGGGCAGTACGCTGCAACGGGGTATGATCGCGTACAGTGACAGACATACAATGGACTATACACCATTATGAGGTATGGTCACACCACGCCACAGATGTGCGGCGGATTACGTGGGCATGCCAGGTGGCCCAGAACGGGCCGGATTATGCGCCGGGGGTCGAGATACTGTTCATAAGGCCCGGGAGCTGTGGCTTGAGGCTGAGAGCGTAACTCGAGGCCAAGCACTGTTCATGAAGCTCAAGACCAAGGGGGGTCTCGGGGGTTGAGATACTGTTCATAAGGCCCGGGAGCTGTGGCTTGAGGCCGAGAGCGTAACTCGAGGCCAAGCACTGTTCATGAAGCCCGAGACCGAGGGGGGTCTCGAGGGTTGAGATACTCTTCATAAGGCCCGGGGGCTGTGGCTTGAGGCCGAGAGCGTAACTCGAGGCCAAGCACTGTTCATGAAGCCCGAGACCGAGGGAGGTCTCGGGGGTGTCGAGAGAGCTTCCGTCGATCACCGTTATCGTTGCCGTTTATTCTAACGGCGTTGGATCAGCCATATCAGCTATAATTCTGATCACTAACTTTAGCGTCAGAGGGTCTCCATCGAAATATTCGATCCCCAAAATTTCTTGCATGTATCATCTTGGAGTGAAGGTTTATCAGTACACTCAAGGTGTACCAATAGATATTGACAGATATTAGCTCGTGATGATCAGACATCGTCATGTCTCACAAAAGATAAAGTGGACAAGTTATGTCAGAGCAAGAAAGAAAAAAAAAGTGCAATCCCATCAAATCATGCATCTACTTTTATAGCCATAATTAAAAATAAAGACCGTTGCAGGTCTAAATTATCTTGAGTTTCCTGAAATTAGATGTAACCATAATTAATCTTAAAATTAAAATTAATCATTATTTATTAACTGGACATGAAATTTTGAATTCAAATCAATAACATTATCGTATTAATCAAATGAATAGTGAAATTCTTATGCAGTCTTGCAACGTTTTTTTGGAGGACAGGACATATGTTTATAATTATATATTACATATAAATATATTTTTTCACAGCATCTTTTAATTACTTATAATTAATATTGTAAGAATTTTTAAAATTTTTGGAGAGCTACGATTCAGATTTCTGGTACCTTCAGAGGTCCGTCCTGTTCTTAAGGCCTCTACAATCACTTTAAGTATGATCAATCATTATTTCAAATTATGTGTTAGATTTTTGATTTTTTTAATGGATAATCCGGCCTTGTAAAACACTGAAGTTTACAAGAAAACTTGAACGAAGTTTGTTATACAAATGAATATTTCCTGAGGCTTAGACAAATTAGCATATCTTTTCGTTAAAAAAGAACAGAGACGTTGGCATTAAATTGCTCGCTTTTAATTTTTAAGCAATTTCGTCGCTTTCTTTTCTTTTCTTTTCTTTTCTTTTTTTCTTTTTTGAAATGTAGCTTCTCCCATTATTGAGGCTGGCCCTGTAACCTGGATGTCACGGATTTCAAACTTCACGTGAGGAGATTTCAAATTTCAAGCGAGGTTAGAGTCCCTCCTCATATTCTGAAATTTTAGGGTGACTTTTTATTTTTATTTTCTCTTTTCTAACCTCTGAAACAATACATTTGGTAAGTAAAAATATTTTTTTGTTTTTATTTTTATTATAAGTAATATTTTTTAAAAGGATGGGCAAAAATTAAGAAGAATATCATCAGCTCTTATGGTTTGCTATTCTTTGGTTTTTATATTTTACTTTCTACTTCTTTTTCGATGAAATAATGAAATATCCAAGCTATTCTTTTTACCATTTTTAGGTTATATTTTTTTTAAAAAAAACTATTTTTTTATTCATCAAATATATTATCATAAATATTTTCTATTTTTTTATAAAAAAATAAAAAATTAAACTATTTTGAAAAAAAATTTTGCCAAAAAAAAAACCCATTTTAGGATATGCAAAGCTTTATGGTTTGACTCGCTAGGCTAACTTATAATCGATTTGCTTCAAGTAGTTTTGAGTTTGATATAAATTTAAATGGGTTTAGATAATAAATCGGTCTGCTTACCACCATTATTAAATGGATTGGATAGGTTTTAAACTTTTAGTCTGTTTAACTTATTTTGACCAATCTATTAGCTGGGCGAATTATGACCCAACTCATTTAACCATTTAAGATCTAACTAGTTTGTTTAACTAACGTACTTAATATACCTTAAACCTACGGAACCTGCATTGTGCCCACGCGCATCAAGGCCTAGGCGATGTGCATGCTAACTCCATACAGCTACCAAATTCATGATCAATTCCTCTCATGGATCTCCCATAATACTCTCCAAACGGGGTTTCCTACTGCTCTCGCCATTGTGCTTGAAACTTGCTTTGACCGAGGAACTTGTTTGATATGTTTAACCTAGTTTAACTCATTTAATAAATAGGTTATATGAGTTGGGACAAGCTACTTATTTAATAAAAGTATTAGATTCAAATCTAAATTTGTATCCTATTTATTAGATAAGTCAAATTTAAATTGACAAAATTTGACTAAAGTCACATCTGGTCTGACCTAATTATGATCTGGTCTCACTAAATTGTCATCTTTAAGTTAGCACTTGATCAGTTAGTCTCATGTTGAAGATAGATATGATATCTGTTCATATAAGAAAGGATTTCTTAGAACACGGAGTTGAGCTTATGACTCAAGCAAGATAGAGACGATAATTTTGAATATCATCTGTAAATATGACTTAAACTCAAGTTAACATTTTAGGTTGAGCATAAATAGGTTTATCAAGTTAATCCATTAAACATAATTAATAAATAAATCATATTTTAAGTTAATCTTTTAACTTGAAATAGATTTATAATTGATTTGATTGTTAAATGAATCAACTTGAACGCAATCCACTAAACTTGTTTAATTTATCTAAATTAATTTTACTCTTTAATTTTTAATGATTAAAATTATTATTTTATCATCATGCTGATGTATAATTTAAATTATAATAACTAAATATATAATTATTTTATTATTAAATTAGTTAGGTTATATAAGTTATATAGGTCATACGAAGTAAAATTTAATTTCAGCTTATGAGGATTAAAAACATGTTATGCATTCGAATTAGCTCGAATGTAACCTAATTATTAAATGGATTATTCATGTAACCCATTGAAGTCTAAATTTTTGATACGGTTAATAAATGGTTAAATTTAAATTGATCATTTACCGTTATATCCGTGGACACAATTTACCGGACAACTGCTTTGGAGCAGCCTTTTAAAATAATAATAATAATAATAATAAATAAAGTTTTTTTATGATATCGTTTCGTCTTCGTCGTCAACTAACGATACTTGGAATAAAATAAAAAAGAAAGAAAAGAAGAAGGATCCAGCTGCCACCCTTCTGGACTTCATGGGATTGCTCCCGGTTGCAGCGGAGCCCATGAGAGGCAGCTGCTCTTCACCACCTTCGCCGACTCTTCCCCTCCCCAAAAGACCCAAACACCGAGACTCTCTCTCCCTTATCCTCCTCCACCTCCCCAATCCTAGCCTCCACCAACTCAAGCAAATCCAAGCTCAGCTCTTCCACCAATCCCTTCACCACGACACCGTCCTCATCACCAAGCTCATAGCATCCTGCGCCTCCGCCGGCGCCACTAACTACGCCGCCCGCCTCTTCCACTCCCTCCCCCACCCCGACCTCGACCTCGTCCTCTGCAACTCCATGCTCAAAGCCTACACCCTCAACTCCCTCCCCCACCTCGCCGTCTCCTTCTACGTCGACCAACTCCTCTCCCGCGGCTTCTCGCCGGACCGCTTCACCTTCCCTTATATCCTCAAGGCCTCCGCCGCTCTCTCCAGCCTCAACTTGGGACGACAAGTCCATGCCAGCTTGGTAAAAAATCCAAACACCTGTGGTGACGTCATTGTTCTGAATTCGCTCCTCGACATGTACTTCAAGTGCTGCCGATCCGAGTCTGCCGTTCGGGTTTTTCATCGGATGGAAGAGCCCAATTCGACCTCTTGGAACATGATGATGTCCGGGCTGGTGAATTCAGGGGATTGGACTCCGCACTGGCCCTGTTCGATGATATGCCTCAAAGAGACGTGGTTTCATGGAACACTTTGATGGGCGCTTACGTGAAGGCAGGAGAGATGGATGTAGCTCAGGATCTCTTTGACAAGATGCATGAAAGGGATTCAGTCTCGTGGAATGTTTTGATTTCAGGGTATTCTCAGAATGGCGAGAGCGACAAGGCCTTAGCGGTTTTTTATCAGATGCTGGCGGCTGGAATTAAGCCTGATAATGCTACATTACTAGCCGTTGCATCTGCGTGCAGCATTGCTTGCTCGGTGGAAAGCAAAGTGGTTGATCAGATTGCAAGCTTTGCGAAGTCGGCAAATTCAGTGTCAGTCTCAACCGCGCTACTCAGTCTTTATGCAAAGGTGGGCAGGATGGAGGAGGCTCGAGAGGTTTTCGATGCAATCCCTGAGAAGGATCTGGTGGCATGGAATGCGATGATCACTGGGTATGCCCAGAATCAGAGACCAGCTGAGGCAATTGAGTTGTTTCGCCTGATGCAGAGGTCGAAAAATGGAGTTAAGATCAGGCCTGATAGTGTAACAATGCTTAGCTTGATTGATTCATGCTCTCAGTTGGGTGCATTAAGTCTCGGCAAATGGGTCGAAGCTTACTGCATCAGGAAGAACAGGATGGTCGAAACCACCACTGTTTTGATGACTGCCCTCGTCGACATGTATGCCAAGTGCGGAGACCTCGACCGAGCAAGGCGCCTGTTCACAGAGATACCTGGCAAGGATTTGGCTTCTTGGAATGCAATGATCAAAGGGCTGGCCATTCATGGGCAAGCCAATGAGGCACTTGAGATGCTCCATTTGATGGAAGAGTATGGAATTGTTCCTAATGATGTAACCTTTGTTGGCTTGCTCAGTGCCTGCAGTCATGGGGGATTGGTTGCAAGAGGCTTGGAGCTATTTGAATTGATGCAGCAGAGTCGGTATAGCATCGCACCATGCATCGAGCTCTATGGATGTGTCATCGATTTGCTTGGTCGAGCTGGCCGGCTAGTTGAAGCCTATGAATTAGTGAAGAACATGCCTGTAGAGCCTGACGCAGTGGTCTGGGGGGCATTGCTTGGAGCATGCCGATCTCATCAAAACTTAGAGCTAGCTGAAGTGGCTGCACAAAGACTTGCAGAGTTGGAACCAGGACACGATGGAAACTTTGTTCTTCTCTCCAATGTGTATGCATCAATGGGGAAGTGGGGAAATGTTGATAAGGTCAGGGCTCGGATGAGAGCACTTCAGGTGCAGAAGGTGCCCGGGTGTAGTGCGGTTGAGCTTGGCGGAATGGTTCATGAATTTAGCGCAGGAGATCGGTCACATCCAAGATCAAATGAGATTTATGGAGCTTGGGATGAGCTGGTGAAGCAACTCAAGATCTTAAAAGGCTATGAACCGGACCGGGGAGCTT
Organism: Calamus simplicifolius; assembly: GCA_900491605.1. Classification (NCBI taxonomy): domain Eukaryota; kingdom Viridiplantae; phylum Streptophyta; class Magnoliopsida; order Arecales; family Arecaceae; genus Calamus; species Calamus simplicifolius. The sequence continues at coordinate 566,063 of UESW01004751.1, read as the reverse complement.
TACTTAAGAACTTGGATGAAGAGGAGGACAAAGAGGAAGCTTTGTATCGGCATAGCGAGAAGTTGGCCTTATCATTTGCGATCATTAGCTCAGAATCAAGATCTCCAATTAGGATCATTAAGAATTTAAGGATTTGCAATGACTGCCACAGGGTTATGGAGCTGGTGTCGGAGCTCCAAGAGAGGGTGATAACAGTTAGAGACAGAATTCGGTTTCACCATTTCAGTGCAGGGCGTTGTTCTTGTGGGGGCTATTGGTGATTCAAATGGAAGGCACTTGCTAACTCACCTGATCTCTTAAGGAGAGTTGATCCAAGCAAAATTAATGTTGAAAGAAGAGGTCATAGCTTTCCACCCTTGGATGGCCAGCCTATACGCCATGGGCAAAGATTTTTACAAAGGTTGTGCCCACCTAACAGCTTCTGAGTTCTAATTAATGTATGCCCCAAGTCTCAATGTTCCCTTCCCTTGAGTGCAAGCATTATTCAAGACCAACTTTAAAACGGACATGGATGTTCACGATGAGAGATCGATCATGCACAGCTTTTACAAGATTAAATTCCTTGATCTCGTGGAAAGCAAAACTATAGAAACGAGCGACCGACCTTTCTTTATGAATCATCACACATTCAGAAATACAAATTTAAACACAGCTTAATATTGCATATATGAAGCTACGTGTATCATCATGATGAACTATACCATTGTTGTGGATCATTATTCAACAAGCTATACAGAACTAAGGAAGAAAACAGAAGAACAGATATCATAGGACTTAAAAGAGTCAACATAGCACTCCAACCTGCCAAGCCAAAAGAATCTTAAAGTTTTCCATGGTACCATGAGATTGACTGCTTTACACCCATAAGCACTGACTTCATACATGACCTAGATAACTTTGGTTTGGTTCTCTCAGCCCTTCTGGTTCATTGCCATGCATGTCATGGGCGTTTCTTTCAGCTGGTGAACCAGGAACAAATGGAGCAAAACCTCGCCCACCAAAAACTGGGCGCATGAAAGCATTATCGATCTTACGCCAGTAAAGGTGAACTGAACGAGTTGGTGCAGTTAGAAGCATGCGCAGGCTTGACAGGCGTCGAACATTTTGCCCTGCTTCCACCTCCTGCCCGTTTCCAAGCAATGGAGAGAGGAGAGATTTAGGACTCTGAGGACGTTCGGAAGACATGCTGAGATGATTTGTGCATGAAGGCAGTAGAAACCTAATCAGCGGTTTTGTCATCAACCCAAACACCTAAGCAATGAAGGAGAATTAGCACAGTAGATGTTTCACAAAATGCAAAGTGACCAACTAACCCCACCTGTCCATCTACACTTTTTTCCTCCTCACGATATCAAGATAAAATCAGCTTCATGCTTTCCAGCTTTACATTTGTCGGAGGAAAAAAGAAAAAATGCATGATATATGAATACATGTTAGATTCAAACCTAAGTGAGTCATGGCAGAACGACCAATTCCACGTCTCCGCTACTCAAAACTTTCATCCTGCTTCTGAAATCTGCCCAAAAAGGTATTGGGGGAAAAAAAAAAAAAAAGTATTCTTGCCCTACGCTTTCACCAGGCATCCACTTGCTCCCATTCCTCCTAGTTTGGTCCTTTATCTATAATAAGCACACTGTCCTTGGTCTTTAAAGGACAACAGCAGACACTCACCAGCCAAGAATGGAGAAAAGCACCCTTAAACTCAATCACATGGCAATCACAATCATCCATGCTCTCTTATGTGCATTGCATATATGTTCACTATGAGAGAGACATTGTATCAATTTATAAACAATTATGATAAGTATTTTAAAAAAAATGTCTAGCTTCATCATTTTGTAATTGAGTCAAAAAATGAATCAACGACAATAAAAAACATGCTACGCAAGTATTACACATTTGGATAAATTTTGAGAATGTGCTCGGACATAATGAACAAAACTATCATTATTTTTTTTATAAAAAAAAACATGCTAGAAAATAGGAGCCGTTGTGAAAAGCAAATACGACAGATAGATAGTATTGCCAAAACAATATGGGGCCAATTATTAGGACTGGCCACTTTTTTAGTGACTTGTGAGTTCATGTGGCTCAAGTCAGATGACAAAATTAAAGTCTTTAGAGTATAATTAAAATTTATTTTCATAGATGATAAATTATTGATGAACCATGAATTGAAACAATTGCTGCATAAAATTAGCAGAGATGAATACCACATCATGGGATTATTCAATATCCAATAGTTTTGACAACAAACCAGTCTCAAAACCAAGCAAGTGACAAAATATGCAAATGGAGCAGCATAAGGTGTCTTACCACCATGCTAATGAGAATGACAGTGATGGTACTAGTGATCATGAATGCAAATGGAGAGGCATAAGGTGTTAAGTATTATACAATCTCCAATAGTTTTGACAATAAGCCTGTCTCAAAATTAAGCAAGTTATAAATTATGCAAATGGAGAGGCATAAGGAGTCTTACCACTGTGCTAAAGAGAACAATGGTGATGGTACTGGTGATCATGAATGCATTGCCGCGCAATTCGGTGTGGCCAGATATAGCAAACTGCACATGTATCAATATCATTACCATGTCTTGTTAATAAAAAGGACTCTTCTATGTAGTAAGTCATTTTCAGCATAACTCAGTTAGCATTCTAGAATATTAGACAGAAGTCTAGTGATTTGTAAACATCCTTTCAGAAAATAGCATGTCCCTTTACGCAAGGATGCCCTGCTTGCATACATATATTTCAAAGAATTCTCAAATACTGATCCACTGGAAGTCTTCATAGTCAGTGTAGGTCAAGCTTTCCTTTCTGTAATTTATTTTAGATAGTTATAATTAAGATGCACATGCAACTCCGCCAAGGCCGGTCTCAAGCCCGGGTAAAGGAGGAGGGTTGCATTAGGTAGCTAACAGCTAGCTAAAAACTCCATCAGATCTCCTAAAACAGTAGTTGGGAAAAGGCTTAGATGAGTTGAGTTGAGCATAATTAAGATGCCCATGCAACTGAAGCAATGAATGAAAATGGTCATTTCCCACTAAAAATTTAAGAAAACAAGAACTAAGCCTGAAATGAAGAATTGATGCGTAATTATGTATGTGTATCCAAAATCTTTGCTCTCCATTACAACTTATTTTTCCAATTAGGTTTTTAACTTGTCTACAGGTGAATATTAGAACATAAAATAGTATAGACTCCATAAAAGGAGATAGCACAAATCTAAAAAATGGGCAAAAAAAAAAAAGATACTAAATAATCATTGGATTTTGTAGATAAAGGATTGCATCTAACCTGATTATATGCGAGTGCAATTGATACTGCTCCTCTCATTAGACCTGCCCACCATACTATGACCTGTGGATTGAAATTTTTAGAAGTCAATATTCTCACATTTGCCTTAATATAATAATCTGAATCCCAAATACTCACTTGCTGTTTAAAGGTGATTTTCTCATCCGAGGACTTGCTACTTAAGTTGGAAAGAAAAGAGAGGGGGAAAACAAAAGCAGCTCTTCCAATCAATACAATGCCTAACAGAATAGCGCTCAGACCAATTGACTTCCCAGGGCTGCATAGCAGGATAAATGGTAGAAGGTACAAAGCAATCAAATTAGTAAACAAAGAACTTGTATGCCTAATATATAATTCATTAGAAGGTCCAACTCAATCAAATTAGTAAACAAAGAATTTGAATGCCCCATATATAATTCATTGTTTCAGTCAGTTTAACAGTAAATATGGACTCTGGTTTTCACTAAGATAGTCCAGTTCCTGCCCACTGGCTTTTTCAATTCTTCTTGAAATATGTGACCACATAAAAAGTGAGACTTAAGGGTGCCACTAATGGTATATTATATTTATCTTGTACTTTTTCTTCCATTCCATAGCATTAGACTGGCTGCATCGAAGATCCAAGATTCATCCATCTTGCCTCATTACATAGCATGTTTATATAATATTATGATAGGTTCATCATGTGTCTCAATAAGAATATAGAGGCAAAACTATGCTTATTTATAATTCCTCTATCTGGGTATTACCACTCCAAATTTGAACTTTAGCATTCAGTGGGGAAAACAATCAGGAATGGCAGAAGTTTTATGATTGTTTTCGTAATCCCAACTGCCCATTAATTTTTTATCCTATTTAGCATTGAGCATCAACTAGAGCCTTCATGGTTGAAAGTACTGCATTGCTGCCTGATTTCAGCACGCTAAATCATTGTCTGGAAAGGAAAACTTGGGAATTCCAACATCTTTTAGGATATCAGATTTGAGATTATCCTGCATCAAGCAATATAGCATTTTCTATAGCCATATAGAATAGCAATTCAGAAGGTAAGTCATGTCCTAAGTAGTGTTTAATATTATTGATCACCTTTACTAGTTTGTTCATGTTGCAATATTTTAATTGTAGTTTGAAACAAGATGACATATAGATTCCATGCAAGAACACATTTCCAACATCCACTTGATGCATACCTCAATTTCTATCTACAACTACTGACTTATAATTCCAATTTGAACTAAGTTCAGTGACTTCAGTCATTTTTTGACTAAAGTATACCCCCCTATATTAACCTAAATTTGCATCCAAGTATAGTCATCTACAGCTTGCTGGTTTCATACAAGTATAGTCATCTACAGTTTACTGGTCTCATCTCTTGGAAATGAACTACCAACTCCTATGCCTCATTTTTCTGCAGAATTTAATCCTCCGTAACTTTCTGCTATTTTGGATGAATTTGATCCTTGTTTATATTCTTGATGCTAATAAATGAAAAGCGAAGAAGAGGCACAAATTGATGTTAAAAGCAAGTTGCACAAAGCAAAATATTTCTGAGGTTGGGAGGGATGGTTATCTTAAACTCAAGACAATAGGAAGCCTAAAAGCATGATTATCCGATTCATATTAGACCACCTGGATGGAGGCTGACTGAGGTCCTGCAATACTTATTTGTTCATCTAGGCCTGAATTCTTGTTTCTCCACAACCAACAAGATCTTCTTTCAGGACCAGTGAATCCAGAAATTCACCCTAAGATAAACCTATATAAGGGTACATGCAGAATCGATCTTCTAAAGACACAGGCATTTGACAACTAGTAATTCTGCTACTGAACAAACCCTGAAGTTCACTTTCTGCAATAGTCAGGCAGAGCATCACTGGTTGCAACCATGAAATCAAAACCTTTTAAGAAGTGATAGACTATAACATCACATCCCTTTTCTGCATAAAACTTGATATGTAGGACTGTACATTCTGAAATATAATTTAGTTCAATAAATGTCACGGCTGTTCATAAAGCATACAGAGCGAAAGTTATATGGCAAAATGAGTAACTAGTACTGGGAGCTTAAAAAAGAAAAAGAAACCAAGGTTCTACTCTAGCTATTAAACTAATCACCTTTTCATTGTCATATTAAACTTGATATGTAGGACTGTACATTTCATTGTCATATTTCAATGCAGCTGGTGATGTTGTGGGCTATATTAAACTAATCACTAGAACATATATTGGTCCAATCACCTTTTCTTTAAATGCAGATGGCAGTGCACAATTGGTTCTACTCTAGCTATAATATGAAATAATAGATCGTTTTTCAATACTTTAGGTGATTCTTGAAGCCACAAGTGCTTAATCCTAAATTTTGCATACAAGGTTCCAAGATGTCGAAGACAAATAATGAAGTTGGATCCTTCAGCCTCATACTAGAAAAGGACAGTTCAGGCACTTATAGCAATCATGAGATGCATGATAATTGATAGCATCAATTATGGTAATGTATTATGTGTACACTCATGATGCATGTGACTTATGGTAAAGTATTTCAACATCAATGACACAATATTGCAATATCTATTATGTGTACTCTCATGTGATCAACCCTTATAATTTGCATTCAAGAAGTTCTACTTGTTGAAAATAAAAAATCAAAAACCTTTTCCCATCAGAAACTATAAAGAAAATACAAGCCAACCTTATTAAAATAGCATTTTGCATTACATGGCTGAACCATGGACAAATGACTACCAATGCAATCATGCATTGAGACATTGCATATACCATGCTGAGATTTACTATCTATTCTAATCATGGAAACAATTTTTGAGTAATTCAAGCAACGTTTGCACTCTTGGTATGGAACCCTATACCAGTACCATCTTGGTATAGTGTTGGTATGCCAAATATAGGAGTCGGTTTGGCATACCCATACTCGATACACCCCTGTACCACTTACCAATTCAATACCAGTATATTACAGTAAGCCCATTATGCATCAATATGGGGCAACACAACATACCTTATACGAGGGAACTGCACTGTTTTGTTCATAAAAAGTTTCCTTGTGTACAAACATTCGACCAGAAATGTAATAAATGTAGTACCTGTGACTGACAAATTTCCACTTTTCAATGTCTAGCGCATCCATGCCAACATAAAGAAAGATAGAACTCTCGGCAATAAATGACAGTGTTGCAAAGCCATGCCTGTGACAGTGAGCAAGCAAAAGATAAATATAAAGTGATAGCATGTGGAAGTAAGGAAATTGGGAAAACATGAGAAGCAGTGGTTTATGTACTAAGAGCAGTTAAGAAAATCACATACTTAGTGGTAACCCTAGAGCTTTCTGTCACATTATGCCAAGTATAATGTGACATCACTATCCCGCAGAAGAACACGGTTAGAATACCACTTAAATTTAACAACTGCAACACAAAACAAGTTCAGTGGTGCGTTCAACTTAGTAACTGAAATATCATTCATCATGAAGACGTGGAAAAGACAAAGAGGGCTTTCAAATTTGTTTATTGATTTAAAAAAAGGAACTCACTTCTGCCAGCATATAGGAAAGGTAAGCCATGAGTGTCATCAGTGCAACTTCACGATCAGTAGAATGTCTGGAGTAAAAAGGGCCATAAGCAATGAGATCCTTATAAGACAACAGAATGAGTTGATTTTAGCTTTTAGCTTTAAGAATATGGGATAATTTCAATAACTACTAAAGCATCACTGCAATTATTGAATTTCTGTTGTAAGTATGAAATGCACAATAAACGAAAAAACTGCAACCCCAACTGGATTCTTTCAATACTGCCATGCTAATAATATAGGTAACTATAAGTCCATAACCATAATCACCCAGCCTTATCTCAACTATTTGACGTTGGTTCTATACATATATGGTACCATAATAGACAAGAACACAGCAAGAGGAGTTTAGGTTTCTTCCATCACCAACCTGCCAAGATACAACCTTTTGATGATATAAGCACTAAGCAATCCAGCCTGCAGAAGAAAGGGAGCAAATATCAGCCAAAAATAGCAAGCTGGACTGCATATTTTTTTGATGAGTAACATTGCAGAGATGTAAGAAACTTACAAATGCTCCAAGAAAGGTGCTACTAAAGAATAGATAGAAGAACTTTGCAACAAATATCAGAAAAGTAGCAGCATCAATATGTCCTAGATCAAGGTTCTGGATTGCATTGAAAAGCACTATTGATGTAGCATCATTGACAACACCTTCACCAAAAACCAGGCTATAGAGTAAAGGTGTTTCATTCTGATTAAGCACCTGTTTTTGAAGTACACAATTTTCAAATATTGTGAGCTATTATCTTAAGCATGGCCTATAACACAAATATGAGAAATTAGAACCTGCAAGGTGCAAACAGAATCTGTTGCAGAAAAGATTGCCCCAATTGCTGCAAATATATAAGTAGAAGAAAATTTGAGGGCTCAAGAAACAAGTGATAGCACAAGAGAGCACCAGAATTCAGGTAAAATTATAGAAGCAAAGAGTGTGCATATGAGAATTTACCAAGATAATCTCCAATTTCCAGATCTCCTATTTCCATTTTTTTAATTATTCCTATGGCACCTGGACAATCGATAAACATCAACAAATGAATGCAATGCATCATATAGAAACATATAGAGCACACAAGCAGAGGAGAATATGCTACCAAGTCAAATAAGCAGTCTGTATATTTTTTTACTTTTGCTAAGAGATTTCTTAAGATTTAAAAATATCTCTCTAAAAAATTACTGAGGGGCCCTTGAGATTCCAGAACAACACTTCCAGTATCACATTAGTTGATTTTCCACTATAGACCATTAAAAAATGCTGCTCTTATTATAGATTCCATATCATGATTCAGTATGTTCTTTAGCGGCTGCTAACTTCTAGTGGTGCTGCAAGTGTTAAATTTTTATGACTTAAAAATATGGACTCACAATCGTCTAAGTGTTAGCATCAATTTTTTTTCCAGTAAATTGATGCTTCCTCCTTACTTAGGCTGATTAAATAAATCCTAATTTTCATACTTGACTATAACAAGAAGAGATCCTTTCTCACAGAAAGGTAGTTAGGGGGGAAAGGGTAGAAAGAGACATTGTTAACATTGAAAGTTTTATACAGAAATATTTCAACTTTCAGATTCTTGGAAATATTCTGAATTGACAGATCCCATGCCTATTTTAAGATTTAAAAGGTTGAAAATTTTATAGGCATCCTGATTTTGTTTCTACACACTAATCTTCTGGTAAATTTCTTGATCTCTTACGTTATTTGTCCTCCACCTAGCTAAATGCTATAAATATTCCATCAACCAAACTAATTTCATTCAGTGTCAGCTTAACAAGAAGTTTCCTAAAGAACAGTGTCTAGATTTTCTTTCGCTCAGAACTGCAGCATGCAAATATCCGTAAAAGCTATTTTATCTACTTAAAAGAATACAAACAAGTGTAGCACTAGGCTTTCTGTCCTGCAGACAGCCATATCAACAAATCACAGTTTCTGATAAATACAACACTAATGATTTCATGGAATAACAGCTTATGCAAGTGCATGTATGACAAATTTTTTTCCCTAGAATATTGGTAGTGTAATTAAGTACAAACAGAACGAGAACCCACCAAGTGAAACAATAATAAATGAGATCAGTGTTCCAACAGCACCAAACAGCATAATTGTCATGAAGTTGTGGAAAAACCGTTTCTTTTTCACTTGAAACCTAGCACATAAGAAAATTGGTCAGAATTTAAAAGTATAGTTCAAATGACTACTCATTGTCACCATACAAAAATTCAGTTTTTGATGGGATATGCGTAACAAAGAATATCAAGAAAACAGTTACAATAACGTAAGCCAAATTTATATGAATAAAGCAGAAACTACATCTAATAGATGTTCCGTTATTTAGCTAATATGAAACTTTTATTTAGCTAATATGAAACTTTGGTGTGATGGGCTCAAATGATGTGAAAGTTTTTCCCAACTACATGGGGTTGGCTATATGAATATGCTTCCTCCACTTTGCTTTTATCATGGACTAACTTCTTTACTCGCACTCGAGTGCCGGTGCGTATCCCTTGCCTATTTTTCGAAATACTCGGAGGGAGGTGCAACACATCTCTTAATGGAGACATCCTAGCCCTTCGCATAGTTTGATTTAGTAGATTCATGTTTTAGGAGATCTAACGGAGTTTACTTAATGCAACCCTCCTCCTTTACCCGGGCTTGGAAGTTATACCATGAGGGAATTTTAACATTGCTGAATTGACGTCTGGCGATTGGAATACTGCCATTATGTTGAAAACCAAGATAACACATTTGGCAATTTTGTTATAAAATGAACTGTGACTCTGTCAGCAATTTCAAGCAGACTAATTAATATGTTGGAGGAGAGGAAATATCATAGGTTTGCAGCATGCTAAATTCCTAAGCTGAGTCTCACAGTAAGTGGTGGATTTTAAGTCAAACTGTTGGTGGATGGTAATTGTTGGAGCTTCTTTATGGTTACCTTACCCAGGCTCTCGGTAAACATCTTCTAAGTGCATATTCAAAGCAAAACCAGTTCAAGCATCCTGAATTTGAGCCATCATCTAAACAAATCTTCCTCAAGTTTTAAATCTCCAGAATCCATATCAGGCAATAAACTTGATGTCAGGGAAATGAATCTTCAAGTCACTGCAGTATGTGAGCCCAATATGGCCTCTTTAACCTGAGAATCTATTTTTCTCATTTATTTCCATTTTCGTCATGAAACAGTTCCAAAAGAATTTTCTTCAACTGACCTTGCAAAGGCAACTTTAACATAACCTAAAGAGTTTCATGAAAAGTAGGAATGATAACTCAATAAAGTCAAAGCAAAAATTTTAGAGCTCAATAAAAGAATTCATGAACTGAAACTCTTGTGGAAGCACAAAAGTCAAAAATCAACACAAACAAACATTTGCACTTTAGCAAGAAAACCACAGGGAAGTTTGAAACAACCTTTCAATTAAAATCTTAAATTAAAACTTGCAGGCACTTGGACAGAGAAGAACACACATAGACAGATACAAGTAGGTATTGTTGGGGCAGTGCATTTTCAATGGGCATGACTTGCAATTGCGCGTTTCTTTGCATGATAATTTACATTGACTATGAACAATCACTCACATCTCTATTTCTTCAGCTATCACTTGTATATCTTTACAATCACTATGAACAATCCACAAAGCTCAAGACAGGAGGAGAGTTGCACACCCAGTCCATCTTATTTTCCTTCCATTTAACCATTGCATCCACATCCACCACATCCGTTGGTTCTTTTGGAGCTGTCAAACCTCCAAAAAGCTCAAGACAGGAGGAGAGTTGCACACCCAGTCCATCTTTATGAGAAGAATTAGGAGGCTCAAGTATAGTTCTTTTTTTCTATAATCCCCAATAGAATTATAAATTGGTTGGCATGGATACCAAGGCAACTCCCTTTGGTATTTTCGACATCCGAAACCAGATCCTTCTGACTTATTTCCATGTCTGATTTGAAAAGTTTAAAAGCTAGAGTGACATATCAGAGTCATTCAACCAGAGAGAGTTGTTCAAGACATATAGTTGACGACTCCATTATCACCAAACTCAGAAAATAACCAACAAATTAGAGAAACCAGTCCAAGGCTTCCTCAAGTGAAAGCATCTCTTCTTGATGGCTACAATGGTATTGTATAAAATATTGACAGAAAAAATTGTTTTGGCTCCTTTTGACTTGATACATAATTGGAACATCAGAATTGAATTCTTCATTAAGAGTTTTGTGTCAACTAATACCAAAACCAAAATGTTATGGTCAAATTGAATTAAAATTAGACATTTGATGGAGTGTTAAGCCATAGAGACTGTTACAATAATCAATTTGGATGCTACATGAAAAAAAGGGCTCAAAAAACAAAATTTGTAATCCTGTATAACAGCCAGCCGCTACAGTCACAATTATTGTCATCTAGCCCACCCCAGCCTTTCTACCTCCTCAATAAAAAAACAATTGGCACACCATTTTAAATGATCATACACATGAAAAAAAACAAGAGAGAGAATGATGCCTGACAAACTTACAGCAACCAATGCCAATTGCACACGGAAAGAGAAAGCCCGTTCATTTAATTTTATTCTGTTTGAAGTAGATATTATCAGATGTACCGGCTATAAAACGAATCTGAATGCAATCAACAGCGATGACCAAGGAAATGAAGGATTTGTAAAACCACAGAAAACCCAATGTCTGACTTCAGAATTTGCATATGCTCATTACAAAATATCAACATGCTTGAGTTTGAGAAGTATAGTGTCCTCAATTTCTTAAGTTCTAGAATTAGAATACAAGACTAATTATCAACATCTTATTTGGTGCCATAGCTCTCAGAGGCAGCTGCCTAGGTTATTTGGCAAGGCTCCTCTGATAGGCTGGTGTGCTCACCCAACTAGGCAGATGGGTGACACCCAACTCAGCTGCGTGCTCACGCGACTTAGCCCCATTGAATTGGGTTGAGCGAATTGGGTCTGGACCAATGGATGGGGTCAAACCAGCTCTGTAGGAGAATAAAAGAAATGAAGGGCACATGCTCTCCTCTCTATCATCAGGCATGGAAAGACGCATTCTCTTCGCTGCCCTCTCACTTGCACCTAATGGGTAGTGGCTAGCAAGTAAGGTTTCTGGTGGTGAAGTGAGCATTCTCCCTACCTTCCACCCTCCTTCCTTCTCCTTCTCCATCCACACTTTTTTCCCTTTCTTTTTTTTTTAAAAAAAAAATCTTAGTCTTCTCTCTGTGGCCAGATGGCCAGCGAGGCTTCCACAGTTGTACATGCATCTCTCTCTGAGATTCAATCCAAGGTGCACATTTTCACAGCATCTTCCTTGGTGGAACTTTCTTTCATTTATGTTTTTCTTTTATGCCAAAATTTGCAATAATTTTTGAAATGTGCAAGGTTTCATCTTGTTTTCTTCTGATTCCATTAGCAATTTGCCTAAGAATTGGTTGCTGATTTCTTTATCTGTAATGCTAATGCTATCTGATAATCTATTATATTTCTATGATAATTTCCTGGTGTTATTTTCTCCTCTCACCCTTTTCGGATATATTTCCCATTTTCAATATACTTTAGTGGGCAGAATATTATTAGAATCAGCTGGTATTTTTTGAATGTAGAAGAGGAGTGATGAACAGGAGAGGAAGATAACAGAAGGTCTAAGCAATGGGATAATTAATGTTGTCTCTAGTTCTGTTTATCTAATTATTTATTTTTTGCACATGGAGTGAATCTGAAGCAGTTCTTTTTGTTATGGTATTCCAAGCATTTAAATAAGTTATATGAGTTTACATGGAGGTTCATAGGTGATTGAATCTCCAAAACAGGGGAAATTTCTTTTATGCTTCTAGTCTTCTCTGTTTGTTGTGATTTTGTCTTAATAGGACATCTGTTTGAAGTATATTGATAATTTGTTAAGAATAATGCAACCTTTAGTCATTCATGTAAAGATATCAATGCATAAATTATTTTATAAATCTTGTATAAATTTTGTCACTTGGGTGGTTGCCTAATCACTTAGGTAGTGTTTGAAATATGGGATAAGAGGGGATATTCTCTGGATATCCTCTCTTATTTCCAAAAGCCATAACTATAAGGGATAGCAGAGAATAAAGTTAACCAAAGAGATAATTCATGGTTAACCATGGTTAACCATGGGATATCCCCTCAATTTATTCCATAGAAAATGTAGGAATAGCCGGTTATCCCTCCAAATAAGAGTAAAAAAAAGTTATCCTATGGATTTACATTTTTGCATTTGATATGATCAATGGGATAGCCAAGGAATATCCTAGGGATAGCCAGGGGATAAACTCTATCCCGTACACTTATCCATGGATAATATTTTCCTATCAAACACTACCTTAGGCTAGAGCTTAGTCCATTACCTAGTCACCTAGGTTATTTAACAACTACATTTGGTGCTATTAGAGAAGCACTGCTAAACATTTTTTTATCAAACACTACCTTAGGCTAGAGCTTAGTCCATTACCTAGTCGCCTAGGTTATTTAACAACTACATTTGGTGCTATTAGAGAAGCACGGCTAAACAAGCTCTTTGCTAGCATGCAAGGTTTGTTGTACTGGAATCGGTACAGCCTGGTATAAGACATACCGTATTGAATCGATGGCATACTGATGAATCATCTTAAATCGAACCAAATCGGGCAACTCAGTTTGATTTAGTTCAGAACAACGGTGCAGGATCGATTAATCAGTTCGGAATCAGTTTGGTCAATTAGCCTCTTGTACCAAATTGAGAGATTGGACCGCCCTAGTTTCAGACCCATTCAGTTTGATTTGCTCTGAGCCATCCAGTTCAGCATACAATGTTGGTATATTTCACAAATTGGATTATATTCACTTTGATTGTAATTAAATAGTGTATATTTTCTTAATTGTTATGACAATTCCTAATCGAGAGCCAAATAAACCTATATTGTAGATAAGAGGCAATAACGGAAGAGTTAGGCATCAGCTGAGCTAAAATGAAGTCACGTGGACAGTTGTCACATTGGCACTACTTCTCACTGACTGAATGATATCTCATCGTCTAAAGTCACTAACACCGATAATTTAAAAGGGTCATCAATAACTATGTTTGATAGATTTAAATAAAAATCTATCCTATAGCTCGTAAAAGATAATCACTTTAGGCCGATAATTTAAAAAGGACCCATCAAATAACTGGTACATAATTTGAATGCCGATAATTTAAAAGGAGCCCATCAAGTAATTTAAAAAGGGCTCATCGGATAACTATGCTTGGTACGTGATTTGAATAGAAATCTATCCTATATTTAGTGGTAATCAAGTAATCACCTTAGAAGGAGATGGCTATCCACGGATATGTTGTAAAAATAAATTATTCTTTCTCTAAACAAAATCAATTCCTTCTTTTTCTCTCTTTAAATTTTAATAAATTAATTAATTTAATTTTTTATACTACTTTTTTTATTAAATTAATTTAAGTAATTAATTTTTAATTACTATTTTTAAATTAATTTACTTAAAAAATTAAAAAATTTAATTATTATTTTTAATTTTTTTAAATAATATTCTTAGCAACGTCTTCTTGACAATGTAGTAATTAAAATTAACAACATCTAATTACATTACTTTAAAATTTTAAAAATAACTTATATTTTGCTATCAACTAATCGATCCATTCATATTATCATAATATATCAATTATTTATTAATCTTAATTAATTTTATATAATAAATATTAAAAAATAAATTATTTTTAAAATATATAAATAAATTATGATAATTGAATGTTTAAGAATAAAACATTTGAATAAATATTTAAAGATTAAAAATATTTTAATCTTAAAAAAATAATTAAATCTAGTATTTCTACTTATATATAAATACTTTGATTAGGGGTATTTTGAAAATTTTAATATACATAAATTTGATAAAGGATATGAAATTGATTTAGGGTATTTTGGGAATTTGATATTATATAATTATCTATTGTCATACAAACATAGTAATCAATATTAATGTAACATTAGTTATGTATACTAAACATAATAATCAACAATCTATAGTGATAATCTATCTGATAAATAATGTCCATTACCATTCAGAATTACTGGAAATGCACCAAACGCATTTAATGGCCATACTCAAACTGAACTTAGGTGCTTTTTTTTTTCCTCTATCCAGTCTAAATTAAATTTAACTATAAATTACAAAACAGTTCAGAAAGAAGAACAGGACTAAAAATACATAGCAGAACTTACCCAGCATTGAAAATAATTGGCGGAAGCAAGTATATGAAGAAGATGTTTTCACTGAAGGCTAGAAGATGCGAACTCTTTCCTTTAGTACTGAAAAGAATAACGGCTCCAGTGCAAAACCCCTGCATCAAACCAGCGCCCAAGTACAGACGATTATTGCAAAAAAAAAAAAAAAAAGATTCATTATTTAACCCAAAGAACTCACGATGATAAGCGCAGTGATGGATTCATTCATCCACCGATTCTCCTCAAGCAAGTGGCCGATCACAATACACACACAGAGCAGCGCGACGAAGAGATTGATCGGCACCACCGAGATGTCATCAGACGCCGGGAGAACCCCCGTTTCGATCAGCGCCGACCCCAAATCCATCGCCATGGCCACCCCCAACACCTCAAAAATAAACTTCGTCCCAAAAAACCGAAATCTCACTGCAATGAAAAGGGAATCCAATGACCTTACTACGTCTCCGAGGAGTCCATGTCGCGCCACCTCCCGCTCGGCTCACGAATACTGGACGGACCTTTGCGGCGGAGGCCCCGCTGAGTTCGGGTTCGTTTCAGGAATTCGGTAAAGCTGGAGAAAAGCTCGAGGAATTGGGAGCTCGGGGAGGGATTTTAACGGCAAGATTTCGTTGGATCCTGGGATCAGATAGGCTCTACCCTCCCTTGAATGGCTGGAAGCCTGAAACCGCGAATCTCCTTAAAAATTCAAAAAATAATAATAATAATTTAAAACCACGAAAAAAAAATATTACTTTACCGCCACGTGGCATCGATTTACATGGGTGTTTTCTGTTACAGGGGGCGCAGATGATTCGTGGGCGCATCTCTATCCTTCCCCTGCGCGACTGCGGTCGGCTGGTCCACGAGGTCTTATATGAGCGCATAGAAACTTATAAGAGGGGATTAAATCTGCCGTCCGAATTAAATCTGACGGACGCGTTTTTTATGCGATTTTTTATTTTAAAAAATAAAAAAATTAATCCAATTTTTTTTCAAAATATTTTAAAATTCTGAATGAATCTGAAAAATATCGAAGTCACGTTCTCTTCGAATTTATCTCATATATTTTTAAATTTTATTCTTCCTTTCTCAAAATAGGATTGGATGCTATTTTTATCCAAAAAAAAATAGTTTTTAAAAACACAAACCAAATATATCTTATATACTAAAAATTGATAAAATACAACTCAGATATAATCCATGTTTTTGAAAAACAGTTTTAATAGGGCCAAACTTTCTTTTGTATTTCCTTAGTTTCAAAATATATACCTAAGAAGAAAAAAAATATACTGTTCTTATCTCTAATGTTTGTTCGTTTGTCATGCAAAGTTATCCAAACTTTTTAAGGTGACGATGAAATTTTGAAGATCATATTTTTTTTGATGATATACATCGGTTCTCCTCATCTTCTAAAAAAATACAAACTAACATCACACCTTTTGGTAATGAAGCCAATACATCTTTACGTTTATTTTGACACTGTTGGTAAAAAGTTTTTGATCGTCAATTATGACTCTATTCATATATTAGCCATTTAATTGCTATGAATATTTTCTGATTTTTTCTAAAAAATAATTCTCAAACAAATTAACCTCCAAAAGTTATGGAATAACCATTTTATTTCTTCTTCCGATGCTAACTCATTCAAATTTATGATTAGAGCATTCATATAAAATTGAATACTAGCTCTCTACATTAAAATGTGTTATTGGTAAAGTGTAATCTATGAAAGCTTAAAATTTGAGTAAACTATTAAATTAAAATCACTCACCTATCGAATAATTTTGAATACTTAAACATCTCAAGGAGCATAAAATTTGAAACTCCTTTTGCAAGATACACAACAACTAGCCACTAATAATATTCAAAAGAAATAGGTTCACATACTAATAATTAAAAATTATACTCAATATTAATAGTGATGGTAACCTCAGAACGATATAAGATGTTTGCGGAAGCGTGATAAGGATCAAATCACATATCTTAGCAAAAACAAGATAAGGATCAAATTATATATCTTAAAAAATGAGTTAGCTATCTATACCGTATTAATTTAATAATAATAACAATAGAGAGATTAAGAAATTGACCTTTCGTTCTTCACCAATACTAATAACCAAATCCTTTTGATCACCACGGATCTTTCCAAACATTCTCCAAATTATAATGAACACGAACAGTAGATGTTCCTTTGGGTTGTGATTGAGATCACACAACTGAGTTTCATTCACTCATAAGATAAAGTGAAGTTGAAGGAGAGAACTCTATGTGGATCTTCCGATGTTGTTTCTATTAATCTTCTCTTGTGAATCATATATTAGAGAATAATAAATATAACTTCCAACTCTTGGAATTACTTTAACGTATATCAATCCAACAATCAATATTAATGGTTACTTTTTGATATATTTATCATGGGACGGGAGAGATAAAAGTTCTCTCACGATTATATTTCTCCAACAACTAAATAATTTTCACATAGACTCTTCTCGTGGAATATGCCTACAATGTGTTCCTAGTACACCGTATATTCTTAAATTTAAAATAATTTAAATTTATTTTTAAATAATCATATTATTTAAAATAGAAATTAATCCAATTAATTTTGTATGAAATTTAATTTAGAATTTTTAATTCCAAATTAATAACTCAACCCAACATAACATAAAGTTCACATAATTTAATGGAGTCATCCAAAGGAACTATGACATTATAATTTTAAGCTCCAATAATTTTGACATTCAATTAACACCTTAATCAAAATATCAAAATTATTAATTTCAAATTACTTCACTAAAAATTTAGAATTGCACTCTTAAAATTATAAAATTAATTATATTCAAAAGGATTTGCTACATATAAATCAATCCTCCATAAACGGTTCATAATTAAAGCTAGGCATTTTCCGTTAACCTCTTTAATTATGTCTTTATCCATAAGTACCATTGATTCTATAATGAATAATATATTTATGATCTAATCGTAAATTGAGCGCTCTTATTATTCAAGCCCCGAATTAACCATCCATTTGACTTCTTTACGAAGGAATGGATTTTATCTTGTATATTCCCGACTACTTATGTTATTATATTTCTAATATACCAAGAATTTGACACTATATTTCTGTGTCATTATCCGGTAAGTCAAAAAAATATAATACAATAAATAGGAGTCTATTAATTACTCAGAATTAAGATCGATTCATATATGACCATCATTGATTAATTTTTAATGCTCTATTTTAACAACAAAATTTATTAGAGATTCATAATTAATCATATTCCAGTCCTATATAATCAAATTATATAAAGCGCTTTCATTCGATAATCTCATTATCAATAATCCGGATAAGATCGTTTCATTCAGAATGTAATGAACCGCGCTAGTAATTTTAAATTAAAGATCCCATTGCAACTTTAATTTATAATTATGGATAAATTTAGATTATTTTACTTTAAATATTATCTCTGCATATAACACTTATATACAATATTTAAAGTCACATTTAAATAATCCAGGATTTTTGATATTTATAAAGCATCATAACATGCATGCAAGTATAATATTAAAAAATTTCTCAAATATTCAGTAAAATAATAAATATCATTTGTTTATGGGCACATATCCCAACAATCTTCCACTTGCCCTAAAGCAAATGCGACATGTCTCTAAGTCCCATCCTTTCAAGATGTAGCTCAAAACTCGAGCTGGTAATGTCTTAGTAAACGGATTAGCTATATTGTTCGTAGATGCGATCTTCTTAACTGAAACGTCTCCTCTACTGACAATCTCTCTCACAAGATGAAATTTTCTCTCTATATGCTTTCCTTTACGGTGGTTTCTAGGTTCCTTGGCATTGGCTACTGTTCCACTGTTGTCACAGTAGAGTCTAACTGGTTCATGCATATCTAGAACAACTTCTAGATATGTCAAGAATTCCCTAAGCTAGACTACCTCCTTAGCTGCTTCACAAGCTGCTACATATTCAACCTCCATGGATGAGTCAGCAATGCAGGTTTGCTTGACGCTTCTCCATATAATGGCTCCTCCTCCCAAAGTGAACACCGCTCCAGAAGTAGACTTCCTAGAGTCTCTATCTGATTGAAAATCAGAATCTGTATATCCAACAGGAATCAAATCCCTACTGGAATATACCAGCATATAGTTTCTCGTACGCCTCAGATATTTTAGAATATGCTTGACTGCAACCCAGTGATCCAATCCTGGGTTTGACTGGTATCGGCTAACCACTCCCACTGCAAAGCAGATGTCGGGTCTTGTACACAACATTGCATACATCAAACTACCAACTGCCGAAGCATAGGGAATCCGTCTCATATCTTCCTCCTCTTGCGGCATTTTAGGACACTGCTCTTTAGAAAGATGAACTCCATGTTGAGTAGGTAAATTACCTTTCTTAAAGTTTTGCATCGCAAATCTGATAAGCACCTTGTCAATATACGATGCCTGAGACAACGCCAAAAGTCTATTCTTGCGATCCCGTATAATTTGGATGCCAAAAATGTAGCTTGCTTCTCTCAAATCCTTCATTTGGAGTTGGCTGGCTAGCCAGTTCTTTATTTTAGACAGAGATCCTACATCATTCCCAATGAGTAAAATGTCATCTACATAAAGAACTAAGAAGACCACTTTATTTCTTCCTTTTGCTTATAGACACAAGGTTCACCTAAATTTTGTTCAAAATCATAAGATTTTATGGCTTCATTAAATCTGATGTTCCAAGATCTAGAAGCTTGCTTAAGCCCATAAATGGACCTTTGTAATTTGCAGACTTTCTGCTCTTGGCCTTTAACCACAAAACCCTCTGGTTGGACCATATAAATAGTCTCTTCAAGATGGCCGTTCAAAAATGTTGTCTTGACATCCATTTGCCATATCTCATAATCATAATGAGCAGCAATGGACAAGAGAATCCGAATGGATTTTAGCATGGCTACTGGCGAAAAAGTATCTTCATAGTCTACTCCTTCCTTTTGGGTAAAACCCTTTGCCATTAACCTAGCTTTGAAAGTCTCTACTTTTCCATCGGCTCCTCTTTTTCTCTTATAGATCTATTTGCATCCAATAGGCCTTAGGCCTTCTAGTAGATCTACAAGCTTCCAGACTGAATTAGAATACATTGATTCCATTTCAAGTTTCATGGTTTCCTACCATTTCTCTTGATCAACATCCTCCATTGCCATCTTGTATGTCAATGGATCATTATCACTGCCACCGGTGACTGCAACTTGTGCTTCTCCATCCTGACCATAGCGGATGGGTAATCTTATTTCCTCCCACTATGTCATGGTGGTGGTATTTGATCTTGAGTAGTGGTCTCAACTTTTTATCGTTCAACAACTTTTGTTGGTGTGGAGCTGATCTCATCAGCTAGCAACTCTTTCAAAACTACTTTACTTCTAGGCTTGAATTCATCATATAATTGTACTCGAGAAACGTAGCATTTGTCGACACAAATACTCTGTTATCTTGAGTACTATAAATAGACCTCCTCTCATTCCCTTAGGATATCCAACAAACATGCATACTTTTGAATGAGGTTCCAACTTTCAGTCTTTCCTTCAGCACATGAGCTGGACATCCCCATATGCAGATATGTCTCAAACTAGGTTTACAACGTTCCATAACTCTAAGGGAGTCTTAGGGATTGACTTAGATGGAACTAAGTTTAGAATGTATACAGCTTTTGCAATGCATATCCCCAAAATAAGGTAGGTAAAGAAGAATAGCTTAACATTGATCTTATCATATCAAGTAAAATGTGATTCCTTCTTTCATCTACACCATTTTGCTGTGGTGTCGTATGCCGTGAGCTATAATAATATTCCATTCTCAATCAAGTGGTCCTAAAATTTATAATCCAAGTACTCTTCTCGATCAGATCGAAGAGTTTTGATTGATTTACTGAATTGTTTTTCTACTTCAGCATTGAATTCTTTGAACTTTTCAAAGGCCTCGGATTTTCTTTGCATCAGATATGCATATCCATATCTAGAATAATCATCAATGAATATGATGAAATATTCATAGCCCCCTTTAGCTTTGACATTCAAAGGCCCACATACATCAGTATGTATGATCTCTAAAGATGCTTTTGCTCTTTCACCTTTTGCTAAAAAGGTCTTTTGGTCATTTTTCCTTCTAAACAGGATTCATAGACCGGTAATGTGCCAACTCTTAGCTCTCTTAAAGGACCATCCTTTACTAATTTTTCTATTTGTCTATATTAATATGACCAAGCCTCAAATGCCACAAATACATGTCATTGTCATTATTCATAACTTTTCTTCTTTTAGGAGTTGGTTCAGCGACTTTAAACATTTCAGTTTGAAGCAAGTTGTTGGAATTTGGTTTTACAAAATATAAATCATTCTCAACATATCCAGAACAAAATTTATTCCATTCTTATAAATTGAAACTGAGTCAATACTAAAAGAAACAGAAATAAATTGTTCATGCAACTTTGAAACGAAATCAAATTCTGTTTGAAATCTGGAATATAATAAACATTGTTCAAAAGCAAATATTTATTATTAGCAAACGATAGTCGAACTATCCCTACTGCTATCGCTGATACCTTTTCCCCACTGCCTACTCTCATCGTGAAATCTCCCACTTGAAGATCCTGAGCAGACTCAAGCATCTTGTTTCTTTTTTTGTTTCAGCTCATCAAGGTACTTTTTACAATTCCTTTTCCAATGGCTATCTTGATGACAGTGGAAACACTTTCCTTTAGGTTTAGACTGAGCAGCCTTTCTTTCTTCTTCTGGACCTTCTTCTTGTTATCCTTTTTCTTTCCCACATAGTTCTTCTTCTTTTTCTTTGAAGAAGAAGGCTTTTCCTCAGCTGCGTTGGCTTCAGCAACAATTGCCTTACCACTCTTATCATCTATAAGAGTCTCATATATTTGCAGCTCATTCAGGAGTTCAGTCAAATTACACTTTTTGTGATTCATAATGTAATTAGTTCTAAATTAGAGAAAAGCAGGAGATAGTGTCTCCAGGATTATGCCAACCTGAGTCTTTTCATCAATTTTAGCTCCATTGATCTCAGCCTCATTGAAATGATTGACTATTTTAAGGATATGCTCACAAACAGAAGAACCATTCTTCATTTTGCTATTCATAATGGCTTTTACAGCTTCGTAGCGAGCTTGATCAGATGGGCGTCCAAACATTTGTTGCAGAGATTCCATAATCTCTTGCAGTTTCAAAGGCCTCGTGCTTAGTTCTAAGCACCTCATTCATTACTGCTAACAAGTAGCAACGGGCTTTGTTGTTTGCAACAACCAACGGTTGTACTCATAAGTAACAACCTTGGAGGCACTGACTGGAGGCACTGGAGGACAATCCTCCTTAAGGACATAGTGGTAGTTTTCATTAATGAGAAGGATATTCATGTTGCTTTTTCACTTAATAAAATTTTTACAAGTTAATACTTGAGAGGCGAGAAGTGAGAAAATTGAGTTTGACATATTTGCTGAAAAATAAGAAAATTTTAATAAATAATTACACAATATCATCACACAATTTAAGGCAAAGTAAATATGATGCATAAATGCACATGTTAAAATACACAAAAACATGTTTACTTGAAAAGCCTAAGAAATTTTAATCTCCACAACTAAGTGCCGTCGTAGGGTAGGTCAAATAGTTGCTAATTAAAATGAGACTTTCTAATTAATAAGCATAAATATCTCATATTTTCAATACTCATTAATTTCCTTAAATTTTGGTCAAGAAAATAATTAACTAATTTAATTATTTATTCATGAGTGCAACCCATCGTATCAGACCTTTTGAGACTTAACTTAGAAATTGCCGCCGTAGGGTAAGTCAATTCTAAAATACATCTTAAAAATCATATCTCATGGAAGACAACCTTGGTATTGCCATTAGTAGACACCCGACGAAATCAAAGCATCGCGAGGCGCTACTAATAACTCACGGTGTTGTACTAATGATGGAGGCCAAGGGTTTATATTGTCATATTACCCCTCCACTCATTATTTTGCAAAAGTGTATTTTATTTATAAAACAACTTTTGTTTCATAAACCTTAGTTAATTTAAACAATTTAAATCACTAAGATTTTATGATTTTAAACACTTTAAAATTATAAAATAAGCTAAATGTGATAACTTAAATATAACACTTAAATTTAAAACATCACATTTGGCACATAATTTTGCAAATCCAATTGCTAATTAATTTACAAATTTAATCTCATTAAATTTATTGCAAGTGCATTAAATATAATTTACTACAACCTTTTTAGTAAAAAATAATAATGCACATAGATGTGTGACATATAATAAACAGGTAGATACATTTCTATCTAATATGACATATAATATGCATGAATGTAATTATTATCGACATAACAAAACATTCCATAAAAAACGAAACAAAAAAACTTTTCGAAGAGTAAATGTAATTATTATCAACATAGAGTAAATGTAATTATTATCAACATAATAAAAACATTCAATAAAAGCGAAAAAAAAAAAAACACATACGTGACTCTTCACGTCTTTTGAGAAGACACTCATCAAATTCCTGAAACGGTAAGGCTAGGAAACGGTGAGGCTCTTCGAATTCTAAGAAACGATGAGGCTTAGAGCCAAGGAAGGGATTCCCCACTCAAAAGCTGGAAAGCCTTTGATAAAATTCTCAATAAAACAGGACTTTTTAATAAGTAAAAAAATTCTAATTGAGAACTTTTCTCAAAACCGTGAAGAACCATTCTTCATCAATACAAAATGAATCATATTTGCATAACTTATTCCATGGAATAGAAAAATTAACGCCAATCCATTCGCACATGCATTCATCATCATGAAAATATTAAAAGCATATACCATTATGCATGAGTGCCTACCCAGTTATCATATAATTTATTATTAAATTAATAGGGGTATAACCTTCTCTAATACCAATTGATGGTAACCTCAGAACGAATGTTTGCGGAAGCGTGATAAGGATCAAATCACATATCTTAAAAAATTGAGTTAGCGATATTAATTTAATAACAAGAACAATAGGAGATTAAGAAATTGACTTGTCGTTCTCCACCAATACTACCTTGAAATCACCAAATCCTTTTGATCACCACGGATCTTTTCAAACGTTCTTCAAATTATGATGAACACGAACGAGTGGGCGTTCCTTTGGGTTGTGATTGAGATCACAACTGAGTTCATTCACTTTGCATTCTCAGCTCATGAGATAAAGTGAAGTTGAAGGAGAGAACTCTCTGTGGTTGATCATTATCTTCCGATGTTCTTTTCTATTATTCTTCTCTTGTGAATCATATATTCTGAGAGAATAATAAATATAACTTCCAACTCTTGAAATTACTTTAACGTATATCAATCCAACAACCAATATTAATGGTTAGTTTGATATATTTATCATGGGACTTATGGGAGAGATAAAAGCTCTCTCACAATCCCATATATATTTCTCAAACAATTAAATAATTTTCACATAGACTCTTCTTATGGAATAAATATGCCTACAATGTGTTCCTAGCACACCGTATATTCTTAAATTTAAAATAATTTTAAATTTATTTTTAAATAATCATATTATTTAAAATAAAAATTAATCCAATTAATTTCTGTATGAAATTTAATTTAGAATTCTTAATTCCAAATTAATAACTCAACCCAACATAACTAAAGTTCACATAATTTAATGAAGCCGTCAAGAGGAACTATGGACATTATAATTTTAAGCTCCAATAATTTTGACATTAATTAAACCTTAATCAAAATATCAAAATTATTAATTCTAAATTACTCCACTAAAAATTTGGAACTGCACTCTTAAAATTATAAAATTAATTATATTCAAAAGCATATAGTCATATATAAATCAATCCTCAATAAACGGTTCATAATTAAAGCTAGGCATTTTCGTTAACCTCTTTAATTATATCTTTATCCATAAGTACCATTGATTCTATAATGAATAATATATTTATGATCTAATCATAAATTGAGCGCTCTTATTATTCAAGTCCTGAATCAACACTTATGGGAAGTGTTCATCTGACTTATGAATGGATTTCATCTTGTATATTAATATTCCTGACTACTTGTGTTATTATATTTCAATACACCAAGAATTTGACACTATATTTCTGTGTCATTACCGGTAAGTCAAAAATATAATACAATAAATAGGAGTCTATTTCATCTTGTATATTAATATTCCCGGCTACTTATGTTATTATATTTCAATATACCAAGAATTTGACACTATATTTCTGTGTCATACCCGGTAAGTCAAAAATATAATACAATAAATAGGAGTCTATTAATTACTCAGAATAAGATCGATCCATTATTGATTAATTTTTAATGCTCTATTTTAACAATAAATTTATTAGATATTCATAATTAATCGTGTTCCAGTCCTATATAATCAAATTATATAAAGCACTTTCATTCCGATAATCTCATTATCAACAATCCGGATAAGATTGTTTCATTCAGAAGGTAATGAACTATGCTAGTAATTTTAAATTAAAGATCCCGATTGCAACTTTAATTTATAATTACGGATAAATTTATATTATTTTACTTTAAATATTATCTCTGATATAACACTTATATACAATATTTAAAGTCACATTTTAAATAATCCAAATTTTTTGATATTTATAAAGCATCATAACACGCATGTAAGTATAATATTAATTTTTTTAAATATTCAAAATAATAAATGTCATTTGTTTATGGGCACATATCCCAACAAATAGGTGGATACAACTCACACCATGCATTTTTGTTTTTTTTTATTTTTTATTTTTTATTTTTTTGCTTACCATGTCTGAGTTGATCCAAACCATCCCTCTTTTTATAAATCTTGGAAGCATATGCTTAAAATATGAGATATTTTATGTTCTTTCATCAAGTGTTGATAGTTGCCTATGCATTTGGGCACTTTTAGTCACAACCCTTTGTGGATTGTATATTATTAACTATTCCAAATTTAGGTTTCATCAATAACCTAAAATATACAACATTAGTGAGCTATTGAATCATATGTTAAAGCTGCAAGAATATATATAAGTAACAACATACGGTAATCATTCAACTATATTTCCATTGACTTCAACATTTGTTATAACCACTATTACCATATTATTTCATGATACATATTTGTTAACAAATGCAAGATATATGGGTCCTATTAAAAACTGTATGCTTACTGCTGTATTTCTAGTCTCGTTATATTCAAACACGAACAAATATTTATAATGTCATGCATGATAACAATTTTTTCATAAATATGTTCAATCTTTGCCTCTAAATATATTAGTTTCTTCAAGGTATTTTCTAATGAGGAACTAATGATAGTGGCAAAATGTCTACATTAGGAGTAATTGAAATAGTATTTTTTAAGTCATCTTTTTTAGACTCTTCATCAATCTTGTTTTGCCACCCCCCTTTTTAACTTCATTATCCAAGAAGACTTCGATATAAGCTAAGTTTTTTCTAATACTTTACCTTCACTTTTTGAATGAGGTTAGAAGACAGTCATGATCTTCTTATGAGAATATCCTTCATTTTCTCTCTCTCTCTCTTCTATATGCAATCAATTTCACTATTATCACAACAGTCCTTTTATTACATAACGGATTAACATCTTGTTGTACTTACACATTCAACTCAATTGGAGAAGTAGCAATACTTTGTTTATATGCCTTCTGATCCAACCTAAGTATTATCTTCTATAATAGTGTTGATACATACAGTTAAAACATAAAATCCATCCATTTTGAAATGTAACGGAAAAGCATGTATCATATATCTCTAATAATAAAGATATTTAGCATCATTCTTTACCTTCACCATCTTTTTCATTGCGGATATTTCTTCATCAAATTTTCTCTCTACATGGTGTTCAGGCATTCCAAACCTGACACACATAGTAAAAAATTGATAATCCATTTTTGTTCATTTTATAACTATGAATACATTTTGTGCCACCCATCAATGGCATCTAGAATAATAAACATTAACTAAAGTAATCATTTTAGGATTTAAGAATGGCCCTCGTTTTCATCCTTAGTTTATCACATTTTTCAAAGACATCATCCCCAGTATCAACCCTCAAAAAAATCTATGATTTATTTTAGTTAAAAATTTTTGCTTACCCTACCATATATAATTAATTTACCTTTAAAAGCCAAATATATTAAATAACTATAAGTTCTTTATATTACCTTAGGGTCCTCAACATTTGTCCTGTCATGTTTTGATCTCTTTCTAACACAAAAAGATTCTACTATATTTGGACAACCTTAACTTCATGATGACCTATTAATAGAATTAAAAAATCATGATAGATTTCATAATTTTTTAAAAATTTCTTTTATTTGGATTATATGCTTTAAGATTATACCCATGCCCTATCCATGGTTTATCGCATACTCTCCTTAATATTTGTAACATTCTTTCACCCAAAAGGTTTTGAGGCGACGTGTAACAGAGACAAAAATAAGTCTACAAAGACATAGCGCAATGTGATTATAGTATTAAAGCTGATGAGGGATAAAATTATCATTGCATTAATGATCGCACACATCGATAATTGAGTCAAATCCAATCTCAAAGTCCTACTAGTCAGCTGTCACATCCAGCAGACAGCAAAGCCCAATCGCCTTCAGCAGCGTCGGGTTACCCCGACGACCCGAGTTATTCTCATACCTTGGTGACCCGAGCTATCCTCATACCTTGGCAACCTAAGCCGCATATACCTCGGTAACCCGAGCCGTCCCCATACTTCTACAGACCGAGGCACTTGAATACCTCTGCGGGATCTAACGCGGGAAAATTTGAATCCACTATAACTAAATGAGATTCAAAGCGGGGAATCATACCCAGGAGTGGCCTAAGACTCACAGGAGTGGCCTAAAACCTATGTAATAGCTGAATCTCAAGGCATCAACTAGCTCTCCCAGCCATCGATCCTCTAACTGATAAGATACAGATCCTACTGACCTCATAACAAGCTTGATTCGAATCCATTCTGAATCCTAACAGCTTTCAGACCTTCCCTCACGACACGCCCAAGGAATCAGATGATCCCCTATAAATACCGCTGCCCTCCAACCTCTCAGGGACGCATGCTTGAACACTCACTCATTTTCATACCGAGAACAGTTCCGTCTGAGCTCGGAGCTCTTGAGAGAACACCCATCTAAGGGAGTTCTTCTGTGAGAGTCTTCTCCTCACATCTGCTTGCTGTGAATCTCCACTGACTTGAGCGTCGAAAGGTCCTCTGCAGAGGGCAACCCCCACAACACCCTCTGTGCACAGACTATCTTACAGGTTTCGCCTCGAGGCGACGAGATCGATGTCCAGATCAGGAGCCAGAAGCGCACCCGAGTCGGAGAACGGATTTCCGCAGCAACAGATTGGCGCTAGAGGAAGGGCCTCAAGTCCTATAAACTTGTGATACAGGAGATAAGACTCAAAAAAAATCAGAAGAAGCATCCTCTAATGGCTAATCGGAAAAGAGCTACATCCAAAGCTCAAGATCAAGCCGCCTCCCAAAGGCCTAATCCAATCAGCGGTGTGGCACCTCCGCCACCACCGCCAGCTGAAACTCCTTCACCGCCAGCAATGGTAGTAACGTTGGACCAGTTCGCCACTCTGGTCCAGTAGGTTCCAGCATTGACCTAGTTGGTCTAGGGGCTCCAGGCAATCCCTGGCCCTGCCGTCCCTACTTCTCAGCTTCATGAAGAGGCTGCTGCCCCTGCTCCACTGGCGATTTCTTCCTCCAATCCACCGGAATCAGCAGATTATCATCACCTCAGATCTAGGCGGATTAATTGAGTATTTACAGTAAAAGCAAAGCCAGCGTCGCAGCGAGCTGGAGTGAAGAGCCCACTCAGATCTAGGCGGGTTCATTCCCCCTCCCCAGTGTCTTCCCAGGACTCGACACCGCTTCCGTCTTCCCATCGCCCGATCCCTCCTACCACTCTAGACGAAGGGATCAGCAGCAGATGCAGGAGATGCATCGAGAACGGCGTCAGGAGTTAGATGCCGTCAGACAAGCCCCTCCATCCCAACCGAAAGCGAAGCAGGGCATCCTCTTCTCCGAGAGGATCATGAGGGAAGTGATTCTCTCTCATGTTAAGCTCCCCACCATCGAGCCATACCATGGATCCACTAATCCCGACGACCACCTGAGTAACTTCAGATCATCATGATGTTCCACGGAGCATTGGATGCAATCCTGTGCCGAGCATTCCCCTCCACTCTACGGGGATCGGCCCAAACCTGGTTCAACAGCCTGAAGCCATGTTCCATTGATTCTTTTGATGAATCGAGCCATTTTCTCATCAGCCAGTTCGTTAGCAGCCGTCGCCAGCGACGAAGATCTAATTCCCTCTCTGAGGTCAAGTAGAGAGAGGAGGAATCTCTGAAGAGTTATCTTGGTCGTTTCAACACGGCCCTCCTGGAAGTCGACCATCTCAACCACGATGTAGCCATGTTTTCCTTAGCGGGAGGGGTGTCAAAGGAAGGAGACTTCTACCTGGCTTGGAGGTTAATTACCCGAAGAGCCTTTTGGACATGATGTCCCTGGCGGATAAATACGCCAGGGTTGAAGAATCAAGGAGATCAGCTCGAGTTAAGCAACTGAAGAAGAAGGAGGCAAAGGGCTCGGACAAGCAACGAGCCTACCACCATGCTAGCCCGCCTTGCCACCGTAGAGCTTCTCTACTGCTGCCTCAAGACCGAATCCAAAGTTCAGCTCGAAGGTTCAACCGCTACACTCCCCTCACCGCGCCAAGGGCGCAGATCCTGATGGAGATCGAGCGGCAAATTCCTCGGCCTCCCCCTCTTCGAGGCAATGCGACCCGAAGGGACCCGACCAAGTACTGCCGCTTTCATCGGGACTATGGACATGATACCGAGGACTGCTGGCAGCTCAAGAATGAGATCGAGCGATTGATCCGGCGGGGCAGACTGGACCAGTTCAGAGGGCCTCCTGAGCTGAACAATGAGAAGAATCGCCAGCCTGAGCCTCGCCAGCTTCCTCCACTAAATCATCCGGTCATTGGCAATGTTAATGTGATAACGACAGCTGGCTCCCCATCTTCTTGGCTGAGCGAGGAGGAAAACTCGCCAAAGAAAGCTCGAGTGGATGAGCTCACTTTCTCTGATGAAGACCTTCGGGAGATTGAAATTCCGGGCAGAAAGCCTCTGACCCATAGAGTCCACCCTGGTGGGCTTCACAGGTGACTCCATAATCCCCGAAGGAGTTGTTACTCTGTTAGTCCGAGCCAGCACCTGGCCCCGCGTCACTACCACGCTCATGGATTTTCTCATGACCAAGCTTTGGTCTCCTTACAATGCCATCCTCGGTAGGCCGGGGCAAATATCTCTCAAGGTTATCATTTTCATTCCCCATCTCGCCATGAAGTTTCCCACCGAATGGGGAGGGGGGGTTGTTCGAGAAAGTTAGATCATAGCTCGGCATTGCTTTGTCGCCGACCTCCAGTCCAGGAAGCCCGAGATGGATGGGCTGGACGCTCGGAAAGATTTTGCCGAGCAACGAGGAGAGCCAGCCGAAGAGCTGGAGGAGGTACTGCTCGACGAAACCCGGCCCGACTGAACTATAAAGGTTGGATCACGGCTAGAAGGAAAGCTTCGGCAAGAATTGATCGAATTCCTTCGGAGGAATGCTGACGTCTTCGCCTGGTCCGCGTCGGATATGCTCGGAATCAGTCCAGACGTCCTGGTCCACCGCCTTAGCATGGATGAGACATTTCGTCCAATTAAGCAGAAGAAAAGGAGCTTCGCCTCCGAGCGCCAAAAAGCCATCGAAGAAGAAGTGGACAAACTCATCAAAGACAAATTCATCCAGGAGGTTAACTACCCTGACTGGCTGGTGAATATGATCATGGTGAAAAAGTTGAATGGCAAATGGAGGATCTACATCGACTTCATTGACCTCAACAAGGCCTGCCCAAAAGATAGCTTCCCTCTTCCATGGATCGATGAGCTCATGGATTCAACTTCGGGCCATCAAATGCTGACTTTTATGTATGCCTACTCAGGCTACAACCAGATCCGAATGGCGCCTGAAGACGAGGAGAAAACCACCTTCATCACCGACCGAGGTATCTATTGCTACCGAGTTATGCCCTTTGGATTGAAAAATGCAGGTGCCACCTACCAAAGGCTGGTCAACAAAGTCTTCAAGGAGCAAATCGATTGGAACATGGAGGTGTATGTTGATGATATACTGGTAAAAGCAAGGAGGCATCCCAGCACATCGAGGACCTTGCGGAGAGCTTCGCTACACTTCGAAAGTATCAGATGAAGCTCAACCCCGCCAAATGTGCCTTTGGGGTCAACTCTAGGAAATTCCTAGGCTTCATGATCTCTCAGTGAGGCATTGAGGCAAATCCCTAGAAGATTCAGGCCCTGTAGCAAATGGCCCCGCCGGAGTCAGCCAAGGACGTGCAACGCCTCACTGGGAGAATAGCAGCCCTTAGCCGCTTCATTGCTCGGTTGGCCGAGAAATGCCTTTCTTTCTTCAAAGTGCTTTGGTTGGCCAAAAACTTTCATTGGACCCCAGATTGCCAGAAGTCCTTTGAAGATATCAAGAAATATCTTGGCTCACCGCCCCTCCTCAGCAGCCCAAAGCCAGAGGAAGTGCTCAACCTATATTTGGCAATTTCTGAAAATGATGTTGGCTCGATGCTAACCAGAGAGGAGAAAAAAGTCCAAAAACCTATTTATTATGTCAGCAAACTACTCAAAGACGCTGAAACGAGGTACACTCAAGTCAAGAAGATGGTCCTAGCCCTGGTGACATCGGTCTGAAAGCTGCGGCCATACTTTCAAGCGCACACTGTCACTGTCCTGACTGACCAACCCCTTAAGAAAATTATCCATTGTCCAAAAGCATCGGGGAGAATGACCAAATGGGCTATCGAGCTTAGCGAGCATGACATCTAGTATCAGCCTCGTCCAGCCATTAAAGCCCAGGTCCTGGTGGATTTCCTCCTCAAATTCACTATACCCGAAGATGGCTCTGCTTCGGATAACCCGGGCAACCAAAGCCCAGCGCCCCATAGTTGCTTCACGCCGATGGATCCTCCAGCATAGGCGGTTCTGGCGCTGACCTGGTCCTTACCAGTCTGGAGGATGCAACTTTCAAATACGACATCCGCTTCTCCTTTCCGACTTCAAACAATGAAGCAGAGTATGAAGCCTTGCTTGCCGAACTCCGAATAACCCACGAGCTTAAGGTCAATAAGCTAATCACCTACACCGACTCCTAGTTGGTGGCCGGCTAGGTGCAGGAAGAATTCGAGGCTCGAGAGCCGAGTATGATTCGATATCTCTAAAAGGTGCGCGACCTATCCTCTTGTTTTGATGAATTTAAAATTATCCATATCCCAAGGACTGAAAACGCGCACGTCGACCTTCTGTCCTGCCTGGCAACTACGGAGTCAATGGATCTCGAGCAACAATTTCACTTGGAGGTCCTAGAGAAGCCCAGCATCGCCGATGCTGACTAGATGATGCAGGTCGACACCGAACCATCCTGGATGGATCCCCTGCACAAGTACCTTAAAGAAGGGTTGCTGCCCACTGATAGAAAGAAAGCAAGGAAGTTGAAAATGCAATCATCTCATTATGTCCTGATTGATGACCGCCTATACAAGCGGTCCTTCTTAATGCTGCTGCTCAAATGCCTTCGACCAACAAAGGCCGATTATGCTCTTCGGGAGGTCCACGAAGGCATCTACGGCAATCACCTCGGTGGTCGGGCCCTATACCACAAAGTGTTGCGCCAAGGGTATTATTGGCCAACGATGCAAAAAGACGCCGATGGCCTCGTTCGAGCTTGTGATTCATGCTATAGGCACTCAAATGTCCAGAGGCTCCCCTCGGCGCACCTGACTTTCATATCATCCCCCTGGCCCTTCACCAAGTGGGGAATGGATATTCTTGGCCCTTTCCGTCTCGCAATGGGGCAAAGAAAGTTCTTATTTGTTGCAATTGATTATTTCACTAAGTGGGTTGAAGCCGAAGCAGTCGCCCAGATAACCGAAGCCCGTGCTAAAGACTTCGTATGGAGGTTCATCATCTACCGCTTCGGTCTTCCCCACACTATCATCACCGATAATGGAAAACAGTTCAACAACACTAAGTTCGAGAGTTCTGCGAGGATCATAGCATTCTCCATCGCCTAACATCGATCGGACATCCTCAAGCTAATGGAGAAGCCAAGGTAACTAACCGAACTCTCCTACAGGGAATCAAAGCTCGGTTCAACCGGACGCGAGGCAGATGGGCCGAGGAACTCCACCATGTGTTGTGGGCATACTGAACTACTGAAAGAGTACCCATAGGGCAAACCCCATTCAAGATGGCTTTTGGCACAGAGGCTGTCATCCCTGTGGAAGTCGAACTCCCCTCCCCTCGTGTGGAAGGCTATTCAGAAGAATCTAACGACGAGCAGCTTCGAACTAATCTTGACTTAATAGAAGAAGTCAGGGAGAAGGCCCAAATCCGGATGGCCACCACCAGCAAAGAGTAGCTCGCTATCACTCCACCAGAGTCCGAGGAAAGTTTTTCCTCCCCGACGATCTGGTGCTTCGAAAGGCATCCGTCTCGAAGCCACTGGAGCAAGGAAAATTATCCCCGAATTGGGAAGGTCCCTACCAAGTGACGGAAGTAATCAGACCCGACACCTACAAACTCCAAGATTTGGATGAAAAATCTATTCCTCGGATATGGAACTCGGATAATCTCCACGCATATCATCAGTAAAAGTACGCTCTTACTGAACTCATTCTGTTCATTGAATTAAATTTAACTCTCAAAGACTCACAAAATTTTATAACTCTCCTTGAAAGCTGCAATGAGAAGCAGGTCTTGCTATATATTAAATCCTCGGTCGGGCCGAGCGATCTCTGTACCTTGGCCGCACCAAGTAAAATATATTCAATAAACCTCGGCTGGGCCGAGAGAGCTTCATACCTTGGCCGCGCAAAGTAAAATATAATCTTGAAGCCTCAACCAAGCCGAGTGACGGTCTCCGTACCTTGGCAGCACCAAGTAAAATATAATCTTAAAACCTCGGCCAAGCCGAGTGACGGTCTTCGTATCTTGGTAGCGCCAAGTAAAATATAATCTTGAAGCCTCGGCCAAGCCGAGTGACGGTCTTCGTACCTTGGCAGTGCCAAGTTAAATATAATCTTGAAGCCTTGGCCAAGCCGAGTGACGGTCTTTGTACCTTAGCAGTGCCAAGTAAAATATAATCTTGAAGCTTCGGCCAAGCTGAGTGACGGTCTCCGTACCTTGGCAGCGCCAAGTAAAATATAATATTTTTAAATCCTCGGTCAGGTTGAGCAATCTCCGTACCTTGGCCGCACCAAGTAAAATATATTTGACAAACCTCGGCTGGGCCAAGAGAGCTTCGTACCTTGGCCGCTCCAAGTAAAATATAATCTTGAAGCCTCGGCCAAGCCGAGTAACGGTCTCCGTACCTTGGTAGCGCCAAGTAAAATATAATCTTGAAGCCTCGGTCAAGCCGAGTGATGGTCTCTGTACCTTGGCAGTGCAAGTAAAATATAATCTTGAAGCCTCGGCCAAGCCAAGTGATATATTTCTGGATAATCTCCAAAACCTCGGCCAAGCCAAGTGATATATTTCTGAATAATCTCCGAAACCTCGGCTAAATCGAGTGATATATTTTTGGAAACCTCGACCAAACCGAGTGATATATTTCTAGATAATCTCCGAAACCTCGGCCAAACCGAGTGATATATTTCTGAATGATCTCCGAAGCCTCGGTCGAACCGAATGATATATTTCTAAAGCTTTGGCCTAGTCTAGTGACTTCTCAAACACTCTGGCACGACTAAGGCATCCTATCATGCTTCGGCAGAGGTAAGTAACCTCCTCCCACTTACCGGCAAGATCATACAAGTTCTTTAATCCCCTCGAGTAGGATCATGTATGCATCATAAGTTCATAGGGCCGCCCAGGCCTCCCTCTAACCTAAACAGAGGTGAATGCTTCCTCCGTAGAGGACTAAACATCGTGCTTAACAAAAACAAAGTAACAAAAGCACCGTGGGACTTATGCTACGGTAGCACAATGTGAGTAAGACAACTCTCAGCACAACCAAACTGGAAAAAGAAACAAGTAGTTGAAGAAGAAAGGGTAAGAACTTTCTTTATTAATGAAAAGTTACAACCCCCTGAGAGGCATTACAAGTGCGTCATAGCACAGGAAATAAAGACAAATAAAAAGCTCGGCTGAGCAACTTCGGTCGATAACGATGTTTCTACATCCGACCCTAGAAATCAAAAAAATCAATCGGCTCCACTGGCTTAATGCCAAGGCCCTGAAAAGCCGGCTAGTTGAATCCACCCTTATCCGAAGGTCGGCCGCCTCCTTCCTGGCCTGGGCACAAGCCCCCGTGGCCAAATTTAAGTACCAATTTAGTGCCCTCATAATTAAAGCATTCTACAGAAAAAGCATAAGTAAGAAACCATGGCCGAACCAACCAACTAAGAATCACAACCTCGGCACAATGACTTACTCGGGAGGCATAGTTTGTAGCAATCTTCATAAGAGTGGCGTTATTAATTTCGGGGAGAAGGCAAATATCCTTCGGTGCCCCGAGCCGACCAAAAGCTACATCAATAATATCCTCGACTGTAGGCTCGTCAGTCGAGGAACTTCCCCTCGCGCACAGGACAGACCGCATCAAGGCGGTGAGCATGCCATCCACCTCTGGGCTATGGACAAGAGAACTCATAGCCGAAGAACCGGCCTGAGGAACTTCGGCCTGAGGAACCGCCATCCGCTTGGCTTCCTCCATCATAACTTTAGCCTGCAGGGCCTCGGATGCTTCGGCCCCGGTTGAAAGAACCTCTGTCCAAGCGTCCCCTTCATTCAGTGATTCTTCTTCTTCCTCTCCCTCTCCAAATGTTGCTTCATCTCCAACAAACTCCACCCATACTTCGGTCTCTCCCACGGCACCCCCTGATGCCATCAGAGAGAGAGACCCTCAGCAGGAGGCACCTCGACCTCCACCAACCCTTCAACAGGCGTCTCCACTTGGGTTTCGATAGTCACGACTGCCTCCCCTGACCCCTCCACCTGAGTAGGGGCCTCTTCCACGCACAGTGCCAAAGGCTCCCCATCGCTGGTAACTGAGGTTGATTAGCCTCTGACAGGAGGATTGCCGGATGGATCGACGACATCTCCTCAGCATCATCTAACACGACCACTACTTGAGGGGGGAAAACTTCTATGGCTCTCTCCAAGTTTTCCCCAACAGCTCCCTCTGGCAGAAGGGGCGCACCGACAGTGATCGATGCTCCCACCTCCCTCCTCTTAGGGGTAGAGGAGTGACGGCCGACGCTGTCTTTCCTTGGCTCCTTTGAACGAGACCCAGAAGGACGGATCCTCTTCTCGAACCTATGCTTGTCCCCGGAGCTGGAGCCCCTGTGGCGCTTGCCTAGCTCCTTCCTCATTTGGCCCACAAATGCGGACCTCTCAGCTGAAAACACAACAGATATTTAATTAAACAGTAACGGAATTATCTAAACATGCCAGCCATCAAAGCAAAGACTTACATTGAGGGTCAATGGAGCTAAGCCCGGCGGCGAAAAGGGCATCCTCTGATAACAGAGCACTGGCCGATACCTCCTGACCACTGCGAAGGGTTACCAGATCTCTCTTCTCCTGCTCGCTCAACTCTGGGCGTGCCTCCGGATCCTTCACATAACTCGCCTATCCCCTCGAAAAATTGAACCGATGTTTCCTTCAGCAATGAAAAATCGAGACTTCCACTCCTTTATCGAAGATGGGTTATCAGAAATTATCTTTAATGACTTCCGAGGACCAATGTAGGGCCACTCAGAGCTCCTCCCAGAAACCAGATTGTAGCAGACTCGGAATATAGGAAGGGTCGCAGTCACCCCAACATGACTGCACATCGAGATGAACCCGATAAGATTGCGCCAGCTATTTGGGGCTACCATTGTTGGACATATATTATAGAACCTCATCACCTCATGTACCAGCGGGTGAAGAGGGAATCGGAGACCTGCTCTCAAGCTCTCCTCATAAAAGAAGACTCCACAACTTAACTCGGTTGAAACCCGGTGCTCAACCCTCGGCACCCATAAAGCTACATCCCAAGGAACCCTATAATGGCGATGGATTCTATCCAGGTCGTCAAAGGTTACCTCTGAGGCAACATCACCTGGACCCTTCATATTAGCTGAATAAGGGGCGGAATACGAACAAGCAAGCGAGAACTCAGGAAAGAATGAAAAATCTCTACGATAGGGATGAAGAAGCGTTGCAGAAGGAGCGCTACCCTAGCTCTCTTTAAATAAATGCTTCAGAAGGAAAGCCAAAGACGCCAAAACTTTCGATATGGGCACCAGAAATAAAGGAGTCCCGCCATGTGGAACTCACGCTATCGCGGCCTGCTGGAAACAAAGCGTTTTCTCCTCGAGCTACGGCGAAAAATGATGATGAAACAATGGCCCATCATTTACGAGACTATCATTGCCCACCTTTTTGAATCCCCCAAATAAGATTATTTCGAAACTCTACTCCCTATATCTGAATTTACACTTCGGATTAGGGAGTGGGAGGCATGTGATGAGGGATAAAATTATCATTGCATTAATGACCGCACACATCGATAATTGGATCAAATCCAATCTCAAAGTCCGGCTAGCCAGCTGTCACATCCACCAAACAACAAAGCCCAATCACCTTCAGCGGCGTCGGGTCGCCCCGATGACCCGTATCCTCATACCTCGGTGACCCGAGCTATCCTCATATCTCAGTGACCCAAGCTATCCTCATACCTCGACAACCTAAGCCGCCTATACCTCGGTAACCTGAGCCGTCCCCATACTTCTACAGACCGAGGCACTCGAATACCTCTGTGGGATCCGACGCGGGAAAATTCGAATTCACTATAACTGAATGAGATTCAAAGCAGGGAATCATATGCAGGAGTGGCCTAAGACCCACAGGAGTGGCCTAGAACCTATGTAATCACTGAATCTCAAGGCATCAACTAGCTCTCCTAGCCGTCGATCCTCTAACCGACAAGATACGGATCCTATTGACCTCATAACAAGCTTGATTCGAATCCGTTCTGAATCCTAACGGCTTTCATACCTCCCCTCACGACACGCCCAAGGAATCAGGTGATCCCCTATAAATACTGCTGCCCTCCAATCTCTTAGGGATGCATGCTTGAACACTCACTCATTTTCATACTGAGAACAGCTTTGTCTAAGCTTGGAGCTCTTAAGAGAACACCCATCTAGGTGAGCTCCTATGTGAGAGTCTTCTCCTCATATCTGCTTGCTGTGAATCTCCACTGACTTGGGCATCGGAGGGTTCTCTGCAGAGGGTAACCCCCACATCACCCTCTGCGCGCAGACTATCTTGCAGGTTTTGCCCCAAGGCGACGAGATCGGCGTCTGGATCAGGAGCCAGAAGAGCATCCGAGTCAGAGAATGAATTTCTGCGGCAACAAAATCAATATCAAAAAATAAATATTATTATCGTTAACTAATGAATTTTGCCTAGCAAAAGTAGAAATTACAAATGAAAATTAAAGGTTAAAAAATATAAGGCACATTTGCAAGAGTTTTGCCTTCCCAATTTATACTTTCTCAATACTTAAAAGGAGGATATAGAATGTAAATTTTTACCTAATTATAAGTACCAATCCAATTCAAATCTTCAACTATATTTAAGTATAAACTAGAAACATCAGCTCTATTGTTGGAGGCAAGTAATATTTCTATTAGCAATAACATGAACTTCTCTTACAGTGCTTATATCCATCATAACTTTTACCAATATAAGATATCAAGTGGTTTGTAATCATTTGTTGTGTACCCTTTAACATACATGTTCAATAGCTGTTGATTGAATCCTTTTTCTTTTGGCTTAAGTCATTTCCTTTATCATTCAAGCTCATAATGTAAATCCTTTTTTGTAATAGCAATATTGACATTATTAATCTTAACTTCTCTTCTAATAGGATATCACATCTCTTCACCAATCAATTTAAATCGATTGCAAATGCAACATACAACCATATCCCAACTCTTTTATCACTTTCTTTTTTTATCATTCAAATTTTTGATTATATGAGCAAATTTTTCTAAAGAATGCTTGATATTTATCATTAATTCAATATCATGAGTAAAACTTATATCCTGCATGCTTCATGAGTGAAAATAATTGATGGAGTCATTATGAAAACATAAAACTATTCAATGAAAATGGAATTTAACTTAACTAAAAAACACAAGAACCATTACTTGAATAAAAATAGGTAAATTTTAGTTAGTGTTCTTTGTTGAAAGCATTAGCTTTCATTCACACTTCATATGACAATTTTAGTATTTGATTAATTGCATTTTGTGCATCTAAACAAAGACCATATGAAATTAGTTAGGTTCTATCCCATGCATGAAACATATTCTTGTCTTTAATATTTCTAAAACTAATATAAAATTATGGTATATTGGCCTTCCATGTTGTAATTTTTGAAGGGATAGTTTATTTCAATTAGGAATATATTACAACCTTAATTAATTTACTTGAGACTCTACTTCCAGTACATACTTCCATATTTTTATTAACAATCAACTTTGCTTTCTTATTTTTTTAACAGTTTGCTTTTACTCTTCAAATGGGCCTAGTCAATTACTCTACACATATGGCATTTCTAAATTGTATTGTCTAATAGGTCATAACGAAGTAATTATATATTCACCCATACTCCATGTAGTTTGATTACAAACTATTTTGATGACATAAAAAGATATTTCATAACATTATTTGCTAATATTATAACTTTAATATAACATAAAATAATAAGTTATGAAGTATTTGGACTAATGATCATAGTTGAAAGTATTAAAGAACTATAAAGAATGAGATAATATCAGCAAACCATAATGACCGAATCAAATGTCAATGACATTGAGATCAAAATTTACAAAAGTCACAATTTGTAGACTCATATCTTGCTTCTATAAGGGGCAAATGGTGAGGGCTATGTCAATGCATTGCTTTAGGAGAAAAATTTTAAGGAGCTTAAGTGTTGATCATAGAGAGAATATATTTCTCACTCCTTCAAACATCTAATCTTTTTGATAGATTAATATCACCATCATGCAATAGCAAAGGGCCAATGCCATCACTAGCATTAGTAGATAAAGGCGATGAACACTAGCAACATAGGGAAAAAGACATCATTAGAGTTCTTAATAGAGAGGCAACATCTTCACTGACCTTAACAATGGAGAGACAAAGGTATCGTTGGCATCAACATTAATAGAAGATCAATAGCATCATAGGCCTCAAGGGAGCAATGGCTCAATAACATCACAGACCTTGACACCAATAGAAGATATCAACATCACAAGCCTTAGCAGCAATAGAGAGATAACAACATCATGGGCCTCATTAATAGAAGATGATCAATATATCACATACATCAGTAGAAGAGAGGCAAAGACATCATCGACCTTATTAGCTTAGGGATAATATCATCGCCAACCTCAACAATGGAGGGCTAACAACATTATTTGACTTAAATATGGAGAAATAGCTTTCTTATAGCCTTACCACCAAAGGCATCCCAAAATCATATCTAACAAAGGCCTACCCAAAAGGGTAATGACATAATCAATCATGCTTGTGGAGGGGGAACACCATTACCATCCTTGCAATAGAAGGGTAACAGCATCATTTGGCTCAATGCGGAGGGAAAACTCCATTGTAGCCTTATTAGCGAAGGTACCTAAATTTTTTTGTTAGGAAAGATCAGCTGCCAGTTAGCTAGGATAATATTTAAGGAGGTAGAATTTCGATGATTGCTTTGCCACTGGTAAAGAATTGGATTTCTATTGACTTTCAACACAGCACCCTATTACAGATATACAAGTATAGTGGTAATTAGGGTGACTGATGGAGGTTCGATAGTTGATAAAAGCAGCTGATGGAGGCTTTGTAATGGATACTAGCTAACGAAAGCTCAATAGTGGATGAGAGTGGATGATAAAGAAGAAAATGTAGGTGAAACAATTATTGGAGCGACTGATGGAGGCTCAATGGTGGTTGGGAGTGGCTAATAGAGGTTTGGCGATGGATGGAATCAAATCTCGACAATAGATAGAGTGAATGATAGAGGTTCAACAATGGATGGGAGTAGTTGATGAAAGCTCGATGGTAGATAGGAGTGAATGATAGAGGCTTGATAATAGACAAGGGATAGAGGGATAATCAAAGGCTTAATAGTGAGATAGAGGCTCGACGAAGGTTTTAAAAGGTGGGGGATTGCTAAGAGTTTAGCAATAGATAGAAGGACCGATGGGGGAGAGATTTAAGGGATTTGGAAGAAAAGCGATCCATAGAGGCTTAACAAGGGATAAGAGTGGTTGATGAAAGCTCAGTTATATATGAACAAGGGCTTGGCAGTGGGACAGTGGCTCGATAAAGGTCCTGAAGTGGGTAGGGGGATGGGGGGCAGGAAGGACCAATGAGGAAGAGATTTCAGTGATCCAGAAGAGAACTCTACAATAATAGAAGCATGTTAGTAGACAAAAGACTAAAATCCTTTTGAAATAAAATAAACATAAAGATATTTTTATTTATTATTCAGCCATATATAATCGGTCGATATTGGTAACCAATAGCCAGTCCATGCCCGCTCAATTAAGATCCAAAGCTCCACAATTCTACAACCCAAGGGAAAAAAAGGGCAAGAAACAACACAACAAAATCCTAAAGAATTATAAGGTACAACAATATTACTTTTAGAGTCCAAACTATTTATTTTACAATAGAGTTTAGCTAGGCTTGGGAATAAACATTGAGATTTAGTGAATAATATTACTTTGATTTTAGGAAAGCTCATTGTTGGATGATCTGGGTTGGTTCTTTCCAAATATTAACCTTTTTTAGCAAAAAGTTATTGTTAACTCACTTTTCAACTTTCAAGTTGAAAATTATAACATTTCTCATGACTATTTAGTCTCCTCTCTAACATTCTACTAGGCTTTAGTTATGATACTGTATCTTGAAATCCTATTTCATATTATGAGAAAACTGAATTTATTGGCTATGAATTTCTTCTAGGAATTGAACAGTTTTTACTAAGTTTAAACCAACCTATGATCAACTTAGATCATAGGTCATTTTTGTGCAATTTAAAAGCTATTAGTTTTTTTTATTCATTGAGTAGGGTTTGTAATGCCAAGGGTTAACACCCTGCTGCTTTAGATTTTATTATTCCTTCTTTTTACTTAGCAAGATTATAGTCATTTTTATAATTTTCTTGATATTATATTTTTTGTTCCTTCCTCCTCCCACTTAATTGGTCACAAAACTTTCAATCATCATCTTTTAGTTCTTTATATTTTAAAAAATTACATTTCATTAAAATTGATAAAATAACTGCTAAATTACTCCAATATAACCATATGGATCGATTGACCAAGTGAAATGTTAATTTGGCTATTTCGGTGACTTTAATTGTTTTGATGTAATAAGACATAAGAAATACAATATTTTTAAATTATAAAAAAATAAACTATAGCAATTGAAAATTTGACAATCAAAATAAATTTTAAGTAAAAGTTTAAGAACCAAAAATATATTTTAGCCAAAATAATAACTTTAATTTCATTGCATGTCTACTATGTATCTTGGGTGTAATTAAATCATTTTGACATTTTTTGCATTTGATTGAATTTGGTTCTATCGTCCATGCAATTTATTCATTATGCTTTTACTCTTAGGAGGTGCAATTATCATATATTTCTCACGAAGAGGATTAAATTAAGTAAATGTTTTATGAAAACTAAGAGTAATGACCAAACACATAAAAAGTAGACACGTGCAGTGCTAAAAGCTTCATGTTGTCCACATGTGGTCTAATGTGGGGGTATTCTCATGTAAAGCGGCATGCATGGATACTTTTACATATTCATTATGTATCAATGACTCTCCAAATTATATTTGTTTCAAGTTATATTATATACATGTCACTTAAAAAATATAATGAGCTGTTTCTATTTATAAATTAGAGAATCTGTTTATCAAACACCAAGCCCATCAAAAATCAAGCTTTCCATACGTGCAACTGACTGAAAATGATTTACCAATGATATATATATATATATATATATATATATATATATATATATAATATAATGAGCTGTTTCTATTTATAAATTAGAGAATCTGTTTATCAAAAACCAAGCCCATCAAAAATCAAGCTTTCCATACGTGCAACTGACTGAAAATGATTTACCAATGATATATA
This sequence comes from Calamus simplicifolius, assembly GCA_900491605.1. Taxonomy (NCBI): domain Eukaryota; kingdom Viridiplantae; phylum Streptophyta; class Magnoliopsida; order Arecales; family Arecaceae; genus Calamus; species Calamus simplicifolius. The sequence goes on along the minus strand of UESW01004751.1, from coordinate 522,545 downwards.
TATATATATATATATATATATAGCTACTCTTATCTATATTGGTCTAAGAATGAAAATGATATGGCTGATCCAGTACCGTTAGAATAAATGGTAACAGCAGCTAACGGAGGTTACCGTATCTCAACCCCGAGATCCCCTTCGGTCTCGGGGTGAGATCACCATATCTCGACCCCGAGACTCCCCTTCGGTCTCAGGGTGAGGTCGCCATATCTCAACCCCAAGACCCTCCTCCGGTCTCAGGGTGCACAAGCACCATCTCACCCCCGAGACCTCCTTCGATCTCGGGGTGAGGTCACCATATCTCAACCCCGAGACCCCCCTCCGGTCTCGGGGTGCACAAGCATCATCTCACCCCCGAGACCTCCTCCGGTCTCGGGGTGAGGTCACCATATCTTGACTCCTAGACCCCCCTCCGATCTCGGGGCGCACAAGCATCATCTCACCCCCGAGACCCCCTTCGGTCTCGGAGGTGAGGTCACCATATCTCGACCCCGAGACCCCCCTCCGGTCTCGGGGTGCACAAGCACCATCTCACCTCCGAAATTCCCTTCGGTCTCGGGGTGAGGTCACCATATCTCGACCCCGAGACCCCCCTCCGGTCTCGGGATGCACAAGCATCATCTCACCCCCGAGACCTCCTCCGATCTAAGGGTGAGATCACCATATCTCGACCCCGAGACCCCCCTCCGGTCTCGGGGTGCACAAGCACCATCTCACCCCCGAGACCCCCTCCGGTCTCGGGGTGAGGTCGCCATATCTCAACCCCGAGAACCCCCTTCGGCCTCGGGGTGCACAAGCACCATCTCACCCCTGAGACCCCCTCGGTCTCGGGGTGAGGTCACCATATCTCGACCCCGATACCCCCCTCCGGTCTCGGGGTGCACAAGCGTCATCTCACCCCCGAGACCTCTTCCGGTCTCAGGGTGAGATCACCATATCTCGACCCCGAGACCCCCCTCCGGTCTCGGGGTGCACAAGCACCATCTCACCCCCGAGACCCCCTCCGGTCTCAGGGTGAGGTCGCCATATCTCAACCCCGAGACCCCCCTCTAGTCTCGTGGTGCACAAGCATCATCTCACCCTCGAGACCTCCTCCGGTCTCGGGGTGAGGTCACCATATCTTGACCCCGAGACCCCCCTCCGGTCTCGGGGTGAGGTCACCATATCTCGACCCCGAGACCTCCCTTCGGCTCGGGGTGCACAAGCACCATCCCACCCCCGAGACCCCCTCCGGTCTCGGGGTGAGGTCACCATATCTCAACCCCGAGACCCACCTTCGGTCTCGGGTGCACAAGCATCATCTCACCCCCGAGACCCCCTCCGGTCTCAGGGAGAGGTCACTATATCTCAACCTCGAGACCCCCTCCGATCTCGGGGTACGCATGCATCATCAACGTTCAGCACGTGAACCAGCCTTCGAACCAAACGACAACTCCGAGCCACCTGGCGCACCCATGTGATTCGCCGTGCACCCGTGGCTGCTTGCGGCCATGCCTCATAACGGCGTATGGTGCATTACATGTGTCACTGTGCATGACTGTGCCCCGTTACGGAGTATGATTCACTACCACTGCAACTATGTACGGTCATGTCAAGCAACGGCGCGCACCAAATGCAACCGCGGCTGCTAGACACCTGTAAAGCCATATTGACAGGTAACGCAGGATGCCTCCGGCACGCACAGTGATGGTATGATAGCAATCTTTTGGAACAGAAAGATGGGACATTCGAACAGGTATAAAAGCACGCGCCCGCGCTGTAAGTAGGGACTCGAACTTTAGTTTTCTAGCTTTCTTCCTACTAGCAAAAACCCTAACTGTTTCAGCTCCTTCTGCTGAGCAGTTCTTGTCTGATCCCAAGTAACTAACTTGAGCATCGAGGGTCCCCACCGGAGCATCCGGTCTCCGGGGACTTTTCTTGCAGGGGTCCAAAGAGAAGGACGTCCATCTTCCCCAACGCTTAAAGAAGGTGACTTGGCGTCATCAGATTGGCGCGCCAGGAAGGGAGGAAAGAGAAAGACATCGAACCAGCAATCTGCGATCTCTCTTCTCGAGTTCTCGAAGCCATGGTGACGACCCGTACGAAGGGAGTCTCTGCCACTTGCGCTAGGGGGCAGCGCCGAGGAGCCGGTCCACCTGCGGAGGTCCCCCCGGCTCTCACGGCCAGCATTCCGGCGCCGCTGCATCCCCAGGGGGCTGGACCTTCCACTCCTCCGGTCGATGTCCCTGCGCCTCCTCCGCAGCAGCTCTAAGAAGATCGATTCACCGCCTTAGCCATGCAAGTCCAATCTTTGGCGGCAGCGGTTCAAGGCCTGCAACACCAACAAGCGGCCGCGCAGCAGCCGGAGCCAAATCCATCAGTCCCAGGGGTGGTGCAACCCAGCCAGCATTCCTCCCGAAGGAGATCACCGGTGCTGGGGGATCGCCACCATCAAGCTCCGCCCAAGCCTCATCACCGGAAAGCTTCTAAGAGACACCGGTCACCTTCCCGCCACGCCAGTGTCTCTCCTAAGCGGTGGCATGGGAGGGAGGCAGAGCGCCCCCGCCGGCATCGCCGTCCCCGTTCTCCGTCTTCTGAATCTTCGGGGGAGGGCTCTTTTGATGGCCGGATGGCCCATCGAGCCAAGCATCGACTCGACTAGTATAACCAGAGGTTGGAGGAACTTAGCCGTTGGATCACCCACCTACCAGAGACGGACTACGACAGTCGGCCTCCATTGTCTCACCGCATCATGGAAGAACCCATCTCCACCCGGTTATGCCTTCCCCAGCTAGATCCTTATGACGAAACCACAGACCCCTTGGACCACTTGGAAAGTTATAAAGTTCTCATGCAAGTCAGGGGGCCACTGATTCGCTCATATGCATCGCCTTCCCAGCCACCCTGAAGAAGGCCGCTCGAGCTTGGTACTCCCGTTTGCCACCATGGATTATTGACTCCTTCCGCCAATTGGAAAGGGCTTCTTGGCCCATTTTGATGCCTGCCAGAAGATTCCAAGGGTAGCAGATAGCCTCTTCGCCGTCCAACAGAAGAGCGGTGAGTCCCTACGGGATTATGTCGCTCGGTTCAAGGAGGCGGCCCTGGAGGTCTACAATCTTGAAGACTCGGTGGCCACTTTGGCCTTGAAGTGAGGGCTTCGCCCATCTCGCTTCGCGTACTCCCTCGATAAGAAGCCACCCGGCTCCTACGCCGAGCTCTTGACCCGGGCCCAGAAGTACATTCGAGCTGACAAGGCCGACTTCTCCCGGCGCAAGGCTGGCAGGAACGTCCCCAAGAAATCAGCCGACCGGAACCTGTCGAAGCTCGCCCCAGAAGACCTGAGCCTCCTCGCCGGCCAGACAACCGTCCCCGAGCCCCTGCACCAAGAGATGGACCCTACACCCCACTGCTCATCCTGATATCTCAGATCTTGCTTGAGATTGAAGGGGAGTCTTATCTTCAGCGCCCTCCTCCAATGAACCCGAAGATCCCTCGCAACAAGAACCTCTATTGTCGCTACCACCGGGATCACGGTCATGATACTGACGAGTGTCGCCAGCTGAAGAAGGCTATCGAAGACCTTATCCAACAGGGCCACCTGGAAAGTTCGTCCAGAGGAACAACCCGGGAGCTCCTGGCCCGTCAGCGCCCCCGCCGCCGATGATCGACAATGCCCCAACGAGAAGACGGTGGCAATGATTTCCTGGGGGGCAGGAGGCCCGCCGAAGAGGCCGAGAGGGGAGGGGGAGTTGGATTCTGTAATTCCTTTCTTTAAAAAGGACTTAGAGGAGGTAGTAAACAAAAATGATGACAGCATCGTCGTATCCATGACGATCGCTAAACATCCTGTAAAGAGAATTCTAGTTGATAGTGGGAGCTCTGTGGATGTTTTGAACTATGACGCTTTTGTTCGCATGAACCTGTCGCCCGATCTACTCCGGCCCGTCGCCACGCCCCTGATGGGGTTTACTGGAGATTCTGTGAAAGTCGAAGGGGAGGTCACTCTCCCTGTGACGGCTGGCATAGCCCCATGTCAAAGTATGGTTTTCATGAAGTTCTTGGTGGTTCGTGTGCCCCTTGCTTACAACGCGATCCTTGGGAGGTCCGGGCTCAATCTTTTGGATGCTGTCATATCCACTAAGAGGCTCCTCGTGAGGTTTCCTACCAGCGAAGGAGTCGGGAGATGCGGGGAGAGCAGAATCCACCTTCACTTTGCTACCACATGGCCCCTAGTCCGCAGGGGGCGGCACCCGCGCCGGTACCTGAGACGCTGGATCCTCGAGACCTGGAGAGAAGAGGAGAGCCGGCCGAGCGACTGCTTACTTTCCCCCTCGGGGAGGACCCAACGAGAATAGTCCGGATTGGAGCCCTACTCCCGGAGGAGGCTCGTGACCGACTCCTCACCTTTCTGTGAGCTAATGCAGATGTCTTCGCCTGGTCGGCATCCGATATGCCAGGAATTCCAGAAGAGGTGATTACCACCAACTTAACATTCGGGCGGAGTGCCGACCTATCCGGCAGAAGAAAAGGAGTTTCGCCTCGATCGACAGAAGGCCATGGATGAGGAGGTGCGGAAGCTACTGGCGGCCGGTCATATCCGCGAGGTGCACTACCCGGACTGGCTGGCGAATGTCGTGATGGTTCGCAAGGCCAGTGGGAGCTGGAGGATGTGCGTGGACTTCACCGACCTCAACAAGGCATGCCCCAAAGACAGCTTCCCGTTACCCCGGATCGACCAGCTAGTGGACGCCACGTCCGGGCATGAAACCCTTAGTTTCATGGATGCATTCTCGGGGTACAATCAGATCAGGATGAACCCGGCAGATGAAGAAGCCACCTCTTTTATTACAGAAAAGGGGATTTACTGCTACAAGGTGATGCCGTTTGGGCTGAAGAATGCCGGAGCCACCTATCAAAGGTTGATGAATAAGGTCTTTGAGGACCAGATAGGGCGTAACATGGAGGTGTACGTGGATGATATGCTGACCAAGAGCACCAGTGCTGCTGACCATGTCGCCGACCTCGAGGAGACCTTCAACAACCTGTGCCGGTATCGGATGAGGCTTAACCCCCACAAGTGCGCCTTCGGAGTGGCGGCAGGCAAGTTTCTGGGCTTTATGGTAACCCAGCGAGGGATTGAAGCCAACCCTGACAAGATCAGGGCTATCTTGGATATGAGGCCCCCAGCTAACAAGAAGGAGGTGCAACGCCTAACTGGAGGGTGGCGGCTTTGAGTCGCTTCATGTCAAGATCGGCAGAAAGGTGCCTGCCCTTCTTTAAGGCGCTGCGCAAGGTCAATGGCTTCGAGTGGACAAAGGAGTGTCAGGATGCCTTCGAGGAGTTGAAGCAATTTTTATCCACTCCCCACTGTTGTCCAAGCCAAAGAATGGGGAGGAGCTCTTCCTATATCTCGCAGCCTCCCCCAAAGCTGTCAGCTCTGTGCTCGTGCGCATGGATGTTGATGGAGTCCAGAGGCCGATCTATTACACCAGCAAGGTACTTCATGATGCCGAGACCAGATACTCTAGAACCGAGAAGATCATTTTTGCCCTGGTGGTCTCTGCCCAACGCTTCCGACCCTACTTTCAAGCTCATCCCATCGTGGTGCTCACGGACCAACCTCTTCGGACCATCTTGTCTCGCCCTGACACCTCGGTCGGCTAGCCAAATGGGCCATTAAACTGAGTGAATTTGACCTATCCATCCGACCAAGGTCGGCCATGAAGTCTCAGGTGATAGCTGATTTCTTGGTTGAGTGTTCCTGGACCGAGAAGGGTGTGGAGGAGATACGCCGGAGGAGTGTGTGGACCCTCCCTCGACCAAGGAGGCAGAAAAAGAGGACTGGATTTTGCATGTGGATGGAGCAGCAAATTCTCAAGGAAGCGGAGCTGGACTCATTCTTGCGAGCCCTGAAGGGGATGCGTGGAGTATGCTCTTAGATTCCAGTTCCCGGCAACTAACAACCAGGCGGAGTATGAAGCCCTGTTAGCGGGAATGAGGTTGGCTGAGGAGTTAGGCGCAGGGCGTTTGAGGGCCTTCACGGACTCTCAGCTTGTTTCTGGGCAGATCACTGGGGAGTACGAGCTAGGGACCCAACCATGTCCCGTTACCTGAGCAAGGTGCAATCCCAAGCCTCTCGGTTCTCTTACTTCCGTGTCAGCTACATTCCCGAGCGGAGAATGCCAGGGCCGACGCATTATCCCGTTTAGCCACTTCGGCCGACGGGACGCTGGGAAGAACATATGTGGAGCACCTCCAGGCCCCAAGCATTGAAGTTGCGGATGAAGCGTTACCGGTTGAGCAAGAGCCCTCCTGGATGGACGCCTACGTCCGATATTTGACCGACGGCACTCTCCCAGAGAACCCCGCTGAGGCCAAGCTACTCAGGCGGAGGGCCCCGAGGTTCTTGATGATGGATGGGAAGCTTTATCGAAGATCATTCTCATACCCGGTCCTCAGGTGTGTGGGACAGCAGAATCAGACTACATCCTGCGGGAGATCCATGAAGGCATCTGTGGAAGTCACCTGGGGGCAGAGCCCTAGCTTACAAGGCCCTACGACAGGGGTACTTTTGGCTGACCATGAAGGAGGACGCAGCCGAGCTCGTTAAGAGATGTGATAGCTATCAGTGCCATGCTAATATCCAGCGACAGCCGACGTCTCAGTTAACCCCCTTGGTGGCACCCTGGCCCTTCGCCCAGTGGGGTATGGATATCCTGGGACCATTTCCCCCGGCCTCCGGACAGCGAAAGTTCCTCCTGGTGGTCGTTGATCACTTTACCAAGTGGGTTGAAGCCAAGGCCCTTGCTAAGATCATGAAAGCAAAGTGAGATCCTTCTTTTGGAAGTCCATTATATGTCGGTTCGGACTGCTGCAAACCCTGGTCACCGACAATGGCCGGCAGTTTGACAACACGCCCTTCCAGGAATTCTGCTCCGAACTGGGCATCCATCAGAAATTCACTTCCGTCGGGCACCCTTAGACCAATGGGGCGGCCGAGGTAACTAATCGAATCATTCTCCAAGGGCTGAGAACTGGCTGGATGACTGTAAGGGACGATGGGTGGAGGAGCTCCCCAACGTGCTGTGGGCCTACCACACGACGCCACGAGCCCCCACCGGCGAGACCCCATTCAGCCTAGTCTTTGGATCCGAAGCCGTCATCCCGGTAGAGGTTGGCTCACCGAGCCCTCGGGTAGAGTCGTACAATGAGGAAGGCAACCCAGACCAGCTGCGAGCCAACCTCGACCTGGTGGAGGAAATGCGAGACCGAGCGCGACTTCAGATGGCGGTCTACCGGCAATGGACCGCCAAATATTACAATGTCCGTGTGCGTCCCAGGACTTTCCTGCCGGGGGACCGATCCTTCGATGGGTTGAAGTCTCGAAGCCGATGGAGGAGGCAAGCTAGCCCCAAATTGGGAAGGACCCTATCGGATCGCCAAGACGCTTCGTCACGGAGCTTACAAGATTGAAGAGCTTGATGGGAAGCCGCTTCCTAGGACATGGAATGCAGACAACATTCATCGGTATTATCAGTAACGCATTTCTCCTCTCACATTAAATACCGTGCCTATATTCTTTTGGGCCTTTGCCCCTCATTCTATATTAACACATTTCAATTTTAGCTCCTGAGTTCTTTTTGTCTAAAGCCCTGGGCCATCCAGGCATGAAGCCCGACACCCGTCGGCACCTAAAGCCCTGGGCCAGCCAGGTATAAAGCCCAACACCCGTCGGCACCTAAAGCCCTGGGCCAGCCAGGGATGAAGCCCGATACCCGTCGGCACCTAAAGCCCTGGGCCAGCCATGCATGAAGCCTGACACCCGTCGGCACTTAAAGCCCTGGGCCATCCAGGCATAAGGCCCGACACCCGTTGGCACTTAAAGCCCTGGGCCAGCCAGGCATAAAGCCCGACACCCGTCATCACCTAAAGCCCTGGGTCAGCCAGGCATGAAGCCCGACACCCGTCGGCACCTAAAGCCCTGGGTCATCCAAGCATGAAGCCCGACACCCATCGGCACCTAAAGCCCTAGGCCAGCCAGGCATGAAGCCCGACACCCATCGGCACCTAAAGCCCTGGGCCAGCCAGGCATAAAGCCCGACACCCGTCGGCACCTAAAGCCCTGGGTCAGCCAGGCATGAAGCCCGACACCCGTCGACACCTAAAGCCTTGGGCTAGCCAGGCATGAAGCCGACACCCGTCGGCACCTAAAGCCCTAGGCCAACCAGGCATGAAGCTCGACACCCGTCGGCACTTAAAGCCCTGGGCCAGCTAGGCATGAAGCTCGACACCCATCGGCATCTAAAGCCCTGGGCCAGCCAGGCATAAAGCCCGACACCCGTTGGCACCTAAAGCCCTGGGCCAGCCAGGAATGAAGCCCGACACCCGTCGGCACTTAAAGCCTTGGGCCAGCCAGGTATAAAGCCCGACACCCATCGGCACTTAAAGCCCTGGGCCAGCCAGGCATAAAGCCCGACACCCATCGGCACTTAAAGCCCTGGGTCAGCCAGGCATAAAGCCCGACACTCATCGGCACCTAAAGCCCTGGGTCAGCCAGGCATAAAGCCCGATACCCATCGGCACCTAAAGCCCTGGGTCAGCCAGGCATAAAGCCCGACACCCGTCGGCACCTAAAGCCCTGGGCCAGCCAGGCATGAAGCCCAACACCTGTCGGCACCTAAAGCCCTGGGCCAGCCAGGCATAAAGCCCGACACCCGATGGCACTTAAAGCCCTGGACCAGCCAGGCATAAAGTTTGACCCCCGTCGGCACCTAAAGCCATGTGCCTACCTAGCGAAAGCCCGACATACCCCTGGCAGAGCGGTGCGCCGTCGGTCCTCAGGAACCCGCCTACCTCAACCTCCAACGACCGGTACTTCAACCCCAAGAAACCTATCCTTCCTGGCCCCGAGTTTGGTCCTAGATGGCTAAGATGGAATAGCTCACGCGTGAATTGAGAGTTATCCCCTGGCACTAATAGGACCAAGAGGTCGCGCATTATCAACCAACGAATTTGGGATAAGAGTCGCAGGCAATTTATCTTGGAGGAAAAAGATATTTTATTAATTTTAAGTGATTACAAAATGCCGACGTTGTCGGACTTGCAAAAATAAAAATACAAGGAAGCTCACGGTTCAGCTGGCACGGGCTCATCGTCGGAGGGGGCCGAATCCGAGAAGTGATCTGGTTTGACTTCCAGGGCTTGAGGAATGTTCAAGTCCTTGGCAATTTTCTCCTTCCTGTGCTAGAACCCTTGAAGAAACACTCCATCGAAGCTTCTGCCAAATCATTTGCAAAGTGCTCGGACGCTTTGTACTCTTCTATGATTTCGACGGTCCTGGCCACGATGGTAGCTTCCACCTCAACGGCCCGAGCTCTTTCCTCCACGGCGAGGGCTGCCGCTGCAGCCCTCTCGACCTCTTGGGTGCGGCTCACCTCCTCTCCGGCTTGGTTTGCTTTCTCCTCCGCTGCCCGTGCCTTCTCCTCCGCGGTCCTTGCTTTTTCCTCCGCTGCCGCTGCCTTTTCCTCCGCAGACCCTACTCTCTCCTCAGCCGCGGCCGCTCGACCCTCGATTTCTTGGATGGCCAGGGTCAGCTCAGAGATGTGCAGGTCTCTGGCCATCACGGTGTTTTTAGCCTCCGTCATTTGGTGGAGCGCCGCCGCAGACGGTTGGCCTCAGCTTCCGCTCGGCTCTCGGCGGCCCTTATTTCACTGGCCCAGGCGCTTCTGGCCGACTCCAGCGCCTCCTCAGCCGCCTCCGCGTGGTGCTGGGCATCTTCGGCCTCCTTCTATGCCTCGCGCAGAAGGGCCTTCCCACCATGGATTACCTCCCTCATGGCCCTTAGGGAATGCGCAAGCTGCATGAAAGTTCCAGGTTAGCAAAAAAAAAAAAGAGGGAAATATAAAATCAAAGGGTGGAAAGACCGCTTACCCTAACAAGGGCTGCGTAGGATTCCTGAAGAATGTACCCGCCTTCAGGTGGCTAAGCTCTTCCAGGACCTCGGGCATGAAAATTGGAGAAAGGACTCGCTCAGCCCAGTGACCGTCATTCAGGATGGAGTCCCGGGGCGGCCCTGGTTTGGCCCTACTCCGTTCGGCCACCTCAGCATTCTCCGGTTCGGCGTGCGGGCTGCTCCTAAGCGTCCTCTCGGGGGGTGGGCTTGCTGTCCCTGATGGCCCCTCGCCCCAGTCCCTGACCGCCTCGGGTGGAGTCGGTTCACCAGGGGAAGGAAGCTCCTCCGCCACTATGGGCTCCTCCGCCACTGCCAGCTCCTCAGCAGCTGGCTCCTCTATTGGTACCCCCATGGTCGCCGCCATCTCTGGCGGGGTGTCGGCTGTGAGGTCGATTTCTGGAGCAGCCGAAGGGTCTTGTGGTGCCGGTGGTCGGGGAACCCAAGCTGTCGGGCGTTTTGGGGCTAGAGCTTGCTGGCCTTCACTCGGCCCCTCCCGGGCCCTCTTCTTGGAGACGGCCTTCAGGAGTCTCCGTGTCGATATCTTCATGGCTGCATGATATAGGTCAAGGTTAAAAAAAAAGAAAAAGAAAAAGAAGAAGCAGGCAAAATTTTGGCTAAGTGTGGAAATGGCTTACCCCGGTGGGAGTAAGACCCGCCGACTGGAGGTTATCTTCCGTCAGGAGCAGGGTGTACCGAGGGATCTCGGCAGTTAACAATTGACCCAATGCTTCCTGGTCTCCAAGGTGGACGGCGGAGTTCGCGTTGCCTCGAAGGTCAGGGTCTCCCCACCGGGGCCTGACTTGGTCTAGGCCAGCAAAAAAAAACTGGGATTTCCATCCCTTAATTGAAGAGGGAAGGAAAAGCTCGAGAACCCGGTTGGGTCGGGGCTGAAACAGCCACCAACCCTTTCGTGACCAAAGGATATAAAAAGACCAAAAATAGAGATTCAGGGGGTGATTCCAAGACGATGACAGAGAATAACAAAGGCGCTAATGACCCGATTGGAATTTGGGACCATTTGGGAAGGAGTCAAGGAGTTGTATTCAAGAAGGTTGATGAAAAAGGGAGGAAAGGGTGGACGGAGACCCGCCTTCAGGAAAATCTCATAAAGGGCCACCCGGCCGGGTCGGGAGGAGATGACTCTATCATCGGGAGTCGGCAAGAAAAGCTCAACATTCCGGGGAATCTAGTAACAGGCCCAGATTTTTGCCAAATCCATGCCTGTTATCGTGGAGGCGGTCCCCTCCGGGGACCCCTCCACCCTCAAGGAGGTGCCGGCCTCTGACCGGCGGCTCCTCGATGGAGCCCCACCAGTGACTCATCGCTGGGCCAGAGGGACGCGGTCCTCTGAATCAGTGGACCACTCAAGTGGAGGAGAGGGGGAAAGTACAGGAGAGGCGCAGTGCCTCTCAGAGGGAGAACGATTCTCTGAATCATCCTTCGAGGTCCAAGATGGAGAACTCATGGATAAAAGAAGGGATAGAGGAGTCTAGAATGGACAAAGAACTGACCTAAAGGAAGGGAAGCTAAGCGCAGGTTCTCGGGTTGCAGGGAAGACCAAGACGCAGAGGCTCAGAGGAAGACGACGATGGCAGCAGTGGTGTGGCCAGATTCAACCCCCCATTCGAGTTTTATTGGGTTTTCAAATTGTCCCGCCTCGTCTCATCAGCCACATGGACCCCCACCATAGGCTGGTTCGCCTCGATGGTCGCCCAGCGCGTGATACAATACGCCTCCGGCCAATGACAGGACTCCGCTGACGTCGCCGCTATAAGAGGTAATGATGATGCAGCTTTCTACACGGACTTCGAAGAGTTAACCTCGCCTTGAGGTCAATCATGGCGGGCTCAGTGTACGGAAGCGGCCGCCTTTTCACATTCCCCATGCCATCCGCTTAGAGATGTGGACAGGGATTAGCCACGTGGGAGGTAGCACCCCTTTCGCCTTGCCAGTGGGGCCCGCTTCGCCTCAGGGGTGAGGGGGCATCTGATGTGGCTAATCCAGCGCCGTTAGAATAAATGGTAACAGCAGCTAACGGAGGTCACCGCGTCTCAACCCCGAGACCCCCTTCGGTCTCGGGGTGAGATCACCATATCTCGACCCCGAGACCCCCCTCCGGTCTCGAGGTGCACGAGCACCATCTCACCCCCGAGACCCCCTCCAGTCTCGGGGTGAGGTCGCCATATCTCAACCCCGAGACCCCCCTCGGTCTCGAGGTGCACAAGCACCATCTCACCTCCGAGACCCCTTCCGGTCTCGGGGTGAGGTCACCATATCTCAACCCCGAGACCCCCCTCCGGTCTCGGGGTGCACAAGCATCATCTCACCCCCAAGACCTCCTCCGGTCTCAGGATGAGGTCACCATATCTTGACCTCGAGACCCCCCTTCGATCTCGGGGTGCACAAGCATCATCTCACCCCCGAGACCCCCTCGGGGTGAGGTCACCATATCTCGACCCCGAGACCCCCTCCGGTCTTAGGGTGCACAAGCACCATCTCACCCCCGAGACCCCCTCCGGTCTTAGGATGAGGTCACCATATCTCGACCCCGAGACCCCCCTCCGGTCTCGGGTGCATAAGCATCATCTCACCCCCGAGACCTCCTCCGGTCTTGGGGTGAGATCACCATATCTCGACCCCGAGACCCCCCTCCGGTCTCGGGGTGCACAAGCACCATCTCACCCTCGAGACCCCCTCCGTTATCGGGGTGAGGTCGCCATATCTCAACCCCGAGACCCCCCTCCGGTCTCGGGTGCACAAACACCATCTCACCTCCGAGACCCCCTCCGGTCTCGGGTGAGGTCACCATATCTCGACCGCGATAGCCCCCTCCGGTCTCGAGGTGCACAAGCATCATCTCACCCCCGAGACCTCCTCCGGTCTCGGGGTGAGATCACCATATCTCGACCCTGAGACCCTCCTTCGGTCTCGGGGTGCACAAGCACCATCTCACCCCCGAGACCCCCTCCGGTCTCGGGATGAGGTCGCAATATCTCAACCCTGAGACCCCCCTCCGGTCTCGGGGTGCACAAGCATCATCTCACCCCCGAGACCTACTTCGGTCTCAGGGTGAGGTCACCATATCTTGACCCCGAGACCCCCTCCGGTCTCGGGGTGCACAAGCATCATCTCACCCCCGAGACCCCCTCCGGTCTCGGGGTGAGGTCACCATATCTCGACCCCGAGACTCCCCCCTCCGGTCTCGGGGTGCACAAGCACCATCCCACCCCCGAGACCCCCTCCGGTCTCGGGGTGAGGTCACCATATCTCAACCCCGAGACCCCCCTTTGGTCTCGGGGTGCACAAGCATCATCTTACCCCCGAGACCCCCTCTGGTCTCGGGGAGAGGTCACTATATCTCAACCTCGAGACCCCCTCCGGTCTCGGGGTGCGCATGCATCATCAACGTTCAGCATATGAACCAGCCTTCGAACCAAACGATAACTCCGGGCCACCTGGCGCACCCACGTGACTCGCCGTGCGCCCGTGGCTACTTGCGGCCATGCCTCATAACGGCGTATGGTGCGTTGCATGTGTCACTATGCATGATTGTGCTCCGTTACGGAGTATGATTCACTACCACTTGCAACTGTGCGAGGTCATGTCAAGCAACGGCGCGCACCAAATGCAACCGCGGCTGCTAGACACCTGTAAAGCCATATTGACAGGTAACGCGGGACGCCTCCGGCGCGCACAGTGATGATACGATAGCAATCTTCTGGAACAGAAAGATGGGACATTCGAACAGGTATAAAAGCACGCGCCTGCGCTGTAAGTAGGGACTCGAACTCTAGTTTTCTAGCTTTCTTCCTACTAGCAAAAACCCTAACTGTTTCAGCTCCCTTCTGTTGAGCAGTTCTTGTCTGATCCCAAGTAATTAACTTGAGCATCGGAGGGTCCCCACCGGAGCATTTGGTCTCCGGGGACTTTTCTTGCAGGGGTCTTGAGAGAAGGACGTCCGTCTTCTCTGATGCTTAAAGAAGGTGACTTGGCGTCATCAGAAAAGATGATTAGATTTCAGCTTGGCTATGGTTTAGTGCAGCCAAATCCAACCCTTTTTCTTTCTTTCTCTATACATAAAAGCTTAGCTTATACATAATTTTTCATATAAATAATTATAATGATATGTTTAATCAACATACAAATTTATAATCTATTGTACAATAAAAGATTTATCTATTAAAATTTATTATATTATTATATTATATTTATAAAATATTAAAAAAAGTCTTATGCTACCCATCACATGGTTTCGATATCAAGAGCTTCATCTTGTATACAAATTTTTAGTATCATTTTTCCTAAGCCACTTGAATTATGGATGCTTTTGTAATTTTTTTAAATTAAAAATTTATAATTAACCTCACAATCATAATTTAATTTGTACTTTACTACTATTTTTCAAATAAACATTCTTCAATGATTTTAAATCAATTTTAATTAAATCTATATTTATTTATTTATTTATTTTGATACAGATAGGTGATCACATCATTTTAGGGTGAGGTAAGCCAGAAATATCAGAATACAAATGTTGGAACAGAACAGGAGGGCAAGCATCGTCCTGCTTCCAACTCTAAAACCCAGAATGATCCACAACTCTAGCAACAATCCAGTCGGTCGCATAGTTAGCTTTTCTATAGATATGCTGAATCAGGACGTTCTGAATTCCCTGAAGGATGGACCAGATGTCAATGATCAAAGAGTTGAACGACAAACAAATATTAGGATCCGAATGAAGCCAGTAGATGATAATGATAGAGTCCCTTAATGATAAGACAACGAGCATCTAAGGTATTTATTGACCCATTCTTATTATTTGATTATATTTTATTAATTTTAATGTGTATTTAAATGACCATGGCAAGTTAATTTTATTTATTTATTTAGTTTAGACAAGGAGGTGTGAATAAGCCGTAGTTGAGCTACGTAGAGTCAATCTAATTTTTTATTCACCACGTGAATAGTGATGCTCGTCATTCAAATTTTTATTTGGTCATCATTAGACTAATTTATTAATATAAAATGTAATTAATTCAAATTTTAATTTATTATATTATTATATTAAATAGTTGAAAAAAAAAGGAAAATGCGAGCAGTGTACGTCTTAAAAATATGAACAACGGAAATATCAATCCATCCGACGCCTCTTCCCCATTTCCTAAGACGCGCAAACGGAGGCTCGTCGGGCGCGGCCAAAGCCTACTTGGCGTCCCGGCGAAGCGAGCCCCCACTGGCTCGTAGGGCGGGGAGCGAGCGAGCAACAAAGAGAGGAAAAAACCAGCGGTTTACAAAGCCGAGTGCTCGCTCGCTTTTCGCCGAACGGCAAAGAGGAAAAGAAAGAAGGAAAAAAAAAAGAGTGAAAGGAAAAGGAATCGGAAAACCCTAATCGTTGAGGGTTACGTTACGCCCGTTTCTTGCGATCTGTTCATTTTCCGGTATTGGATTCCCAGGTGAGCTTCGTTTCTTGATTTCAATTATGGATGCGATAGGGAAGAAAGATCTTGATTTGATCGATGCTGTTTGAGGTTGAGATTAATCGGATGGATGGAGAGGTGGGAGAGAGAAGTTTAATCATTTGTTTAAACTTTTGAATTTGAATGGAGAATCCGAGAATTTGGAAGGTGAGGCGACCTAAGCCCCAATGTAGTTTATAGCGAAGAACCGAGACAAAGAGAATTTGTAACATAATACATATTTAAAGTGGTTTATATTGTTTAGCTATCCTGAGAATGATGCATGTTTTGCTTCTTTAGATTCCTCCGTCCCTGCAATGCTTTTGAATTGGAATTGTTACTCTGTTTAATATGTTGGAGAGAGGGGGTGTGGGGTAGAGGAGGAGGGACGAGCAGGAGAGTGCAAATGCACTGATGAGATGTAGCATCATTGATTCTCTCTCTTTAGGCATTGTTACTATTCTAGGTTCAGAAACCCTACTATTAGTCCAACCTAGGGTTTGGATTTACTTGAATATTTTATTGAATAAGAATAATTATGACTCATTTAAAGAGTGGTTATTTGTGATATCTAGGATTGATTATTTATAAGAAAGGAAGATTAGAGGATATTATTCATAAGATTGAAGCAAGTTGGATAAAATAGAGAAATACAACTAGAATATTGAGTGATCACTAGATACCTACTGAGTTTAAAAGAAAGCTGTATAAGGTGGCTATAAGATAAGTTATGCTTTATAATAGAATATTGGGCTGTTAGAAAACAATATGTATAGAGATGAGTATGGCTAAAATGAGAGTATTGAGATGGATGTATGGTAACATAAGAAAGGATAATATACTAAATAAATTTATAAAAAGATGAGGATATTAATTGAGAAGAAATTGAGAGAAGGATGACTTGACTTAAAATGAGTGAAATAGATAAAAACGGATTCATACAACTGATCTGACTAGTTAAAGATTAAGGCTTTGTTATTACTGTTGTTGTATAAATATAACCATGGCTTGAGCTTCATTTTTTGAGAGTGGTTTCTGCAGGTTTGCAAGTCATGTTGAGAATCACAAACCTTATTATTCATAAACTACTAAAATTAAATAGGTATACATCATAACAAGCTAAAGGATGCTTTTGAATCAAAAAAATCTACTTGTAGTCTTTGTCTTTGCCTTGTCCACTGCCAAATCATTTCATCAAGGCTGAAATTTGTTTGTTTACTCCCTCTTGTGATGATATCACTTTACTTGTCAAAGGTGGAATCAACTTGATGAAGCATTAAATGTTTTGAACTATTAGCTATCACATGGAGCTTGTAATTGTCAAACAACAACAACAACAAACCTTTAATCCCAAATTAGTTAGGAAACTTATAATTGTCATGCAATTACTTAGAGTATTTCTGCTTGCTGATTTTTCACAAGGATGTGAAGATGACTCACATCAGGACCACTTTTACTGTGGTGCTTAGGATCATTTACTTTACTCGGATGGATCTCAAAAGGGCTCATGTCACATTCAAGGCCATGAATCTCAAAACAGGTGTCTGCATATGTTATATATGGCCTTCACAAAGATTTGTCTCACAATAATAACCTACATGATTTTTTTGTAACATATGAAGGCCCGTGTCAGTAAACATAGGATGATCTGTGAATATTTTGATATTGTTTTCTGATTTTCCTCTCAAAAGAAGAAACCATTTTCCAATTCAAAATCCCAAATATGGGAAAAGGTCTTGATCTAGTCTTTATTTGCTGGAATATGCAGATCTAAATGAAATACTTTCAAATGCAATACAGCCTGCCTCAAAAAAGTTTAAACGAATATCGATGCCGCAAAGAGAAGAAAAAATGAATAAAATGAGAAAGGAAAAAAAGAGTGAAAATTTGAAACTTATGTCTAATTTAAGATATTTAAACTGAGCAAAATGGAGAAAAAGGATTTATGTAGCTAACCCAAACTAGTTTGGATTAAGGCTTTGTTGTTGTTGCTTGTTGTTGTTGTTGTTGTTGTTGTTATGTCTAATTCAAGATATTTGTTTTTTTTATAGTAGCTTTGCATTTTCCACTAATGTAAATGCATATGTACGTACATACCTACATACGTGTGTGTACCATCAGTGCTGATTGGGATGCATGAATAGAACCAAGTGGCTGAGCCTATTTTCTTTTCCTTTTTGCTTCTATGCATACATCTTCAGAAATTCCCCTGAAGAAGAATTGAGAGGCCTTGTCCCAGGATATCCTCTCAATAAAAGATACACCATAACACGAGAAGGGAGAACAAGAAGATTAATGAAAGAGAGATTAGATCAAGACATCATAATAAATTGAATAGCAAATTGGTACTGGCACCATCAGTCTAATTGACTCAAAAAAACCTAATCTAATACTAAATTATGGCACACAAACCCTGAAAGCCCTCTAAACAATCATTAAAAACAACAGACAATAGAAAAGAAATTTGATGTTCCAGTGAATTATGGGGATGCCAATTTGTTCCAACCTGGTCCCTGATGGATATCAGGTCTAGGACTGGGATTAAAAACCTTGCCTACAACAACTAAAGAATTACTAAATTCAAAAAGAGAAAGCCAAGTCTAATGCAGTGTTTGTGGAGTCTGACAATTTTTATGCTTCTTAAGTTTTGTGATTTTTAGAATTAATCAATTATGAAAATATCTATCAGTCAAGTTACTTCTCCTATCTGCATCATTCAGCAGATGCCGTAATCTCAATATTGAATAATGTAGGTTTAGGTTAATACTATAGTTTATACTTAAAGGTCCTACTATCAAAATCTTTTCAGGATGTCAAGACCCATCAGCTGAAGTATGATTTGAAAGTCTAAGTTACATTTCAGACTTCATAAAATGACAGAATAAGCTGATACATAGGCAGTCTCATTTAGCTAAAGTATAATTTTTGTTGATGGAAACTGATGCATAGGGATTTATGCATAAAAGGAATTCTTTTTAACTGAAAATGTAGTTGTACATTAATAATTTTGCAGTAGATATTATTGCACATGTCCTATTACAGGCATATATTAACTCAGCTTTGCATGGAATCTTATGTAACTTGATGTGCTCTTATCAAATACAGATTGCTTTTCTCAATGGTATGCAAGACTGGGTGTGGGAGAATGGTGGCCATGGCAAGGCTTCTCACTGTTGGAAGTTGTCCAGGAATTACACCAGGTATTTCTAAAGTTTTTGGGCAAATGATTATTTTGGGTTATTCACATGTTCATTAGGCCGGAAAATATTGTGAACACTGGAAGAATGCCTAGAAGCCTTGCTTGATCTGTTTGTTCGAGCCAGCATGGGATTTAGCTTGGTTGAAATCCCAATTAGAACTCATCGAACTTAGTAAGAGAACTACCTTGCAGCCAAATGCCGTATTTTATTTTATTTTTTCTTACAAAGTGGCACTTTTGTCCTGTTTAAAAGCCTATATATTATCTTGACTTAATGCACATCCATATTAGGGTGGGATATTAGAGAAAAAGATAAACAAATGGTAGTCACAAGTGATGCAATGAGGAAAGAACGATTTGATTGCTAAGAATTAAGATAAAAGATCAAACACAAATTGAAGACAAACTGGATTGAAGAACTCTTCGATAGATGCAGGAAGTTCTTCCTAAATATTATTTTATTAATATGCCAAAAACTGTCTTCATACAATGTAGTAGAGGTATACTTATAGACCATGGCCCCTAATCCTAATTCGGGCATTACATCTAATATAAAATCATACAAGAAATAGGACTTGATAATGATGAAATATGCTAAAATTATGCTTATAAGAAAATTTGGCAAAAACCTTTGAAATATTTTCTTATTGAAGTCTTTGCCCACGAATCCATTGGCTCCTTTGGAGCTTGGCATGGTTCAGTTTGTCATAGTACTTGCTGGCTGTACGTTGTGTTCCAAAAACAGGAATATTTCAATTGCTTTATTTAGAGTTTACCACAGGCAAACATGTTTAAGTTTAAGCTTCCAATCCTTCTTCATGAGATTGAAGCAGGAATCCTCACCATTGATAAGGAAAATCTTTGCATATTTTTCACAATGAAATGAAAGGAAAAGAAAAGATAAGTATTATCTATGGAAAAGTAAATGAATAGAATTGCTGGGAAAAAAATGATGTTGAATTTAATTTAGAATGCTATGTTAGTTTTCGTTATCTAGTATTTGACAGAATGAAAAAGGAAACTGAAGAGAGTTAGAAAGGCAATTCGTGATCCGGAATGTGGACTGCCCTGAAAATAAATGGAGATATCTTTTTCCATTGTTTTTAAATAGCAAACAGGATTGCTAGTTTTCCACTGCTTTTTAAATCATAACCATAATTCAAGCCATCCCAACAATTTGGGCTAGGTTTATGAATCTCTTTCAGTAGTATGCAAGCTTAGGCCAGGTTTATGCACCTTCTTTGGTATATTTCTTCCTCACACTTCTGTTGTAACTATAACCACAACCATGGCCATCTTATGTTCTTCTATTTTAATTATATCATTCAATTCTTTTAATTTGGTTCCTTGCTTCCTCGTGGCTATGACAGGAACCCATATTATATCAATCAAACCTTGGTCCTGTGTAATCTTAAAAGTTAAAACTTTCCATGTATCATTTTCATTGAAGCAAAGACTTTGACTAATATACTTACCAAGAAATCTACTGATTTGTGTTCTGGATGTTTGATCTGAAAGCAATAGCTGCATTATGTTTGTTTTTGTCGCAGAAGAGGATGCCTATGAGAAGATTGCTGCTCAGATCATACATAAGGAGTTTCATGATGCAGATGAAGTGAATTTACTTGAAGAAGAAGGTAAATTTCACCATGCAGTTTTACCAATCAATCTTTTTAGCAGAGAATTTTTCTTGTTGATTCAATTTATGATTCCAATAGCCTTTTCCTGTTTTCCTATCTTGTTTGCCTCCTACTTCATGCGACCATGTTATGAAATTTCAAACATATTATTTGCAAAGTGCCACTGTTGTAGGTGTTCAAAGGCATAGTATTGGGCTTGATGCAAGTAACATGTACCACCTGGTGCATAAACCGCCATTTTCAGCTGTAACATTAGTCACTGCTCTGTTCGAATGGTTGATTGAGTAGCGTGTTTAAACTATCTGATCAAGTTATAATTGGCTTTCCTATATTTCCTAGTTTAGATGTAGCACGTGTGTTGTAAATTAATAATGAAACTGATTCAAAGTATTCCCAATAACATTGATAATTGGTGTTGCATAAACAAGAAGCAAAACCATCGCAATAGGTTCCTGGGTAGTGTGCAGAAGTTGAGCAAAATAAAACATTTTGAAGTGTTTTAATTCTCAAACTTATTATATATATACTGTAAGACAAGGATGGAGCCAGGGTTTTAATGAAGGGGTGGCTAGAAACATGTTGCTTGTGCTACAATATCATGCCATGCAAGTGAATATCACCGCATAGAAGTTGAGCAAAAGAAGACATTTATAACTGTTTCAATTTTCAATCTTATTCTATAAATACTGTAGGACAAGGGTGGTGCCAGGGTTTTAGTCAAGGGGTGGCCAAAAACATGAGGTCATGTAATACATGATGCCA
This sequence comes from Calamus simplicifolius, assembly GCA_900491605.1. Lineage (NCBI taxonomy): Eukaryota > Viridiplantae > Streptophyta > Magnoliopsida > Arecales > Arecaceae > Calamus > Calamus simplicifolius. Next base: position 501,557 of record UESW01004751.1, on the reverse strand, counting down.
TTCTGGTGAATATATTAATATAAACAAAAATTAGATTGATATAAATTATTATAAACATTCTAGACATTGCACATAGATATTAAAATTTTTCTAGGTTACATTACTTCAAAATGTAACTTACATAAACATTCTAGACATTGCATGTACAAATGTTAATATTTTGAAGTTATATTAAATTTTTTCTAGATTATGTTACTTCTAATGGTTTATGTTTTCTACTTCTCAAAATTTTCAATAGTAGTGAATCAAATTCTTTCATTCTCATATAGTGAGAAAGTCTTCCAGATGCGAGCTCAATCACTTCGATTGGTAGCCGGCTGTTAATGAATGTAGTCAGTCCCCTACCTTGCGCTTTTCTAATGTCTTTAAACATCAACAGCTGCTGACTGAGTGGAGAGTTCCTGGGGAGGATATTTATTTTTTCCTTTGATTGACAGCCTTTTGAGTGTTTATGCTTGAGTGAGGTTGGGTTGTCATGCTAGCACCCGCTGAGTTGGCAGTTGCCTTTTCTTGATATATGTATTTAATAAATAATACAAAAAGTAATGGGATTTATTGATATTTAATTGGTTACATAGGAAGATGTATGTACAAGATATACAGCTAGGCATGTATATTTATGCATATTTATAGAAAAATGCTTCTTTTTTTTATAACAAGATAAGAATCCTTATTTTTCCCTCCATCATTGCTTTAGCTTTACCCATGTCAGCATTATATTTTATGTGGGTCTTACTGAAAAGGGATTGGGTTATTTCAGGAAAGACACTCAACGAACCTCAACACTTCTACCATCCTCTCCCTTTTTACGTCAAGCACCTTTTGCCTTCTTTGTTTGACTACTACTACGCTCTGTCCCTTGAAAAAATTTTGATCTCACCTTACGGAGTGACAAAAATTCCCCCACATAGGATGTTGATGTGCACAAGGTAGGGGACCAACTACATTCATTAACAACCGTCTACTAATTGAATCGATTGAGCTCGAATCTGAACAACTTCTTGTTGGATAGGCCAATATGGGAAGGGGAAAAATTACAAAAAATGAAAAGGTATGTTGCTGTCTTTTGAAAGGAGGAAGGATCACTGAAGTAATGTTTAAACCCAATGATTTCACAAGGCAAAGATAAAGGATTCCATAATAAGTAAACATTATTTTCAATCGTCTCAACAAGTTATTGATGGAAAGGCTACTTCAAAGCCCTAACTAACTAGTTGGGTTATAAACCGCTGGAGCAGCTTTCCATCCCTAGTAGTATCACACTATCACTCAATAGGACACACATGCTAAGGTGGATATATATATATATATATATATACAAGGGATATAAAATCCATTCGCCAAACATTCCTTCGAAGAATGATTCGTACTGGGAGCATGACAAAAGGAAGATTCTTCTTGCTAGTTAGTGACACTTTTTCGGTAGTAGGAATTGCTATGCTTCGCTTGTTTCTATATAATAACATACATCGTCGATTGTTGCGCTCCTTGTAGGTGATAGCAAGAGAGTGAAGATCAAACAATCTTCTAAAAAGTCAGCAGTGATTGAGTCCGACTTAACCACAACTCCAAAGGCATACCATCATCATTCGATATAGGTGGCTTTTGGCTCATCACACAGACTCTCTCCCCGGACCATGATATAAGCTTGTCATTTTGGTCAATGCTCTAATCCATCACTAAAAGAAAAATGCTTGACACTTTGATCACACGTGTTTTGTCTCTTGTTTTGGTTTCCTTTTCCGAGTTCAAGGTCACCTAAGAAGTCTCTTACCGTACTGGGGACCGATTGGTTGGGCTAGGAAGTCCAAGTCATGGGATTTGTTCATTCTTCAAAAGACGTAGTGAAATACTTGTCCCACCCACTACATGGTGATGCCTCTGCCTGATCTGGATGGTGTACGAGGTAATCATATGACACCAACCAAAATCTTTCGGAATAAGAGCCAGTAGGGCAGTAAGGGAGTGTGCCAATATGGAATTATTTCTATTTTCTTGCTAGCTATTGGGTTTAGCGAATCTTCCTTTTCCACCAAAATAATTAGGCTTTGCCAGAGGGTGGTTTCCTTGATTCCCACTACTGCTTGCTTTCCTAAATAATGTTTTATGTTTTCTATTTCTCAAAATTTTCAATAGTAGTGTATCAGATTTTGTTATTCTTTGGTAGATTATTATTATTTTTGTGAGTGTGTGCTATGAATTGAGAAGGAATTGTTTAGCCTTTTTTAAAAAATATCTATTAAACATTAAAAAAGAAATACAAAGAATAAGAATCAAAAAAGAATTCTTAACGTTGAAACTGTAGGAGGGTGTGAAGTAGAAACAATATCTTTGATAAAGTTGGAATTGTGAGGAGATGTGGAGATGTGTGATCCAAAAATAATGAGCACACTTCCTTTTTCTTAGATAATGCACTACTTATAGAAAAAGAGAGGCAAAGAAGATAAAAAAAATCCTTTTATAGAGAATATGAGTCAGTGCATGTGTTGGAGGCTCCTAGGATGGAAAGATGTGTGTGCATGACTTTGGACCTCAATACTTTGTTTGATGTTGCTGGGATTGTGAGTTGTGTTAGTATGTAGGTTTAAATTATTTTAAATCCTAACAAGGGCTTGGGTGGGTCCTTTGCTAGATCAGGGTAGTATTCTGATATCATTGTCTTGGTCTGACCCATTTTTGGCTGCTAGGTCATGGTTTAAGAGCTTGACCATAGGTCAGCTGAGGTTTGACCAAGCCCACCCTTTCTTTTAAACAAAATCTTTCCCATTCAACCTACATATTGGATAGAAAAAAAATCCCAAATTCCAATCTATTTAACATCTGCTGATCCCTTTTTAAGGAAAGAATAAAAAGAAGAAGAAGAAGAATAGGAAGCAGAAGAAGAATAAGAGGAAGAGGAGAAGTATGATGCTAACAGTGTAATTTGACTCATTTTAGTATCAAAAGTTTTGGCACGGGGACATCTTTGGTATGTGAAGGGGCTTTGGACGATTTGGTTTGGGGGAGGGGGCATCACTAAGAAGCAAGGTTTTACATCCTATGAGATGGGGTTGCCTTGAATTTTCCATGGAATGGGACACACCACTGTTCTGCCCTGTCCCGACACTTTGGATGCCAATGTTGGGATGCTCCAGTCTTGATTTGGAGTGTCAACCAAAATAAGGGGAGGGAGATTACATTTAGGGTTTCCCTTGATTCCTAATCCATTTTTTTTCTTTTCTTTTTATTTCAAAATCTGGAACAACATATATCTATATATATACGTAATAAAAGTATAAGTTATTTTATGTAATAAATTATACAAATTAATGTATATTGACTAGACCTATTCTGGCTAAATATGATGAGACCTAACCTCAAACCTAAAAACTGAGGTCCAACCTAGCCTGTTTGATGTTCCATGTGGTGCAACCATCAAGCATTATGAGTTATGACGAGCTAGACCATGCTAATGTTCGCAAGAGCTAGCAGATTCATGGGCGAAGAATTTGACAAGATGTTTTCATTGGATTTTCCTACAGATTTTCCATTAGAGAAGCTATTGAATTTTAGCAAGTTTCTACAATTATACTTGAATAATTCTAGCATATTTCCTTTTACCAAGTCCTATTTCTAGTATGTTTTTGTAATAGATTTAATGCCAGAATTAGGGGTAGGGGTTGTGATCTATATATACAGCCTTTTTAGATATTAATAAACAAATTTTGGAGATAACCTCATCAATCTAGGGGTTCTTCAATCTATTTTTTCTTCAATTTGTGTGCGATCTCTTAAGTATAATTTCTGGTGACTGAATTGCTCTACTCTTCACATTGCATCACTGCTGGGCTGAAAACCTCAGCCCAAGCCTGCCCAAGATCAGGCCAAGCTAGTTGGGTGGGACTTATTTTTCACAGGTCTAGTATGCATGCTAAATACCATGGTTTTGGGTCACAGCGCCATTTTCCATGCACCCTCTCCATCTCTAGTACATCCTCATTGCTTCTGAATATTGTAGAAATACAAGATATTGAAAATGCTTGCAGAAGCCCCCTCTCAAGGAGGTAACTGCATTGTCTTTGTTTTTTCATCTCTTTATGTTAGAAGTTTCTTGAGTCATCAATCTTACTAGAACATGAAAAGTTGTCTTAATACATGTGGAGATAATTCATAATGCCATAAATATTAGAGTTTTCAACAATAAAGTTATTAAAATGTTACATTGGATCATTTGATGTCACCCTCTTTAGGCATAAATCCCTGTGTTACAAGGGCAAGATTCTTTCCCGCAAGGGAGTCTCCACAAGACTTCTAACATTCCCTTCATTGTCCTTTGCTAATGCATTTGGGTTGAAGAGTTTGGCATCCTCATGCCTAAAAGTGAGATGTGTTTCTATGTGTTGGTCAGCATGATGAAATACGTCATGGCACCTATATTATCATTATTAAGAAAATATTCTTTGGAGATGTGTAATAGCCTATATATTTTTATGTATATTACAATCATTTCATGGTTAATCTGCCAGATATGTATTTGCATGTGTATATGTGTACATGGGTTTCATAAATGTATATACATTTTGTACATATGCATGCATACATGCATTCATATATACATACATGCACACATACATATATACAGACATCATACATCCATCCATCCATACATGCATGCATATAAGTATTAATGTATGTATGTATATTTGCATGGATGCATGCATGCACGCACACATACACTAGCGCACAAACACATACATGCATTCACGTACTCATGCACCCGAGCATGCGTACGCATGCATGTAGAAATGCAATCATGCATATATATATCCATACATGCATGCATCAATCTTCATTCATTTTTAGTGTATGTAAGTTGGTTGTTTGTTATTTGTGTTCAATGCATGGTATTGATGAATGTATATTTCATGTTTCTTTTCCCTTAGTGTTGAAATACTTTGTTTCATTTTGTCTGTATCCATGCTTTAGAGAAAAGTCAAGCAATTCTTCCTCATAAATCATGGTTGCCAACGCTGGGTTCACTATAAGGAGACCTTTGAAAGCTTCGAAGGTATACTATGGGATATCCTTAGCGGAACCATCTTGAATGGGATGGTTTAGGGTGAATCGAACCAAATCAGCTTGGAACCGGAATGATTTGGCCTCTCAGTTTGGTCCGGGGGTGAACCACCCCACTTATACGAACCCTATACCAACGTTCCGAACTGACTTGGAACTGCTTGGTTCAATCTAATTCGGAGCGGTTTGTGGGTTAGGGCCTTTTGGTTTGGTATGCTACCAATTCGGTACAGTATGTCCCATCCTGAACCTTACCGGTCCAGTGCCGGTTCCTGATATGGTGAACTTTGCTATGAGAGAGTGGTTTATAATTTGCCTATTAACTCATTACTCATCAATTTGAAGCTGCATGAGTTACTTTTTGTTTTCAGCTTCCTCCTCATGGTTATTATTGAAGATGATCATCACCACTACCATGAGGAAGATTCTTCAAACTTGAACTATAATCTAGGTGCTTTGGTTTAAAATCTCTATATTTTCTTATGTTTGTGCACTTGTTTGTATGTGAATAGTGACACCTAATTTTGGTTACTATTCCTTCACTAAATTTAAGGAACTACTTGGCCATTGGTCTCTTGCTTCTCCCATTGCCCCCATTGTCTTTTCCACAGCCACTTTGGATCTTTCATTTTTTGCTCCATGCTGCTTTACAATCACCATAGGTTTCATGTTCAATTCTGGAAAGTGCTATGATTTTTTGATAGGTTTCGTGCATCTTTTCATTTTTTTTTCATAGGTGCTGCTTGAATTCTTTCAACCCATGCAGACTTCTGAGTGCAGCTAGCCTACCTTCCAAGCTGTCTAAATGGAGAGAGCAAAATTTTATCCTCATTCTTCAGGGCACCAAATCTTTGTTGCATCACTCTTTTGAGGTCCTCAATCATTTTTCATGTCTACGATGTCCTTTGCTAGCTCATTCAATTGCCTCCAAGATGTATTCATTTGTAGGTTGTAGTAGAAATTTTAGTTCATTTTCTTTTATTGTGTTTTACTTTTTTTTATATTATTGCCATTGATCTAACCATAAGAATTGTGTGAACCCCATCTGATCTTGTGAGGTTCACATTTATGTTAGTTCCTGGCTTCGCCATTCTAGCATTTTTTGGGCCTGATTTATTCTTTGGGTTCTTTGACTTGATCTAGCAACCTAATATTCTTCTATGCTTCATTTTTGTTGCTTAGCACCTTGATAGTGTTATCTACACTTAATTTGTTCCATTTTCTAGACTAAGGGCTTTCTTTTCCTTCATGGGTAGTCTACTTATCCCTTTGGCCTTCTATTGAACAGAACTTAATTGGCTATTTTCACTGGCCTCACTCTTATAATCCATTTACACACGTCATTCTTCAATGTTTCTGTTCAATATTGTTCTCTAGCTGTGCATCATTTGGTTGCCTTGCTGTCATTTCTGGTCTACCTTAAGGATTACAAAATCAACACAATCGCTTGGCTTGGGGCATACCATACCGAACTACTACAGAAATGGGTTGGTTCGGTTCAGTATGGGAATCAGTCCATTCCGCTTTGAATAGTTGTTTTGACTCTTATTGGTTCGAACTATGTGGAATTGCTTAGTTCTACTCTGTATCAACCCGTACCATCTTGGTACTGAGCATTGCGTCATCAAAAAAAGTGCCTGAGAGCTGTCTCAACATTGGGTACATATCATATTGTACTTGCCCATATGGTACCCTATCGGTAACAGACCAGTATTGTACCCAATATTAAGATTGTGAACCTTGGTCTAACTTTGTGATTTTAAGAATGCTTTAAATCTCTTATCATATCAATTATCCAGCAAGAAGGTGAAATAGATGAAGATGTGAATTATAGAGTTAAAGCAGGATGGATTAAGTAGAGTACTTCGGGAGTATTATATGATCGGCGCATCTCATTAAAATTAAAAGAAAAATTTTATAAAATTGCCAGCTATGCTATATGGAACAGAGTGTTGGGCAATATTGAAACAACATGTGAATAAATTAAGTGTAATAGAAATGCGTATGTTAAGATGGATATGTGGTAAAACTTTAAAAGATAGAATTAGAAATAAGCATATAAGAGAAATGATAGGAGTAGCCCCAATCGAAGATAAAATGAGAGAAAATCGATTACGGTGGTTTGGACATATACAACGTAGACCTTTAGATGCTACAATTAGAAAGAGTGATCTTTTAACAATTCATGATAAGGATAGAGGTAGAGGTAGACCTAAACTAACATGGGCAAAAATAATTAAAAAAGATATAACTATTTATAATTTAAATGTCGACTTGGTCTTGAATAGAGCAAAGTGGAGGAAGCATATTCATGTAGCCGATCCCATGTAGTTGGAAAAAGGCTTAGATGAGTTGAGTTTGAATCTCTTATCATCCAATAGGAAAGGTCATTCACCAAGTGTTGTAATAACATCTATAAAGAGAAGAAGCTTCATTTGATGATTCTGAAAAGTAGTGGCTTTCTATTTGAATAATCATTTTTATATTTAGAAAGATAATTCTGAAAGACTTTCTTATTGCTGATCTAAAAGTTTTGGTGATGTTGAAAGGGATTATAAGGTATAAAGTAATATTTGCTTATTAGTGTTTCATGAAGGCAAAGATAAAAATTCTTTTCTTTTCATTTGTTGGCTAATTTTTGCTAGTGGCTTTCTATTTGAATAATCATTTTTATATTTAGAAAGATAATTCTGAAAGACTTTCTTATTGCTGATCTAAAAGTTTTGGTGATGTTGAAAGGGATTATAAGGTATAAAGTAATATTTGCTTATTAGTGTTTCATGAAGGCAAAGATAAAAATTCTTTTCTTTTCATTTGTTGGCTAATTTTTGCACCAATGTGGAGTATGATGCTAGTAGATCTAGATACCTATTACACCTTATATCATTAACATTATCTTTGTTATGGTGGTAATGAATTTCCATTTGCTTATTGCTCTCCTTTTTTGCAGATATGCATGTCTTTGACTGCAGACCATTGACAGATCCCTTGCACCTGGTAATCTTTTTAAGAAGTTGTGCATAATTTTGCTATCATCAAGAAATAAAAATATTCAAATGGTTTGGTGCTGATGTTCAGTCTATTTAGTCTAGCGGACCTATATTGCAAAGTTGAAGGCAGTTTCATCTCATGGTCTTAGTTTGAGCTTACATTACTAGGAAAATCTCTCTTCTTTGTATATCTGAACTTCTCATATAACTATCTCACGAAATTTTTTTATATTTTGGCTTTGACATAATAGTCTATAGCAAAAAGTTTTTTTGCCATGGTTCCCATGTATTGCTTGTAAAATTTCCATACAGATAATGATCCTTTCATGCTCAAAGATCCCATGCAAAGGATGACTCAACAAAAGAGAAGTGCTATGTGTGCAGAACAAATGAGCCTTTAGAAAATGGGTCATGATCCAAGATTTGAACTCATCCTAATCCAAAGTGTGACTGTTGGAATCAATCAAATATGGGCACAAAGGTCACATCAATGTTAAGTGATTCCTAGACAAACCATGTGATCAGATAAAGTACAACTTGAAACATATTGTGAACCATAAGTTTCAATACAATTCAACTTAGCCTACTCTAGACAACACTATACCTTCAAAGACGCAAGCAACCAAAAACAACTACGATATTCTTGGTTTTGCTTCAATAATTACATGATCCTAAAGGCAACTTACGGACCACCAAGTCCATTTGAAAAATGTGCATTTAGCCCTCAGTAATCACTCTTAAAGAACATATTAGATGAAGTAATCTGTACAATTCATCAATTAACCTCTACAATGGTCAAACAATTTAGTTTCCACTAACAACAACAAGAACTAAGCTTTGATCCTGAACTAGTTGGGGTCAGTTATGTGAATCCTTTTGCTTCATTCTGCTCAATTTAGGGAGAACAAATGACTTTTAAATCATAATGCACCAATCATTTAACCACTGAAAAATTTAGCCAAAGTTTCACTGCAACAATTTATAATGGAATGCCAAAGTCACAATTATTTAAGAAGGTATAAGATGCTTCAGAATGATGAAAACATATTTTAAATTTCAGAAAAGCTTTAATGTTCTCACATAGTTTCACATTTTATTTTATTTTTTTATGGAGGTTTGCTTATAGCTTGAGGCCACTGTATCCGCATTGTTGATGCCATTGAGGATCCTTGGCCACTTATACCCTTTAAACTAAAACATGCTTGAATGAGACCGCTGACTATCCTTATTGCTAATGCATGTGAGGCCACTCATAATCCAAAGGTCCACTTAAACTACTTGACCAAAGGTGTATATATGTTCTCCAAAATAATTCAAATGGGGATATTTGTTTGCTGCGGCTCAGGGTCCACATGAATCTTTTAAGTCTGATATTATTATTTTTAGAGTACATTGAAATAAACAATGTTGAAGAGGTGGTTCCATGTTTCAAACTTGTCACATGTAGGTCAAAATGGAGATTTGTATCTTTTCAAATTCGAATGTATGTTATGCATTTGTATGGCATATAATGATTAGAATATTCAGAATCATATAAAAGCTTGGGGGTGTTTATGAGATTAAAAAACACAAAGAAAACTTGAATGCAAGACACACGATAAAGATGCTCATAATCTGTGCAAATGGAATTGACAAAAAACATGGCCTAGCTTCTATTTTTCTGCCCCCCACCCTCTCTCACTTTGAAAGTCCTAAAAAAAGGTTCATAGTAGTGATCTGTACCATTTTTGTAAAGGGCGTACCATACCATACTACTAAGGTACTAGTAGGCTAGTACAGTACCAGGGTTCAATTTGATATATGAGTAGAATTTGTTTGAAATTTGAACGAATTTGAACCAAGTGGAACCATCTTATATTGCCTGGTTTTGTGTTGTTGTGACCCACACTATCCAATTTTAGGCAATATTTTGGTTGGGCATGAGAATATGCTATCTCAATATAGTGTGTGTATCTTACCATCTGCACCCTATCTGTAAGGTACAGGTACAACAGACCTTGACCCACACCATTTTCCCTTCTTGCTTGGCTGACCTCGCTAGGTCCTATTCATAGGCTTGGCAGGCCAGTTAACAAGGTTAGGTCTGTGCCGTGGCCTACCTAGTAAGGTCAACTTGGGTAGGCCAGTCATTAATTTAGATTGATGAATTACTAAAGTAGAATTTGTTTACATGAAAGTCGATTTTCTGTTATTTAAAACATTACATGTAACTAAGGGACTACTGTATTTGAGATTGACAAAAATACTACAAAAAATCAATCTCCATAAGAAGTTTTGGTTGTTGTCAAATTTCAGAAGAATAAAAGTTGATCTTCCAGGTATGGTACAAGTTCCTGCCTTTTGGGATTGCATCAAACCAACGAATTTGAAATGCCAAGGCATTTCTCAAATCTTAAAGGCTAATGAATTTTATTATACCAAATATACATAAAAGCCAAAAGTCTAGTAAGAACACTCATGTCTTAGTCTCTAAAGCATTTCATCTAAAATGGCACTAAATATTTGTATTTTTCTGCAAGTATAGGTTGGGTTATGGAACTATGATCACAATCAAGCGCTCGGCATTCTTGTTCAATGGGGGCTTCCTTGATATGCCTTCTTAATTGCCATTCTATTGAGTGGTAGAATTGTAAGTTTGCAGAAAAGAAAGATAAGAAACGAATATTTCACAACTAGTTTAAAATCACATACTGCTGATGTTGTGGTCATGCAAACCCATTTCTTGAAGGGAGGAAACGTGATTACATATATGGTGGAAGGAGGATTTAATGAGTTGCATAATCTACATTGAATATAAGGCAAGGTTTAGAAATTGGATGTTTTTTGGTGTATATTTTGTTACCTAAATCAAGGGTTGGAACATGAGTATGGAATCAGAGCCCTAAAAACAAGTATATAAGAACCCAGCAAGTGTCTCTGCAAAATAATAACGACTACCAACAACAATGAGATATCATTTATTTGTGATATACTGAAAAAAATGCATCATGTAGTTATACAAAAAAAATTATAAGTTAATCAGTGGTATATATGTTGCTAAACTAAGACTAAATTGATAACTGTAGAAATTTAAATAATTAACAAGGAGGTGGGCATGTTAGGAAGCAGAGGTGCAGGATTAGGATGATCTAATAAGGGGAACAGTACCTTAGCTAAAGGATTGTAGCAACTTTAGGTTAGTGAGAGTGGAGTAGTGGTTTGGAAAAAATTGATGCAATATTTGATGGGAAAGAAGGGAAAAGTTGATGACTGTTTGAACGGCTTGGGTCGATATATAAATGTGAATTCATATGTAGGTCCTTAAGGTGGTTCTATGATTTGTGGCATTAAGAAATGAGTTTTATCTATTGGCGAATGCAACTGATGCTTGCGTTTTGTCATGCCATGAGCCCCAAACTTACCCAAATCTGAAGGTGTCACATTGTATTTGATCAAATGTCAGTACAAAAGTAATGTCGGTGTTTAACCGTTCTTAAACTATATGCTAAAACAAAATATAACTAGAAGTGTGTTACAAGCCATAAATCCTAGATTTACAAATCTTTGAAGACAACCTATTATGCATCATACTTTAAGCAAGTGTTGCTGCTATGTTGTGTGCTACCTAGCATTGGGATGGCACATGCTATGTGCCATTCTGCTACCAAGACATGTGCTGGGACACAGTAGGCACAGGCATAGCAGTATTGGCATGCACTTTATGACTTGGTCTTGGTGTTTTCTAGCTTATTTTTTCAAAAAAAGTTCTGATGCTTTAAACTTCATCTTAATTTAGTTTACAGTTGTGTCATCTTTCATAGTCTCATGCAAGCAAAAATGGAATTTTGTCTTGGCTGCTGAATTTTGTAGTGTCTTTTGGACCAATATGACATCTTAACTAGTTAAATTAAACAGAGCTATTTGTTTTGACAACTCATTGTCTCTAAATAATAGCCATTATCACAAAGTATCTTTATAAAACCTTATGTATTGCTGCTCCTCTGCAGTTCGTCAAGTTGAGCTGTAACTTGCTGAGTGATCAATTCACACAATTTTGCATGGAAAACTGAAAATATTGTGTAAAGAAGCAACTGCGTCTTTTGTTGTGCCATAACAGTTTTTTTGTCTCATCAAATGTATACCCTAAGTTCACTGAACACTTAGTCTGACCTACATGTGCTAATTTTTAATGGTTGTGTTAGTTCTATATTATTGTTCCTGCCAATTCAAATGTTACTCCTGATGTTTATATTTATGGTGAAGGTTTGTTGCAATGCTTGTAAGAAGCCAGTCAAAGCCAGCCAATTTGCAGCTCATGCAGGTTTCTGCTTATATTTTATTTTCTCCAAAGACTTTTTTCATATTGTTCTTATGCTTCCCACTGTGTATATTGGTACCCAAATTTCCTTAAAAGGAAAAAAGAAAACTGTTCATTATAGTCTGAACTTCCAGTCCCACTTCTTCTGGGGCATGAATTTTTTGGAATAGAGTCAAGTATGCTTGAAGTCTATTTTTCATTGAAGGAGGTGAATTTGAACAATCTTATAAGCTGTTCAAACTCCACTTGGATCATGAATATTTAATATGATTGTACGAATGCCCACAAAATGTAAATAGGTGAGTTAATTTTATTGCTTACCTATTTTGCTAGGTAGGGAAGGGGTTATTGGAAGCTGTGTTCCATGTTGACCTGACATTGTAAGAATGGGTTTATGAATGAAGCATCAAATTGTGCTTGTGGATGACATTCTAGAATATTACAATAGTAGGCATCATACTATGACATGTTACCAACATGGTTAGAAATTGTGATGGGTCTCCCCACACTCCTAAACATGAATTATACTCTAACATGATTAGAAACCCAAGGAATGATGAAATTTAGTATAAAATGTTAAGAATGAAGATTAGTTTTGATAGTATAGAGAAAAATTACAAAGGTTACTTGGTTGAAAATAAAAAGAGTTGTACATGAAGCCAAAGAAAGAGATGGGTTTACAATAAGTTTATAACCTATTTTTTTTGCAGAAGTATGGCACTAAGAAAAATGATATGAAACCCTAAACTAGAGTTTGAAGGTTAAAAATGTTGTATCAGTGTTGTTTTTGGCTATATCTATGTGCATCCATTAATAACCTTTGTTAGTATTAAGGTTGGATACACCTTGAACTAGTACCATATTGGTTTTAGGGTTAAAGAATGTTGTATCAAGGGTGTTTTTGGTCATATCTATGTGCATCCATTAATAACCTTTGTTAGTATCAAGTTGGATGAACTATGAACTAGTATTGGACTGGTTCAATTTGGTTCGATACCAAAATGAGCTGAGTCAGCAGGGTACTGCTAATTCGATTATTTTGCAATTTTTTCTTTTTTTTTTTTTTTTTGTTTTTCTTTTTTCTTTACAAGGTATATGAGGCTGAGAGCGTCCTATGAGCTCTCGTCCTCTCTTTTCTTTTATTTCTATTCAAAATCATTAAAGTCAATGTTTATTTTTCTTAAAATTTATCATGCAAATATGGGAATACCCCCATTTGATTTCAACAAAAATATCAAAAAAATTAGATTCCTAAAAAATAAAAAGTCAATCTTCCCTCTTAAGAACAAATTAGGATAATTTTAGGTAATTACACTTTAGCAAATATTAAGTTAAGGTACTTTTACTTAAAAAAAATTAACTTAGAAATAATGAGAAAATAAAATATTACAAGAATAATGGAAAAAAATTATCTTGTTAACATTGGTCAAGCTTATAGAGTTTCCAAATTTAGACAGGACATTAATAGTGAACCTCATATTGACCTATACCGATTTGATTCATAACTCATCAAAATAATAAAATTAAATTTATTATAAAATTCTAAGTTTAAAATATATTTTTGAGAATTCAAACTATGATGTATTACTAAACTTCCTCAGCTAAGTCGTATACACGGAATGATAACTAATAGATAACAAATCAAAGGAAAAAGAGGCAATGAAGACTTATAGCAGATTCTTCAACTTTACCTTTCGAGTAAGTATATGAAAATAGGCGAGAATTACTTTCTTTTTCTTTTCATTTCATTTTTTGGAAAGACACCTAAATAAGGGCCTTTCCATTCATTTGCTAGTTGGTCTTTCTTAAAAGAAAACAATTTAAGTCAATTTCTTCAAAAAATAAAGAAAAACTAAGAGCCTGTTTGGATCGAGAAAATGGGACTGTAGAATGGGAATCTGAATCACTGAATCTAATTCCAACTATTTGTATGGGTGGAATTGGAATCCGGTTCCACTTTTATTTGGAATGGAAATCATTCTTTTAGGAAGGATTAGAAATATAGACTTATGCTCAAGATCGCGATTCCCATTCTGGTCGTAACTGTTCTCATCTCTCACTTGTCTCCTCTCTCTTCATCTTACTCAAGATTATGATTCCTCTTCCAACCGTAACTGCTCTTATCTTTCTCACTTATCCTCTCCTCTCTCTTCTTTTCACTTGATGCTGCCTACTAGCTCTCTTGTCACAACATCCACGGTGAGTGGTAGAAGTATTTGCCTCCTCCTTTCTCTTCTTCTTAACTGATACTGCTCACGAGCACTTTTATCACAGTCAAACCATAAGATAAAAACCCCAACGGTCTCTTCTTTTTCTGACCTTAGAGAAAGGGGGAGCCAGGAAGACTAACTTGCTGTTCTTGTCTTCTAGATATTGATTGAACAAAATATCTTCTATTCTGAATAAATAATTACAATCGGATTCTAATTCTAATGAATACAATTGAAAATTTAGGTGATTTCGATGCTGAGACTTGGATGAACTAAACAACAATAATAGAAATCAATATGTTCTAATTTCTATTCTCATGTGAATTAAACCAATGGAGGGAATGAGGGATTCTGATTCCAATTCCAATGGAATTAGATTTCAATTCTGATTCCAATTTCAATATTGAACCAAATGGGCCCTAAAAGTTAGCCCCTCTAGTCTAGTGACACGTTACAGTTTGGACCTTACGAAATATGTTTCACTTTTAGGGTTTTATGGCAAGTCTAATTTTATTTTTTTGATGAGCCATGGATCAAGTTGGCATAGGTCAGTGTGAGATTTACTATTACTGTGATCTTGTCTAAATCTAAAAACTGTACAAGTTTGACCAATGTTAACTAAAGCCTGCAAATTGTATTTTAAGATAAATTTTTCAGTATTTTTTCATTATTACCAAGTTAAATTGATTTTTTGGGATTTTTATTCAGAGTAGAAGTATCCTAACTTGATATTTGTTGAATGGTGATTTCTTTCAATTATTTGAATTTATTCCTGAATATAAGAGTTGACTTTTTACTTTTTAGAAATTTAAATTTTTTAATAATTTTATTGAATTCAAATGAGGGATATTCTCTTAATTCCATAAGAAATTTTAAGTAAATAGAAAGGATTTCATTTACTTAAATGATTTTGAATGGAAATAAAAGAGAGGAGAAAGGATGTGAGCTTACTTGGCAGCCAACATAGCCCATGACCCAAAAACCATCCGAATTGGGAGGTTCGACATGGTTTAGGATCCGGACTGAACTGTAGGGCAAAACCGAACCTATCTTTGGACAGTACAGATTTGATCTTAAATATTTCTATCCTTGTGTATGATGAAGCATAATATATTAGTTGTATTAAAAAGTCCATATATTTATTTTTGCTCATAATATTTTGATTTTATGAAAATAATACCAGCATTCACTTGGATACTCCAAAAAAAAAAAACCTAATCGCTTTTTTCTAGGGAAGGGAGAAAGGTGTAGTAATCACTACTACGTATGGATTTCGACCTTTGATCCTACTGTTTTGCTCTTGTTAGTTTTTGGCATTATTGAATTGTTGGATCCATCAACTCAACTCATCTAAGCCATTTCCCAACTACATGGGGTCGGCTACATGAATCTGCTTCTTCCACTCTGCTTTATTCAGGATTAAGTCGACATTCAAATTACAAATAGTTATATCTTTTCTAATTATTTATGTTCATGTTAGTTTAGGTCTACCTCTACCTCTATCCTTACCATGAATTGCCAAATTTCTTACAATATAATATACAACAATATGAGCAATTTTCTGCATCCTTTCTATTATACTTTAATGTGGTACCTCTTGTATGATCTTTAATGAAATGGATTGCCATTAAATCCTTGCATTCATCTGGCTTAATATTTGAATAATGGACTCACCAAATTGGCTGAAATTTTTTGGCCCATCAGCCAAGATCATCTTAGAATACAATGCGCTGATTTTTACCAACAAAAATAGATCATTTAAAGCAATATCTATGAATTAAATATCCATTTTTGTGCCTAGAACCTGTATTTCTCATATCATGTACTTAAGCCCATCTCACTCTGAAGGCATCAGAAGTGGAGAAGGCATCAGAATTAAATATCCATTGCTTTAGAAAATTATTTTCCCAGGCATTCTTTGATCTTATATTTGATATTGTCAAATAAATATAATATTCTGAAGGACAGTGATGAAACACATTCTTGAGAAATATGTTAAATTTGTATTTCAGGTTTTATGTTTTGAAAAATATGTGATATTTGCTTCCAAAAGCTGCATTTGTATACCATTCAATATTGGTAATCTTGACTCGTGCTGTATAAGAAGATTTTACATTTCCTCTTCTTTTAGATCTAGAGACCATATCAATATGTGACAGATCTTCCTTGTTTAAATTGATGTTTAACTTGAATCTCTGTCATCTTTTGGATTTTTGATAGTTGCAATCCACAAACTTTTTGTACATGAATTGATCGCATTTTATCCTTGTTAATGTTCTAATGGTCAATATTGATTATTGAATCATTTATTGTTAATATAGAATAGCAAATCATCCATCATGTTACCTAATGAATGTTCTCTTCTGAATACATCATAAGCAGTGAACACATTTCGTCTCATGATTTTTAGTGTCTGCTTATGTTACTGAAATTTTCAACTGGTGGACCGATGGTTTATCAAATAAACATCTAATTCCTGCAGAGCGCTGTAGGTCATTATACTCTACAGAAGATATTTCTCTGGAGCTTGATGGTGGTTCTGGTCATAAGAAGCCTCCAAGGAAGGGGAGAAAAATATTAGAGGCAACTAATGGCAGTATCCTGCTATCCTTTTATTTAATATCTTAGTATGTCAAGTAATGATTTGTTTTCAAATGTTTCCTTTTGCAAGCATACTAACCTTTGAAAGAAAAAGAATTTTGTCTCAAGTTTGTTATTTGGCTTATATCTTGTGCTTTTTTTATAAACAATTCCTTGTAAATTGTAATATATCGTGACTTGTTTCTCTTTGTCCAGACGTGCAAGATCAGGGAACCTTGGATAGCATTGGCTGAGGTCATGTTTGTTGCTTGTTTTATCTTGGTCCCAACTGACCTCATACAGATGGGTTGAAGGGTTTGCTGGTTAATCTTTTCAAGAGTTACATAACAAATATAGCATAACTTCAACGAAGTTAGTGTTGATAGAGAGCATAGAAATAACAAAATATGCTTAATCCTAAAAAGCATTTGAAATGCTGGCAAACATGTTGGAAGTGACAAAGAGATTCTTGAGATGGGACAACTCTAAATTCTGGCTTGCAGGAGAACCATGCATGATGCTATTGATTTGTTAGGATGAAAATAGTCTGTTGGTTCAAAAACTGAAGTTACAACCAAGGAAAGAATCCGGCAGAACTAAGCTGCCAGCTTAAGCTGCCCCTAAGATAGTTAAATATTCTACTCACATTGTGGCAAGAAAATGATGGCTATGTCACCGTGGAAAGTTAATCTTATGAATGCCAGCTTTCATCAAGAACAATACTGTAATCTGGTAGGAAAGCATTAAAATATTTAATAGTGAGCATCCCAGCACCATTATCATTTTTTTATTTCAGAAGGTGTCTATTGACTTTTCTCATAAGGTAAGTGAGAGCAACGATCTTCAAACTCTTTCATAGAACAAGCCATGTTAGAAAAGCATTCCCCTTGCCGATGTTGCAAAGATTTTCTAGAGACCAAGGTATACCAAACCATACTAATCTGCCCGATACAGGGTGTACTAAACTATGTAGATGTGGACCGAACTGTACAGGTGCGGAACCAGTATAATTCACATTTCAAAATGGTACAAGGCTTATATTGCCTCGTATCACCCCATACAGCCTAGAACCACCCTCGTACCAATCTCATACTGAATTGTCCTGCACCATGTCGAACTGCCTAGTTCAGCTCAATACGGAGTGATTGGAACCTTCGAATTAACCTAACCGATACATCATTGGTTCAATATAGGGTGACTGATATGTCGTCGGTTTGGTACGGTATGTTCCATCCCGAATCGTACTGGTTCGATACTGAAATGGTATTGGTTCTCATTATAGGGAACCTTGCTAGAGACATACATCCACAATTTCAATATGGCTTCCCTTCTGTTCACCTTTGATGGAACTAGGTTTCAAGCCTCATCTTTCAAGCCTTGATAATAGCAATTAGAAAAGAAACTGATAAAGTTGTTGACACCACCATCAAACAGCGTCTCTTCATTGGAAAATGAAGTGTTAAGTTAAATAAAATTTCTCAAGCAAACAGCACTGTCTTCCCTCTTGTTACATGCTATTCCCTCTTCATGGTGAAGCCCAAAGTCCTTTCAACCAAAACCTTGTCTTGTAATCTTATCAGCCATCATTCCTGGAAGGTATAATTTTGGTGAGAAAATACACCACGAGGTCAGTAGAATCAATTTCCTCCTGGAAGGAGCTTTCTGTACAAATAATCAACATGTTTTTAACAAAATTTTTCTATAAAATTCATCTAATTATCTGCTGATACACTTTTAGTCTTTTAGAAGGTAAAGAAAGTCAAATCAGCCACATAATAGATCATAATAACTAGTGCTTATCGAGAGCTCTATGATCAGCCACCTTGCCCCAGTAAATAACTGAAAACAAAGGACAAAATCTCTGATGCTACCATTCAATAAGTTTATGTGTGCATCGTCTTTATTTTGGTGGATAGATTGTTTTTTGCATTGCATCTTTATCACATAAAGCTTCAAACTTCAAAAGTTACATAGGATCAGGGATTTCTGAAAATGTACACACACAGACACACAGACACACACAGGATAAGGAATGAAGTAATGTTCTTTTTTTGGGTGTGTGTGATGTATTGCACTCATAATGTCTTCTTTTGAAATATATCTGTGCCAGCTATAAAAAGTGCTGAACTATGGACAAACATATGAGAGAGGCTGCTTAATGAAAAGCCAAATAATTGGAGGCTGCTATGCTTAAAAGCCCAACAGTAGACATCATAAAGGAAGATAACTTTCATTCAATCGTATCAGATCAGTGGGGCTGCTTGGTGATTCTGACTGAAATTAGATGTTCATGAGTATTGCATCTTTGAATTTATCTTCTCTTGTGTCTTTCTTTAAAGATAGTGATAGATTGGTGACATTAAGATGCCTCTTTTCTGATTCTTGTCATCTGAAACACCAATTGAGAGTTCTGCTTGTAGTCATAGATAATTCCTATGGCAATAAGTCTTTGGTTATGGATCCTAACGTTTCCTAGATCAACAAACACTGTAGAAGAGCAAGAAAAATCTGAATTGATGGATGGGAACGCTTTCAGTCGTTCAGAGTCAAATTTCGATAATCAGAGTGGCATGCTTTCTTCACAGTCTAGAGAAGCTCAAAGTATGTCTTCATTGTCTCTGCTTGTTCATTCATTCTATTTTTTGGTTGTCCAACATTTTATGAAATTATTTATTTCTTTTTTAGTCAACAAACCTCCTATAATTGTAGTAGATTCTTAAGGTTGTTTGCATGAGCTTTGCTTAATCCTTTAGCTTCTTGAAATGAATTTCATAACTTCTTGTAGTTTTATATCCTTTTCCACTAACACTTGCTTGGATAGTGTCAGCTCTTGTCACTTGGACAAGTGGTTGGGTGCTCACCCCCAAGTGTGGGGTGGGCATAGAATAGAAAAGTTAGGGATGAGACCCTCCTAGTCTCAAAGAAAAATTCATAACCTCCAATCTAGGTCTACCATTAAATATTAATGGTCTTTTATAAGTGCTGGGGATGAGCTTTGGTATAACAGTAAGGTTGCTCTATCAGGACTTGAAGGTTATCGGTTCTAAACATGAAAATAATCTCTTTGCATATGCGGGTAAGGTTGTATAAAATTGACCATCACACTATGCAATGGTGGGAGCCTCGTGCATTGTTCTGCGTTCTTTATCATTGCTAACTGCTAAGAGATGGGTAAAGAATAAAGTTTTTTTCCATTTTTTCAGCATTTTCAGTTGTTTTTGCATTATATGTTAGGGTTAACAAAATTATACCTTAGAGTGTTGATAGATTATAATATATATGTTTTTTGTCAAGGTGGGAGCACCCAACCCTTAATATTGTGAAATGTGAATGTCTGAATGTAAATGCACAAATTGTATAGATACATTGTGTCTCTACATTCTGTATTTATTGTTTTCCTTCATCATGTGGTTTTGCATGATGATAGTACATCTTTTACAGTTTCTTCTCTTGGAATCATGGATCAGAGCCCAAATTGTTGTCTGAGACATTTGCATAGAATCTTGTAGATAGTTTCGCTAGAAATTGGTAAAGAATCCTAACTTTTGGCTATTGGTATCAAATTGTCCTCTTTGTGTTGATCATGGCCCCAGAATTGTGTAGGCTGAGTATAACTAGCTTCCCAGAAATTCTTCATATTTCAGTGAGACAATTGACTTTGTTCACTTTAGAGAAGATTAAAAATCTGTGTGTTGATTTTCGAGTAGGCCCTTTGAATACCATTTTATCCATTCATTATTTTCATTGTTACTTTCTATCTGTTGGATCTTTGGATCACTTTTCTATTCTATCTGTTAAGATTGAACATAAGTTTCTTGCTACTATGCGTCTGCAATTCTATTCTTTCTTCTTCTATAAGTTCAATATTTAAATTTTAAGTGGCCACAGCTTCCCACTTTATTGATCCCACCTCACTATTTATGTTGATTTGATCTGAGTATAATATTCCACTTAACACTCATAGATGTAAATTCTCTCACCCTTTCCATTCTACTTCTTTCACCTATTTGATGTCTCTTTCACTTTGTTCACCTCTTCTGTGATTGTAAAGGATTCCACAAGCTACATAGCCCAGATAATCAAATTTTGATTCTTTGATGCATCTAGGTAAGCTCCAATGCAGTACTGATTATTTTCACGAGCTAACTGTGGCTTGACATTGAATAGGAGCATCTTGTAAATTTCCTTGCGATCACTTGATGAAATATTACTTAATTTTTTGAGGTAACTCATCAAAGTGAATTGCTTTCCTTGAGTACACATGAGGCTCATCTTCATCAATTCCTTATTATGTAGAGACACCAGCATCTGTTGATCATACCACAGTACTTGATGCTTCTGAAATTGGCATGGAAGGTACGTATTGTTTAGTAGTTGCAATATATTCTCAAAACAGAAGTTCTACATTGTACATGTACTTTTGAATAATAATCATGTACTTTTGAATAATAATTTACATGGTTTCATAAGTTTGGAGCTTGCCAAATTTATATCTAGTTATGTAGAAACATGTATTTGTCCATCAAATGTATAATAGAAACCATGGTTCACTGCATCGAAAACCAGTGCCGTTTTGGTACCGGACAGGTATGGTTCAGAAATGGAGCATACTATATTGAATTGACGGCATACTGATCACCCTGTGCCAAACCAATGACATATCAGTTAGGTGATTTGAAAGGTTCCAACTCATAAACTGCCCTATATCGGGCTGAACTGGGTGTTTGACATGGTACAGAGCAATTTGGTATGTTATAAGGTTAATATGAAGTTGGTACAGGACGGTTCTAGGTTATATAGGGTGATTTGAGGTGATACCAGCCTCATACCATTTTAAAATGTGAACTGTACTGGTTTTGCAGTAGTATGGTTCAATATTCTCTGTACGGGATGGTTCGATATGATTCAGTATGCCTTACTATGAACTTAGTGTCAGTTATGTGAGGTTTACTTTTTTTAAATTCCTTAATGACTTGTTGTTGCTCAATTTAACTACAGATTATGCAACACATCTTCCAATCAATGTCCTTTTTGAGATTCTCTATTATTTTCTTTAGTTAATTTCTGACCGGTGTAATGCAGTATCCATTGAATATATTTATTTATTTTTAATTTAATGGAAAGCATATTATAGCCATGATATAATTGTATTTTTCCATTTTGAATAAACTTTCACCAAAGGAACGTAAAGGTTAGCTAATTTGTTGGAATAAAAGGGTTGCTTCGTTGTTCAATTCAATGCTATTTGCTTTAGTGCAACATAATATAGCCTCAGTTTCAAATGTTTTATGCTCGCTTTTATGCCCGAGCAAGTGCAAACTTTTTGTTTATTCCTATGTGGGACTAACTTATGAACTGTACTTTTATGCTGACAATCAGCCCTTTTAAGTTGTGCTTGGTCACCTGCTATTTCAATTGCACAGCAATTGAAATTGCATAGAATTTGGAGATGCAGTATTTTGAGAGGGCAATTGAAATAGCAATGCCCAAGCACATCTTAAAAGGGCTATTCATCTTGAAGGCAGATCTGCTGGCATATTATACTTGTAAATGATAGTTTGAAATGCCTGCATCACTTTAGCCCATTGTACCGAATGTTCCATTTTCCTTGGAATTCAACCCAATTAAATAGAACATGACTTTGAGTTATTCATGAAGCCTTTACTCATGTTCTGTTATCGGTCTTGGAATGTCTAGTATTTGATACCAAAAGTTTCCTTAGAGGTGTCAAAATTGCTGAGCCGGCCCGGCGTAACCCACGTAAGCCTTGGCCGCTAGGTCATTGTGCCATGCCCGCTTGCCAGCATGGCTCAGCTAATTTTTTCTATTTTTAAAATAGCTTTTGATATCAGCTTGGTGGGCTAAGCAATTTTTATTTTTAACTAATTTTGTAGAAATTAAATAAAACAAATTAAATGTACATACCTTTTGTTCATGGATGGGTAGATATTTTGACATAATGCCATCGTGGTCATGCCATCCCACTGCCATGTTATTCAATTCTCTTCTTCACAATCACTCCTTTCTTTTGTCTCTGATTTTTTAGTTGTGCGGAGGGGCGTCTTTATTTTCATTTTTTATTTATCATGGTTCGAGCCCTGAGCTGCCTGACCCAAAGGACCAGCCTACTAAGAATTTTTTATTTTTATTATTTTTTGAATTCTTAAAATTAATTTTATAGAAATTAAATAAAATAAAGTAAATAGATGTATCTTTTTGGTTGCTTTGGCTCGATCCGTTGCAATCACTCCTCATCTAGCCTTAAGGATCATGATCGATGGCACCATCCTACATCCTACCATTTTGTTGCTTGGTCTTCATCTCATGGTCACTCCTCTTATCTTTTATCTTCGGTCTTCTAGTCGTTCGAAGGGAATTCTTCATCTTCATCCTTCGTCTGATCTTGTGTTCTGTCCTCTGCATTATACCATCTGTTTAGGCAGACCAACATCTTCATTGTATTGAATTTCAATCGGCTTCTCTTCCGATCAAGTACCTGGCCTCCTACATTGAAAGTAGATTCCAATGCTACTATGATCGAAGAGGTTATTAGATCACAAGCCATGACGGCAAGCACATGATAATTATTTACATGTGTTTTTCACTAAGCCAAAATATTAACATTATCTAATTCTTCCTAAGTTAGGAAGTTTATAAAATCATTACTTAAAAAAAAGGATAATTCATTGGATTAAGGAGCTATAAAATTTGAATTTTTTCTTAATAATAATGTTTTATAATTTATCAGTATCACCTCCACTACTACTACTACCTAGGGTTGGCCCTAAAGTAGAGGTCCTTTTACCTTTATTAGATTTTTGATTATATAATATACATTTGATTTAATAACTCAGTAATTCTTCTTGAATGTTCACAGTGTTAAGCATCATATAACTATAAATTTCTTTCAATATTACTATAGACCATGTAATTTAAATCTAGGATCCATAATTAAAACTCACTCAACTCATCTAATCCTTTTCCTAATTATATAGGGTCGATCGGCTACATGAATCTGCTTCCTTCACTCTGCTTTATTTAGAATTAAGTCGACACTCAAATTACAAATAGTTATATCTTTTTTAATTATTTCTATCCATATTAGTTTAAGTTTACCTCTACCTCCATCAGTACCATGGACTATTAAAAGATCACTCTTTCTAACTGGAGCATCTAAAGGTCTTCGTTGTATATGTCCAAACCACCGTAATCGGCATTTCATCTTCAATTGAGGCTACTTCTATCATTTCTTGTATATGTTTATTTTTAATTCTATCCTTTAAAGTTTTACCACATATCTATCTTAACATGCGCATTTTTGTTACACTTAATTTATTCCATTATTCATATGTTTTAGTATTGCCCAACACTCTGTTCCATATAGCATAGCTGGCCTAATAGCGGTTTTATATTTTTAAAAAAATTTAATGGGATGCGTCGTCAATCATATAATACTCTCGAAAAACTCCACTTAATCTATTGTGTTGTAATTCTGTGATTCACATCTTCACCTACTTTACATTCTTGTTGAATAATTGATCCCAAATACCTAAATGTTTTACTCCTTGGTATGTCTTGGCTAGCAATCTTCACTATTTGGAGCCAAAATTAAAACTAAATAATGAAAATATAAAATTTCTTTTCATTAGTTCAATTATATGTTCTAAAGCCTTTGCATTCCTAAAAGTCACAAAACAGTTGATCATGTTATAAATCTATTACAAAACTGGAGGAGAAGTGGAATAATAAGTACCAAATAAAATATTAGCAACATTATAGAAGCATTCTAAAAATTCCATGATAATACTTCAATTAGTCTAGTAGGAATCTATTATACGATCATGAGAGAAGTGATCATTGTAAAACCTAGTAATAATATCTTTGTATTCAAAATATGATTATAACATTAAATATATAAAATTCTATCTATATTTTACATCTAATAAAAATCTTTAGAGTTTTTACCATAGGCAATATGCAAAATTTTAAAATCTTGTTTTCTAGCGCTTAAAGTTGTTATATATTTAATGGTATCTCTAATTTTACCTACATATTGTTCAATAACTTTTAAACCATCTTATATAACTAAATTTAAGATGAGATATGTACATCTTATATGGAATAATTTCCATCTATAATAGGATACAAGTGTTGGAGTAACTCAACGGTAACATTGTTATTAAAAGCATTATGTAAACTATTTGAAAAAAACAATTTATGCATGTGGTATTCACTTACTATATGCATGATTGAACTAGAGATGTTGAAGTCATAGTGTGGAAATTCAAATAACTGAAACTATTTTTTTTTTTTTTGCACAATCCAGACATAATCAATCAAATTTGCGGTAACACAATATAAGTAACTCAAAATTGCTAATTCAGATATCTGAAATAAGTGCTATTCTACCATCAAAATTTGAAAAATAAGAACTCAAATTTTGTTTATATTTAGAAAATATCTAAAAGAATCAAATTTAGCAATATTTCGAGTTTTTTTTTATGTGCAGGATTTAAGGCACTTTTATATGTTTTTCAAAACGTGCATATTTAGTAAAAGAAAAAGGTATTTTAGTACCTACAATTAATTTTAAAAATTCTTTTTTATTCACCTCCTAAGAATAAGAAAATGTTAATAACTCACCTGAACCAAATTTAAGTTGGCTTAGGTGAAATCAATAGCATTCTTGCTTCTTCCAGCATCAAGCCAAGTGACAGATTCTACTTGAAGTGTAGTAACTGTAGTATTTCTTTCAGATATGGCATATAGCTTAGAACCCCTTGCTAGTGATTTCCTTGCTACTGAACTATTTATAGACATTAGAGATCCTGGCTCAGGCCTTGCACTTGAAGCTTGAGGTAGTACACTAGAGTCAAGAACATTAGTTTCGGTTTGTGACTATAGCGTATCAAAATCAGTCCCAACATGTTCGACCTCCTTCGAGTCAAGTTTGAAGCTATAATAGGGTGGACTAGAGAGAAAACTACCAACATCGACCATTGTAGAGACTAGAGAGGTTTTGTGGAGAGATTAGGAAAGCTTGTAGGAAGCTTAAAAGAGCTTCTAGGGAGATTAGGCCTCGTTTGGCTGGGCTTTTTAAGTACCCAAAGCATTTTTAGAAGCCTAAAAACACTTTTGAGGGATTTTAAGATGTTTGATAAAATTTTTAGAAGTACTTTTTAGTTCTTTAAAAGCTGTTAAAAGCTCTACTTGCTAAATATGAAGAAACTGTTTTAAGATAACGTTGCCCCTACTATATAATATTATAATACTGTTATTATAATAAAATTATAGTATTTCATAATAATATATAATTATAGACTAACAATAATTATATTATATTGTATTTACATTATAGTGCTATTAATATGATATTGTTATAATTATTGCATTATAATAATCATCATTATTATACTATTATTGTCATAAAATTTATTATTATAATAAAATTATGATAATAATATTATATTATTTTTATATAATATAATTATAAACTAATGATGACTATACTATAGTACTGTTATATAATTTTATTATCATTATTATATTATTATCATAAGAGGTAGACTTGGCTATATTCAAATATAGCCAATCCTAGGTCACCTTCTTTACCTTTAAATCTACATAGTTCACGAATTTTAAAAATAAAAAAAATGAAAAAGATGGGATGGTTGCAGGATCCATGTGGATCCAATGGTGGGGCAAGTGATCAGATCCTAAATTTGGTTACATTAGAATGTAACCAAGTCTACATCTTGTTATAATATAATTAACTGTTATAAAATATAATGATAATAATATAATATTTATAATGATATTATAATATAATAATATAATTTTATAATATTCATACAATAATGTAGCATTTTTATTATATTAATTTGATATAATATAATTATAAAATAATAGTAACTATACTATATTTTATTAATATTAGAGTACTATAAATATAATTATTATTGTATTATTATAATATAATTTGTTATTATAATAAAATAATGGTAATAATATAATATTATATATATATATAATAATATATTATTATATCATTATATTAATATAATATAAAGTAGAATTTGCTATATTCGAATGTAACCAAGCCTAGATTTAGTCACCGCCACCCTTGGATCCACATAATTCACGAATGTCAAGATGAAAAAAAAGTGAAAAAGTGATATGGCTTTGAGACCGTATGGATCTAAGGATGAATAAGATGACCGGATCCTAAACTTGGCTACATTCAGATGTAGCCAAATCGACTTCTATATAATATTATATTAATTATATATAATATTATTATAAACTAATAATAACTATGCTATATTATATTACTATTAATATAATATTATGAGGTAGGCTTGGTTACATTTAAATGTAGTCAAATCCAGATCCAGTCACCTCCCTCAGTCTTGGATTCACACAGTTCATGGATCTTAAAAATGAAGAAAGTGAAAAAGGTAGGATGATTTCGGAATCCGTATGGATTTTCGGATGAAAAAAAGTGATCGAATTTTGAAGTTGGCTACATTCCAATGTAGCAAGTCTACCTCTAATATCATCATCATTATTATATTTATATTATCGCTATAATATAATTTATTATTATAATAAAATAATGATAATAATATAATAATGTAATAATATTATAATATTGTATAAAAAAATAATAAAGTAATATTATTATATTGTTACAATAATGCAGTATTATTATAGCATTATCATATTATAATAATTATAATATGATAATATAATATCACTATATTATAATATTATTATGATAATTTATGAGTTATGATATTTTATTACAATAGTTTTTGATAGAACAAACAGCTAGATGGTTGAATGAACTATGAAATGTCCTTTATTGTCATTCTTTCATTGTAAAAGTGCTTCTCAATTTAGTTACCAATCGGATATAAAGTTTCACAGCATTTTAAATATGTAGTTTTCAAACCATAAATAGTTTTTTATAAAAGCTCTACTGCGAAAAGCTTTATAGACAAGCTCTACTACCAACATCAATACCAAACAGGGCCTAAGAGAGCTTAAGAGAACTTAGGAGAGCTTAAGATTTGGTGTGGGATGAGAAAAAGGAGTTGAAAGGAATTTATAGAGGTTGGAGAGCGTCTAAATGTCCAAAATAGCCGTTCAGACTAACCATTTTTGGCTGTTGTGAAGGGCAAACGGTTCTTTTTAAGCGATAGATGAGAATATCCTTAAAAACTAGCCCCTTTTTTAACTGTTGAGAAGGGACAAAATCGTAAAATATGCAATAGGTCATAGATGACCCATCGTGTGCCATATCGACTTGGCTCACCATGGGCCTTGTCATGCCTTTCCCATTCGATCCTGTTGTGCTTGACTCATTTGCACCATGCTGTGTTCGGCCTGCATGCCCAGCCATGCTAGCTCGGCCTGCCATGAGCCAGTAGGGGGGCTTGGCATGGCCACTATAGCAGCCAGGACTGCTTTGTGCGAAGCTAGGCTGTGCTATGGGCTGCCCAACCTAGCTAACACCTTTAGGTTTGATATGCAATTGCATCTTCCTTGCTTGTTCATTTTTAAAATTTTTACAAATTCTATATCCAACATCTGCATGTGGGGAAAAATTGCATGATAATCATCATATAGAAGAAAACATGAAGAAAAGAGTAAATTGAAGGAAGTTATAAGTGATGGATGTCCACAGGGGTTCATTTAGTCCATGTTTCCAACTCCAATTCATTGATTAGCTGCTTCTTTAAGAGATGTAGAACACCAAAGTACTACCACTTTGAGCTGTTTGAGACCTATTGGTAGTGATAATTCTGATTGCATAATGAGAGTGATTGACTTTGCATGCAATGTCATCTTTAAAGCTGATGCTCGGAATTCATATTTTAGCTTGGCATTCAGTTATATAAATCATGTCAAATGATGAAATAGATCCATTTTATATATCCTTCATTGTCTTCGGTATGATAGTCAAGAGGTGGGTAATATGTGAGTTCCTGGTTATTCTAACCTCCAATGCTATATTTAGATGAGTAGTCTTCGACTCAATAATTTGGATCACTTGATTCCATGAAACTGGAATATCATGTTTTCTAGAATTTTTTAATTTGTGTTGTTTAATTCGCCCTTGGAAATCACATTGTTATTTCATTTTCCAATTGACATCTATTTAGCTGCATTAATTAAAGGGAAATCAAACTTCGTGGAACTCAATTCATAAAAGTTTGCTTCAAAAGTTTACCCAACTTTAAGATCCAAATATCATTGGATTCATGAACCTAATACTGGATAAAATTTCATTTGTTGCAAAGATATACAAGAGAAATGAAATTTACAACTCAAATTACTTGCTACCAAGTAACTTGGACTCAAGTTTTTAAGGCCATGGAGACATGGCTTACTAACGGGTTAATTGGGCTAACAGGTGGACTTGGGGTGTTACAAATGGTATCAAAGCCGATCTAAGTATGCAGAAGTTGATAGGCTAGAAGGAAAGAGCTACCTATGGGGCAGTGGTAGAGAGAGTCCCACCATGACCTAAAGCCATCTTTATAGTACTGACTCCACTCAGGGTAGATTCAGGCCTTAGTGCTAGCTTGTAGCATGTGAACAGGATGTTGCCTAATAAAGGAGGAGATTGCAATACTCCCATCAATAATCCCACAGTAGATGGGAAAGAATAGTTCGAGGCATTGATAACTCAAGTTTACCTGCTACCAATTAACTTGGACTCGAGTTTTTAAGGCCATATGGACTCGGCCTACTAATAGGCTAATTGGGCCAGCAGGTGGGTATGGGGCATTACACCCACCATTCTGAAAGTTGTTGGCATAACCATCTAAGGTGAAGCCTCTTTCCAATTCTCGATGTGTTGCTTATTGTGGGTCTTAGAAGTAATGGATAAAAAGAGATAAAGAAATACTAACACAGCTTCCATTGGCTTTTAATGGATAGACGTGAGGAACAGAAAGCAGCTAGAAGGGAAGCAGAGGAATCCAATAGAAATGCTGCTCCTTCTTGTGCTTGCATTTCTTGGAGTGGTGCATCCAACAATTCCAATTGTAGTTGAATGTGGGTGTAGAAAAGAAAAAGTGAGACATGAAACCAACCAATGTTTCTTGTGGTTTTAGCAATAAGCCATATTAACCTTAGAATTGAAGCCATGGTTTGAACCAAAAATCTCTTTGGGTTTTTTTCAGAAGCAATTCTGACATGACATCTATATTAAGGAGCATATGGTCCAACATTTTGCCAACATTATTATAAGAATAAAACTTACGGATCAATTGGTTACATCTGTAAGGACTATGATCTTGGATTGCATAGAGAGGGAGGGGAAGAGGACTGATGGTGTGGGTTGGAAAGAAGGATATAGTGGAAAGAGAGAGTTGGGTGATTTAGTGTAGTGTGATAGGTTAGAGGAGATACAAGGGAGGGTGGTTGTGGCCTGTGGGTGTGTTAGTGGTGTTGTGGGTGTATTAGAACAAAGGCAAGAGAAGGCACTTTGGGTTGTGTTTGGGTGAGAGGGGTGCATTGTGGGTTAGGTTTTGAGGTGGATGGCTGCTATAGAGAAGATGTAGGGAAGGGTGGGCAAGGGATGTAGAGAGAGGGAGATGAAAGAGAGAGATAGATAAAGAGATGTAACTGACCTAATTTAGTATGGAGGTAGATAGTGCTTCATGGATGGAAGATGCTGGTGAAGTGGGAGGTGTTTATATTGTTGGATAAGAGGGGAAATGAATTGTTGAACGGCACATCACAAATTTAAAAATGTCCAACATAAACTGATGGAAAGGTTCATTTATGTCACAATGTGGACTGTGGAGTAAATATCGATCTTTTTACTTGGTCCACAAATGAATAGGAGATCGCTTGCTATGTGTACAGTAACATGTGTAACAATATGTCTTCAATATTGGATTCCTAGCATGAATATTTTCACCCTCATGAGCAAAAAATGCAAAATTTGCATAGTTGTTCTTAATTCAGCTTTTGCATCTTATCTCAGAAAAATCTTTATTTATTTCCCTTATTAAAAATCTTTATTTATTTCCCTTATTACCATCTTTCTCTTTAATGAATGTATGATATCCTCTCGTAAGTAATTATTAATGGGAAAGACAGCCCAATCAGTATTTGAAGAATACTTACAGTCAACTGACCTATGGGCCTGCAAATGACAACTTTAAGTTATCAGAATACATAATTAAATGGATCCAAATGTATCGCTCTAACAAGATTGATCAACCAAGTAACAAATCTCCTAAAAATTCATCCTTGGCTTGGTGATGGTCAAATAGCTGAGCTTAAGAGCCAGTTTTGTACAACCCCTGATCATTGAGCAAATCCGCTTGCCCACTATCAACTTTTTTTTTTTTTTTTTTTTGGAAACCCCAAGTGCATTCACAAGATGATATTCAGGCATTCATTTTCACTCAATTTTGCAGTTAAGTGAGCCTCCTTTTAAATCCTTCTCTAGCTTTGTTAGTTTCTATAGTGTACCAGATTTTGGAGTCTTGCATGTGCTGAACTAACAAAACATTGTTCTTCTTTTGCATTCTTTCAGGCAGGGAATATTACAAGACATCGAATGCAGAAACAGAAGTACCTTGTAATACTCTGATGAACAGATATCAGAAAGCTGGACAAATCCTTGAACAAGGTGCAATTCATAAGGAGTATCTTCGAAGTAGTAAGTCCTCTGACTTATTATGTCAAAACATGCTTACAGTGGCAAGCAAAGCCCATTAAAATGTTCACTCCTAGAAAAATATGCAGCATATTGGTTATGCTGGAATTTTAATCACTGCATCTTACTTTGTAATCGACTCTTTTGATTAGTCTAGGGAATTGGCCAGCACTTGCATTTTCTTGCTTGAAAATATTTGAGATCATAGATAGCATAATAATGTTGTGTGACAGCCAGTCAGTACTTCTTGCCCCCTTTTTCTTTCTAAACTGGAAATTCTCAAATTCTTAGTTGCATGTCAAATGTGTAGGCTTTTGTTAAGGAAAAGTCTTTGTACACCGACTCCGGTGCAGCAAGTCCTGCGTGGGCTGCACTGTCCTTTTTTTTATTGATCGATACTCATTAAAAAATATTAAGATATCTTTACGATATCCTGAGGGAAAAAATTACGACATCCCAGTTTTAAACTTACGACACCGTAGTTATAAAGTTAAGACACCTGTTCAGAAAGCAAAAAAAATTACGATACCTCAGTTTTAAACTTACGATACCGTAGTTATAAAATTAAGACACCCATTCATAAAGCAAAAAAAATTATAACATCCTAGTTTTAAACTTACGACATCCTAGTTTTAAACTTAAAACACCCGTTCAGAAAAGGTGTCTACACAAATTCAAAAAAAAAAGCTGTCTGACGTGCATTAATACCCGTTCAGCTTTTTTTTGAAATTTGTGTACAGATACGTTTTCTGAGTGGATGTCGTAATTTTATAACTACGGTGTCGTAAGTTTAAAACTGGGGTATCGTAAGTTTTTTTTTGTTTTTGTTTTTTTAATGGGGGGGCTAGTCTATTTGGCCTGCACGTTTTCCTCAGGAGCCCCCACGCCGCTTAAAAAAAATGGCATGTTTGTCCTTAAAAATTTTGGACCAAAATAACCCCCCTCCAAACAGCGCCCCCCCCCCCCCCCGCTAGCCCCTCCCCCCGCCTCCCTCACTCGGATCATCCGTCGTCCAATTTTTTTTCTTGGTTTCCTCCCCCTCCAAATAGCCCCCCGCCAGCCCCTCCCCCCTCCCCTAACCCTTTCTTTTTTTTTTCCTCTGTTCGTGCATCGTTCGGCCCTGTGTGGCCGAACAAGTAAACTTGTTCGGCCCAACAGGACCGAACAACGTTAACATGTTCGGCCCTAATGGGCCGAATAGCTTTCTTCTGTTCGGCCCACCAGGCCGAACAATAATCTTCTATATATTATAATTATAGAAGATTGCTATTCGGCCTGGTGGGCCGAACAGAAGAAAGTTGTTCGGCCTACCAGGGTCGAACATGTTAACGTTGTTCGGCCTGTGGGCTGAACAGAGTTTACTTGTTCGGCCACACAGGGCCGAACAACGCACGAATAGAGAAAAAAATGGACGACGGGTGATCCGAGTGAGAGAGGCGGGGGGAGGGGCAAGAGGGGGGAGGGGCTGGCGGGGGGCTGTTTGGAGGGGGGGGGGAACCGAGAAAAAAAAAATGGACGACGGGTGATCCGAGTGAGGGGGGAGGGGGAAGGGGTAGTTTAGGTATTTTCTAAATTTAGGGGGGCTAATGAGTAATTTTGGAGGGACTACTGAGTAAAAAAAAAGGTAAATGAGGGGCTCTTGAGCAAAATGTGCGGGCCAAATAGAATTTCCCCTTAATGGGTGTCTTAATTTTATAACTACGGTGTCGTAAGTTTAAAACTAGGGTGTCGTAAGTTTTTTTTGCTTTCTTAATGGGTGTCTTAATTTTGACGTGACGTGCATTAATACCCATTCAGCTTTTTTTTTGGAATATGTACAGACATGTTTTCTGAAGGGTGTCGTAATTTTATAACTACGGTGTCGTAAGTTTACAACTGGGGTGTCATAATTTTTTTTGCTTTCTAAATGGGTGTCTTAATTTTATAATTACGGTGTCGTAAGCTTAAAACTGGAGTGTCGTAAATTTTTCCCTCGGGATGTCGTAAAGCTGTCTTAACATTTTTTAATGGGTGTCGTGCGTATATGGACCAATAAAAGGAATGGTGCAGCCCACGTAGGACTTGTTGCACCGGATGCGGTGTACAAAGTCTTTTCCTTTTGTTAATAGGAATGCCAATTTGGATTGTCTGCATTAGGTAAAGTGACCCTTACTTTGCCTTGTTGAAGGCATACTTCTAACATATCCTATCCCATCTAGTAAAGCAACTTTGCCTAACCATAAAATAAACCCTGTAAGGGCCACTACCCATTTCACTTATAGATGATGAGTGAAGATTATTTGCCCGATTGAACTTGATTTAATTTACATATCCTTAGCGTAATTCACTAAACTGTTGTACTCTACTCTATGCTGAATGAGCCTGGCAATAAGAGTGAAATGGCTGATGGACTTGGAGGGCATCCAACCCAACTTATTATCACTGTCACAGCCATGTAATTGCTGAAAATATGATCTGTTTTGCATGATTATTTGCATAACATTGAGGCCTCTCTTAGTCCGTTTTTCCCATGAGTTGAACTCAAGAAATCCTTGATTTCTTCTCTGGCAAACAATCAGAATGTATCAGTATCTGAACAGAATGTATCAGTATCTGAAGATATATTATATGATGTTTTGCATTACTTTTCTTCATTCTAAAAGTAGTGTGTATCTCATCCTGTTATTCCTCAATATTATCATGCTATCCCACCAAAAGGAAAGCATGATTATCATGCTATAGAGGATCTGACACATTTATGTTGATTTGACAATATCAGATGCTCCAGTTCCACTTGCTACCAAAATTTACCATTCACAAGGAAACAATCTTCTCCGGTTAGAACTTGGCCATCTATACCATGAGGCATGTGCAGAACAGCATGGTAATGATTCCCCAAGTCCTGAATCAATGCAGGACAAGGGTATGATGTCTACCCAGGTCCCATCTTCTAGTAAATTATTGCACGAAGTGCACAGCGATGATGTTCCTCAAACAAAGGTTTGAAACACCTTAACTTTAAGAGACTAAGTATGTTCCTTTCCTGCTTTAGTGCTCCCTATGTTTAGAAAAAGGTGGCCACCTTGTTGTGCCTGTCTTGATGCTTTTGCATCATGTTTGAATATGTAAGTTTGGATCAATTGATGAATTAGTATCAAATGTTGCCAAATTGGCACTTTTATTGACTTCTTACTTTTTTGATATCTTATGTTTCATTTGCTGAATTGGTATCCTTATTTAGATTTCTCCTTATATATATATATATATATATATATATATATATTGTCCTTTTTTTACATCTGTGTGCCACTTGTACCACCTGCCTAGGGGCTAGGTGACAACATGACAGTTTATCTGCTGCCTATAGTCCTTTGAGACTGAGTGCTTTAATTCTCATTTTTCAATTCCAACAAAGATGCACTTTCTTCAAAATGTCTTATAACAGATGGATGAGATTGCTATTTTGTGTGTTTATGGAAATGTGTTAATAAAGGTACCTCATTGATGACAGACGCTCTAGAAACCTGACAGAGCGAGATTTTATTGAATAATAATTGCGATCGGTATAAGCTCTTCAACAGAACTGGACTACAAATTTTGGAATTTTTAGCGACTCCTTCGCAATGGGTTTTATTAAAAGAGAAGGAAAAATTATAAAATAACAGTGTTATTTGGCCTTTTTAAAAGTATATAGGTCTCGTCATTGTACTCTGGCTTTGGCTTGTTTCTAGCCTCCTCATCGTACTCAGCTTTTGTCTTATTTCTATCATCTTATTTCTATCAGGAAATTGCTTATTGGACTCCTTCATCACAACCTCTCTTTCCTCTGTGGTGCATTTCCATGTAGCATTTCTTTTTCCAACATTCCTTTATGAAATAATTCAAATTTAAGAATAAAGAAAGCTAATCAACCTTGTTGTTTATTTCTTTGCACCAAATAAATCTGTTGTTTATTTCTTTGCACCAAATAAATCTTTCTTCCTCATTTTTGCTTATCAAGGTAAAAAAGTTTATCAGCATTAAGTTCTTACATATTGTTCTGAAACCACTGTCTAGGATTGTTGTACCTTCCTTTTTTATTTTTGATCCTTTAGCAACATTTTATGCTCCTTTTTTTTTAAATTTAAAAGTTCAAATAATCAAGTGGTAGTTTTCTTTTAGCCCTCTATTCAAAAATATAAAATAATTAAGGGCTTGTCTGGTATTGTGTTGATTCTATGTTTTCGTTTCACTATAAATTTGTGAAATAGCACATAGATATTGATGTTGAAGATAGCTTATGCACAAAAACTTCTGCTATTCCTTGCTTTTATTTTCACTCTTTTTGAAAGCAATAATTCTTTGCTATCAAAAGCTCTAAAGATTTTACAAACTATTTTTAAAAATAGAGGTGACGCAGAAGGCAAAAATAATTACAATCAGGCACTGAAATAATGCACTGGGGGGCACATATCTCTGTCACTTAAATGACTCCATCTCTCTATCCACATCTAGCCATAGGGTACCATCCCATGGCCATAAATAACTGGCTGTTAAATAATGAGCAAGAGTATTCAAATGTCTTTACATTTCTGTTTGTTCTGTTTTCATTAATAAGATCCTGATCATAGCATGATTTAAAATCTCTAATATAAGCAAAGAACATATCTGATGTGGAGTGTAGTTTGTTTCCTCTATCCTCTTCATTACATAGTTTTATCGCTTCTTTGTCATCTATTTCAAGGATTGGTAGATAATATCCGTTGGTTCTTCTTCCTGTGTTGCATTGCTTTTGCTGATGTGAATAATGTTTAAGTATGACCAAATTTGCGATTGCGGTTAAAAGTCAAAAACAATATGTTGAATAGCAAACATTCTATACTATACTGATCCTAGGAAAGTGATATGAAATTCAAAAAGCAAAGAAAGAAAAAACTCAAAATCAAGGTGGAATCTTACTGGTTATTGACAAGCGACCTCTAAATCATTACTATTTATTTGCTTTTAAACCAAAATATGGAACATGAAACCTAAAACTGAAGTTATTGAATCCATAAAATCAACATTATAAGTCCTAAAATTTTTGTCTTCTTTATAAACAAGGTCTCAAACTAAAGTGAAGTTTGCAAGATGATGATGACAATGATGATAATGATATGAAATAATAGGGAATAAGGATAAATTAAAGTAAAGCCTGGTTGAAGATCTCAGTGCATATGCTATGCTAAGAGCTCTATCATCAACCCCTTGTGCAGGTGATGCAGCGGTGAAGTTCTCAAGCTACAACTTTTCCTATATGTTGCCAAAAGGGCCCATTGGCATCCAACAGCTGAACCATCAGTTTGATCAAACTAGAGCTTAATACGTTACTGTCCTGTGCCAGAAAGCCCAGCTGCTCACAATGGCTTTAATTACAAACCTTTAAATTAAACAAAAAAGAGTACAAACCCGCATTCACACCTCGCTGCAGCACCACCTGCTGTGCCATGCGAGATTGGGTGCATATACACATTGCTAAAATGGAAGAGAAGGGTACCATAAGCCTTGTTCTCCTTTTAGCCATGGCAGGATGGCGATGGGCTGGTTCTAAGTTTTTGAACCTTTTTCAGAGATTCCAAGATCTAATTTTTTGTGTTACTCATAATATCTAAAGTAGCACCAATAAATAAATTTGGAAAGAACATGAAACATCCCTAAAAACCAGTTGAAGTCCTAATAGTTTTAACTTTTAACGTTATTATTTTTTAGATATATAAATCTTCTAAGGAAAATCATGGGACTTCTCCTTATGCATAAGGCTTACACTCATCTTTTTCATCATAGCTCCCAGTCTATCAAAGAAGTGAGCCTCATTCTCCTAAGCTAGTTCTGTTTAATTCCCTTGTCTGTTCATTGAATGAATCCTTTTGGATGCACAAGACTGGCCATTTGAACATGTTTAGCGAGAAGCATCTATTTCATGCATGAAGTGTTTTGACTGATAGAAGCTTGCAGGTTTGCATAACCGCTGAATTTTTGTTTACAAATTTAGAAAACGTTTGCTTACTCATCCTGTATCACTGTTTATTTAGTAAAAGTCCATCACAAGCAGCAATTGCATTTCTCCTCTCTCCCTTGGGAAACAGAGAGACATTTACTCTCAATTGCTGTTTGGAACCCTGATCAGATTCTATCGCAAGGTTCAGAATTATTCTTGGGAACCTCAGGAGCATTACCGTCAGCTGTAAGTTTTCCGAATCATTTCAGAGAGAACAGCTTTTCGACACCTGTAGTAGCTGCAGCTTCAGTGGAGATCATGAAAACTAGATACCATTCTGCACAATATTCATATCCTGCAAACTCAGGTAGAAGAACTCTTTTCTCATCTTTTTAATAGATTCCTCAGTATTTGATGACGATGACAATGAATCTTTCACTTTGAGTAAAATTTTGTACAATCCAGAGTGCTCATTACACAATTACTATTATGCAGGTATTGAAGTTCCTCTTACCAACACTTTGATTCATTTCCTTTGTGGAAGTTCATTTGTGTCGCAAAGTTTCACCTTTTTCTCAGTAAAATGCAGTATCACAGGTGTCTAATTTGTTATGCATAATGATAGAGTGAGAATATTTTATTCAAATATGAAGTCCATTATTAATGCATGTGAAGATGTGAGAGGAAGAGAAGATGGAACCAAGTGGTCTTTTATGGTATAATCCACCACAGTTACATGAGCTTAAGTTTTGTAAACAAGAAGATTAGTCTTTTATCCTCCAACTAGCCTTTTTCGTTTCATGCTAATCTCCTCTTTATCTAGAGATGCCATGACCTGGATTTAAAGAGCTAATGATGCTGGGCTGATAGATGATCTTAAAATATTTTTTCAACTTTCCAAGACACCATGCATTATTCTTTAAGTCGGAGCAGGTAGATGAGATAAAGCTTGTTGATAATAATTATGCTGTATGATGTTTTATGAAGCATAGGAAAATAAGTGGATAAGTAAAACACCACCATTGATTCCTTAAAAATGGTAATTCATAATTTCTTTTTTTGTTGACTAATGACATTAAAAAAGCCATCAGCTTTTTGACTGATTTCCTATTATTTCCATCTCAAGATGCATCCTCCTTCAATGGATCACTTTCTCCTAGTTCCCTTGCTCATCAAAATGTCTCATTCTTCATTAGGACTGTCAAATCATGATGGTTCTTTTTTAAAGGACTGCTTTAGTAAATTTTGGACTTCTAAAGGATGAATACTATTATCTGTCCAAAGAAAATGGACAAGAATATCTATGAAAATTAAGGTTTCAGGTTATGATCTGTCTATGCTGGCCAGCACATAACATGCTGGGTTGGTGCCAGCATAGGGCATGCATGTGTGCAGGAGGTAAACTTGTGTATTGCAGCATATAGAATAATGTCAAATGGTGTTTCCCAATATCGGACCCAAACCTAAAGCCCAATCCCAAAACCAAGCCTAAAACCCCAAACTGTATTACCCTAAACAAGTACTGAGCCAAAAAGATTCAAATGACTTTTTTTCCCACTTTTAATTGCCTTCGAAAGGGAGCAGGGATTGTTTATTGGCCGCCGAGTACCGGGAAGATCCCTATTTCACATTGCTATAGCCGTAATATAGCCATAATGTAGTTTTAGAACTACAACCTAATTGCATGATACCTAGTTAAATTCTATGACACTATATATAGCTTTGAACTATTGTTTTAATGCACAGGCCATCTCTTAGCAGTATCAGTTAAAAATTTTGAAGTAACTTATTTTCTCTCATTTTATCTTCAATTGGGGCTACTCCTATCATTTCTCTTATATGTTTATTTTAATTCTATCTTTTAAAGTTTTACCACATATCCATCTTAATATACGCATTTTTGTTACACTTAATTTATTCACATATTGTTTCAATATTGCCCAACACTCTGTTTCGTATAGCATAACTGGCCTAATAGCAGTTTTATAGAATTTTTCTTTTAATTTTAATGGGATGCGCCGATCATACAATATACTCCCAAAGCACTCCTCCACTTAATCCATCTTGCTTTAACTCTATGATTCACATCTTCATCTATTTCACCTTTTTGCTGGATAATTGATCCCAAATACCTAAATTTTTCTATGGTAACTTCTGAACCTTTTAATATG
This sequence comes from Calamus simplicifolius, assembly GCA_900491605.1. NCBI lineage: Eukaryota > Viridiplantae > Streptophyta > Magnoliopsida > Arecales > Arecaceae > Calamus > Calamus simplicifolius. The sequence goes on along the minus strand of UESW01004751.1, from coordinate 461,636 downwards.
TCTATGAGCATGTTTATGTGTACAAGTAATTAGCCATATTTGTCTCTGAAATGAACAAGATCCTGGCTTCACCCACTATCAGCATGACATTTAATATGAAATCCTTGCAAAGTAATACGTGTCAAAATATTTTGCCTTCTAAGGTCGAGGGACTTCTATTTAGATCTGAAGTTAACAGCTTAATCCTAAATTGGTCTTTGAGAAAAGCGTTTTAGAAGAGAAAAATGTTGTATGAAGTTATATTGTAAGATATGTGGATCTAGTTTGTTATATATCTGACTAAATTTCTTTTGCTTCATTGGGCTTCCTTGAACTGCTGTTGCTGATAGAACTTGAGCAAAGGACTGATATATTTGCTACCTTTTTTGTATGAGCTTGTCTGAAATTAAGAATAACTTTTTACTCTTCCATGAGAAATGGACATAATCTTAGAATCACCTTAGCAATTGAACATCTGCATATAGGAAGATTCCTGCCACAAAACTAATGTCCTTGGCAGATCTCATCCAGCATCATAAAATTCATTACTGGAAAATGCAATTTTTTTATGGCTTTATGTTAATAGCTAAAACGTCAGTGTCATCTCTGTATTTATTAGTTATCTAAGAAATAATTAGTCCCAATATAATAATTTATTTTTTATGTCCTTTTTCATGCGTTTTATTGTATTGAAACTAATGCAAAGAAGAAACACATATGTGTGCTGTTATGTACTTATGTAAATAATGATGACTGCAGGCATAACCTCTTAGAGAAAGATCATTGTCAAAATTGCAAATACCTTTATCCTAACCTGATGAATGGAATGACTGTCCAAGCCCTCTGTCAAGTTTAAACACCAAGAGGTTTAGTTATTAAGGCAGCCTAACAACAACCATGTTTTGAAAGTTAGTTTTAAATAGCCATCCAATTCATTACCTTAATGCAATAGTTTGAAATTACTGAAGATTCTATGCTATTTAACTTCTGAACACTTCTAACTTTCTAAGGGATTGATATTAGTGAAAAAAGCTTGATTCAGAAAGTTATAAATTTATTTGAGCTTTTGACATGGCTCAAGAACAAATTACTATAACTTGAAGTACACAAAAATCATTTGAATTGGACATGAATTTGTGTATTCATATTGTGGAACCTGTTGAGCCTCCCCAGCATTGGAGTGGGTCAAACTCAGCTGTCGTGATAGATTTGGTCAACAGCTTCCTGAGTTATCTGTGTTGTACAGAATTTTGATTTGCTAGCCTTAGAAATACATTCAGCTTGGCTGATTCACTTTTTGACACACCAAAATTGCCCAGCTCTTTTAATCATTAATCTCCTTAAATGATACCTTGTGTTTTATCTTTAGTTCATTGGAAGATTTAAAATTTGCAGAGGGGTTTTGCTCCATAATCTTTCTGAACAATCATCACTGTCAACTAAATGAATCATGACAGAACATCAAGTTCTTTCTGTAACATGAAGGGGATATGTCAATGGTGCTTCGCAATGCATACTATTCATAATTGTTATCTTGTTGCTGTTGCATAGAGGCCTTGTGCTTCATAGCCAACTGTAATTTTTATATCTTTTTTTTCCTTTGAAATTATTTTCTCAATATCTTGCCTGACAGTAGTCCTGCTGCTCAATTTTCTGCCCCAATTTTCATAATCTTCACGTCTTTTTTAAAGTAATTTTTCTTCCAGTATAACCCTCTTTAGAGGAGAATTTCTCTGCTAATTATTTAAAAACCCACTTTAAAAGATCTCTTTCATGACACTTTGGAACATGACTTGCAAACATCTCATAATGTTGCCTGTATCTGTTCTATAGGTTTGCCTGTGGGAACAATGGCGAAGACAAATGGGAGTGTTTCTGTAGTGTAATTGTCCAAATATAATTCTCACAAGGGAAGGGTGATTTTGTTGTACATCCTCCATCATTATAGTTGGATAAGTGGCAGAACACATTTAACGGTTTTTTTTTTTTCAATTTTTTTTCTTTTCTTTGTATTGCAATGTGACATACATACATACATACATATACATACACACACATATATATATATATATATATATATATATATATATATACACACACACACACACACACACACACATATATATATATATATATATATATATAGGATGCATTAACTCATGCTTGATGGATTGCCTATCCAATATTTAATCAAATGTGGCTTCTCTCTGTGGAATGAATATGCTGCAACTCTCACAGGTCAAAATGGTGATTCATCAGCAAGACTGGACCATCAAGGTGTGAGAAATGGTTCATGAATCGGTGCTCCCTTCCTAGTGGAACCGATTCTCGCACCTGTGGGCCACTTTTGGTTATTATAATTAAACCATTGTGCAAAGAAAGATGGAATGGTGCCATTTTTGGTTATTATAATTAAACCATTGTGCAAAGAAAGATGGAATGGTGATTAAATCTGATCTGATTCATGGGAGGCTGGTTTATGGATAGTTTTGTTGTGCATCCCAGTCAACATGCTTAGCACTTCATATATTTGTTTTCCTCAAAAGTTTAAAAAAAAAGTTTTAACACTTCATGTATTTGTCAGTAGTTTCAATTGTTAGCATCATTGAGCGAGCTAGATTGGTTCCATCAATATATATATATATATATATATATTATGAGGTCTGGAACAAATTTTTTAGAGTGAAAAAAAACAATAGGGAGTATGATTAGTTAGAATCACTTCAGAAACGACACTGCCACCAGAGTCCGAAAACTCTTCCGATATTGATTATGCAGCCATTGGAATATCACCCAGGAGCAATGCAAGGAGAAAGTTCTTCCTGTCATGCAGTAGTGTCGTTTGGTATAACTTGGTACCTAGGGTTTGGTTCAATGGTGCCTTGCCGGAGTTATGTAGGCTCCAGGACTTCCATGTGTGGATTGCCCAGCCTTTATATATATGTGCGTGTGTGTGTGTGTGTGTGTGTATATATGTATGTATGTATGTATCATATTTACTTATATGCAGTCTAACTTTTTTTCTCTGCACCTATTTGGACAGACACAGATATGATGCCTTGTCCCCAGTGTTGATAAAATTGCAGGCAACCTTACTAACAGAACCATATCTGGCACTTGCATGGGGATGTCGCTTGGACTGTCCAACTCACTTCTACAAGGTGTATTTTGCTGTTAGTGTTGGTGCCGAGATAGCAAGAAAGCAAATTAACATATTAGAATTGAGAATACATTGCAGAATCAGTTAGATTATTAACCATATTATGGAGTTAATCCAATGGATGTTTCGTTTAGAGAAACAGTATACCTTGGCAATGGATAAAAAGTTTCTCATCTCTGGCAGTGATATTTCCCATGTTTTCAGTGAACTACCGGATGAAAAGTAAATCCCCGGGTGCTTTGGACATGCAACTCAGGCCTTTGGATGCTTGCTTATGTCCTGCTAACAAGACATTAGTTAAATAGACCACATTTATTTTTCATGTTGTGCGGTATGAACTAGGCAAGGATTAGGTTTGTGGAAAATCAGGGGCCAACTGCAGATTGTTTCACTGTAAAAAAATGCCATGTGATCAAGGAGGAGGAAGATTCATTTAGGAGGCTTTGTGGAGGATTTTGGCAGCAACGTTGAGGGTCTCAGGTTTTCAGGAAAGCAAGTTAGATGGCATTAGCGACAGCATCTAGTAATCTAACATAACATATTTATTTATGGTTGTTAAGATGCTTGTAAGAAGTACTAGGTGAAGAACCATGTCGCTATTAAATCTAAAGGCTGAGGAGCAACCACATAAGCAAGCATTGCAAGTTCAACTATAGCATCTGGGTGCTATCTTCCCGTGACCTTTGACATGGCACTAAATTAATCAGGATATTATTTCATCATCAAATACATTGAAATCTGATTTCTCATTCCTAGACAATCGATGATAGCCTTCTGTAACTGGAATCAGAAATATTGATTTTAATTTTAGGCATTTGTTTAGGCAGTTCCACCTGAGATTGATATGAGAGATTTGAGATTGAGACCCAATTCCTCTCCTCATCTTCCTATCTTATACAGCATCTCTCTCTCCCTCCATGCATGTCATTCCGCATGCCCTGTTTTTATTATTATTAACCGATAATCACATAAAATTATTTATTCTAGTCACTTAAGTACTATATCAATCATCAAGAAATTTTTATATCATCATGAAACACAAAACCACATAGAATTATCAAAATATTGAATTGCAAAATAATGTTTAATAAAAAATTATTATTGGTTGAATATTACCAAAAATAATAATTAAAATAGATATATAAAGAAACTCAACACATAAAGTGGAGCAAATGACGCTTGAAATACCTCAAAAAACACCATCGGGCATGCCCTCGTGAGCCCTTGAAGGTCCTTGCCTTCAGCTTTTTTTCTTTTACTTTTTTTTTTTAATATCACTGCACACGTGACGCATGCACACACGTGACGCCTTCTTAGCGTTTTTTTCTGAAGGCAAACCAATGACTTTATATTCATCTCAGTGAGTGAAGTCCGATAGTGGAGCATTTTATAGGAGACGATGAGTAGAGCAGCTGTGATGATGTGCATACATCGGGAGTTGTCTTCAACCTCAGAAACCCAATTCTAGATTTCGGTCTGTATTTTGGCTGATTTTTAATGAGCCATGTCTCTCTTATTTATCTTAACACAGACGTTCAATTGTCACGAAATTTTAATAGCAAGTTACCCTCATCATGGGCTATGACATATATCGATTTTGTGCCTTTGATTCAAATGTGTATATATTGTGCCATGTGAGAGCTGAATTTGCTATTTAAAATTTTTATTTTTTAAAATATGTCATTTTAAAGCATGCTAAGGCAATCAAGCATCAATATAGGGACTATATAATAAGGAAAAAACAAGCCTAACAGTCTTTGATACCACCTTTAGAAGTTAAAACAGAAAAAAATAGTTATAGGTCATATTGTTGTGTACCAAAAAGGGTTAGATCTTAGCTCACATTATACTAAGCCTCAAGGAATCTTCCTCAGACTCGCGGATTGCAGTAAATCTCAAATTATGGCTCACATTGAAGTGTAAATACTCAAAATCCACAACCTTATAATCTTTTCTAGGCAATAGAATACAACAGAGAGAGATTTTCTTATGCAAGAACGAGAATTGAAGAATTAAAGTTAATTCTTTTTTTTTCATGCAAAAACCCTTTGGCTCAGCTAATGTTTATAGAAATGTTTTTATAACCATTAGTGATATTTTTCATTCTTTTAATTATTAGTGGTTTTTCCCATTCCATTATCATCTCCTAATGTGTCCACTAATGAGTGCTTGGTTGGAAAGCCCAACCATTAACAATTATATTGCCCTAATTTAAGTTAATGAAATAGATGTAAATCTTTTTTAAAAAAATCACTTTGACCAAACCATCCCAATGAATAAATTTGTTTGGATACAGACAAATAGTCACATTAATCAGTTCAAAAGATTAAGAAAAAGATATATACGAAGAGAGGACGAAATTTTATCTTTTGAAATCAAGTCCAGCCAATAAAATGCTATGCAGCATATAAGGCAATCTAGTTCATCGCTAAGTTTGTTTTCTGATAAATATGACGGACTACAGTAACAGTCTATTTTATAAAAGTTATCAACTATTGCAAAGTAACGAATGAGCATTCTTGCTATCCCGCTCCACTTTGGTTCATCTAATGATGATAGCTGAATCTTCTATAACGAGACTTCTATGAGCTCGAGACTGCCTTAACAGCTTGGTCTAGAGTTAACTCCAACGTTCGCCCGCGCGCGCGCGCTCTCTCTCTCTCTTGCCTGCGCGCGCGCGCGTTGAACTCAAACTCTGTTCAGACCGGATACAGCGCCATGTCCAAACCCAACATGATCTCTCTCTCTCTCTCTCTCTGCCTGCGCGCGCGCGCGCGTTCAACTCAAACGCAGTTCAGACTGGATATAGCGCGCGCGTTCAACTCAAACGCAGTTCAGACTGGATACAGCGCCAAGTCCAAACCCAACATGATTCGACCGAAACCCGTTTCAGGCTCAAGCGGATTCGGGTCGATGTGGAGCCGGTCCCGGAAAACCCGCGAGAGGTGGCTCTTCGTGTAAATAGTCTCAAAGACAGCGGTCTAATTCTTATCTCCCCAATATTGAAGCCCTTCATCTGTCTGTCAGCGCCTCGACCCCATTTTCTTCCCTTCCTCCTCGCTTCTCGACCTCTTCCCCTCTCATAGGAGTTCCGATTTTTCTCTCCTTTTTCACTCCTAATCCCTCGATTTCTTCTGCATTTTTCTCCGAATCATCTCTCTTGTCGTTGGATTTCGCTTTCTTCTAGGGTCGCAGGGCCGCCGAATTCCCTATTTCGAGCGTTTCCGGACCCTAGCCCTAACCCTAAGCCTAGCCCTTCCGTGGTAGGAAACAAATCGGTCGCCGCCGCAGAATTGGAAGGTCAGCGGAACGGGTTCTCGGGGAGGAGAGAAACGAGTAAGTCTGCTGTTTTATTTGTTTGCTTGATGCGTGGATTTGAGCTTGATTTTAAGTCACGGAAACCCTAACCCTATTTTTTATTTTGATCTTTGGATCAGGAAGGGGTCGATTGGGGCTGTTGATTGGAGCAAGGACGAGGAAGAACTGCGAGGTATTTTGACTCTTTGCTTGGTTTAATCTGTTGGCTTGTTTTTGATTTTCGGGGATTGCGATGGACCTAACCCTAATTCTGTTCCTAACCCTAAGTTCAATTGGTTGTTTTCCGGAGGATACTAGTTGGTGTTCGTGGTAAAGAGGCAGGTAGTTTCTATTTTTTCCTTTTTTTTGTGGGGATTATGATGGAATTTGTGCATTTTGTTGATATTTTGGTTTCCTTGAAGCTGCTGAACCAACTTTGAAGGAGTAATGGTTCCGATTCGCTTCTTTTTAAATTTTCTCATGGGGGCGTTCGTGGTGGTTTGTTTTTCTGAACAGTTTTTTTCGTTCCATTTTTTAAATATTCTCTTTCAAATGAAAAATTTGGAGACACAAGTTTCTTAAGTTGGTACCATCTCAGCATTTGTATTTGCTTAAACTACGACAGTTCCTACAGAGAAAGGGGAAAACGTTGTTGAGCGGTACATCTTTTTTTTTTTTTTGCTGAAAATTTTACTTTGCATTTATAATATAGTGGAATTCAGGAATTTGCCAGGCACGTTCTACTTAGTAGTTTGTCCTGGTAGGGTTTTTAATTAGCATTAGCAATTGAGAGAGTCAGTGGTGTTGGAGGACAAAAAAATGGAATTGTGATTGGATGAACCAACAAAGTGTTATAATTAGAGATAAAGAGGGGAGAAGTGTCCTCTCACATGTCGTATCTCAAGGCACATAGAAAGCACGTGATTAAACAATGTCAATGACTATGCATGGCTAGACATAAAACCTTTTGATTTTCATGATGCAGAATTAGGGATGGATTTTCTTTCTAGACATGAATCCTTTTGATTTATATGTTGCAGAATTAGCGATGCATTTTTTTTTCTTCTCTTTATAGTTTGACCCTAGTTGGATCCTTACATATGTTTCTTATTTCTTTGCAGGTTGATCTACTCTCTGCAAGAGATCAGAGGACATTAAAAATAGCTTATCTATCATTTTAAAACTAGTACCTCTCTTTCGTGGATGTGATTTGGTGTTGATGGCGGACCATCAAAGCACAAAATCATCTGGCTCTGGGGCTGGTGCATACACAATCAATCTTGAGAATTTCAGCAAGCGCCTGAAGGGATTCTATACACAGTGGAAGGAGCACAAAACTGATCTGTGGGGCTCTGCTGACGCTATTACCATTGCAACCCCCCCTACTTCTGAAGATCTTCGGTATCTGAAGTCATCATCCTTGAATATCTGGTTGCTTGGATATGAGTTCCCAGAGACAATCATGGTTTTCATGAGCAAGCAGATCCATTTCTTGTGCAGTCAGAAGAAAGCTACCCTGCTTGAAACTCTTAAGAAGTCTGCAAAGGAGGCTGTTGGCACTGATGTTGTGATACATGTCAAGGCAAAGAGTGATGATGGGACTGCCTTGATGGATGAGATATTACATGCTGTTCGTGCTCAGTCCAAATCTGGTAATCCTATTGTTGGATACATTGCTAAAGAGGCTCCAGAAGGGAAGCTTCTCGAAACATGGTGTGAGAAGCTTGGAAGCTCGACGTTACAGCTCACTGATGTAACATCTGGTTTCTCGGAACTGTTTTCTGTCAAAGATGCCACTGAGCTTACTTGTGTGAGGAAAGCTGCATATTTAACTTCTTCGGTGATGAAGAACTTTGTGGTTCCAAAGCTTGAGAAGGCTATTGATGAAGAGAAGAAGGTCTCACATTCTTCACTGATGGATGATACAGAGAAGGTCATAGTTGATCCATCTAAGATCAAAGTCAAGCTGAAGGCAGAAAATGTTGATATATGCTATCCTCCTATCTTTCAGAGCGGGGGTAAATTTGATCTGAGGCCAAGTGCATCAAGTAATGAAGACAGTCTGTACTATGACTCAGCAAGTGTGATCATATGTGCAATCGGCTCACGCTACAATAGTTATTGCTCAAATATTGCCAGAACATTTTTAATTGATGCTACTGCACCACAAAGCAAGGCGTATGAAGTTCTCCTCAAGGCTCATGAGGCTGCAATAGGTGCCTTGAAGCCTGGTAATAAGGTCAGTGCTGCTTACCATGCTTCAGTTGCCGTGGTTGAGAAAGAAGCACCAGAGTTCCTTCCAAATTTGACCAAGTCAGCTGGAACAGGAGTTGGCCTGGAGTTCCGTGAATCTGGGTTTAGCTTAAATTCAAGAACCGATCGGCCACTGAAGGCAGGCATGGTTTTTAATGTCTCACTTGGTTTCCAGAACCTCCGAGCTAAGACTAACAATCCAAAAACCGAGACATTCTCTCTTTTACTAGCTGATACTGTTATTGTTACTGAAAAACCCCCAGAAGTCTTGACTGCAGGCTGCTCCAAGGCAGTCAAAGATGTTGCTTACTCGTTTAATGAGGAAGAGGAAGAAGAGCCTCCCAGGGCCAGGCCTCCAGTTAATGGCACTGATCCCTTCCCATCCAAAGCAACACTTAGGTCAGACAATCAGGAGATGTCGAAGGAAGAGATGCGGAGACAGCACCAGGCTGAACTGGCTCGCCAGAAGAATGAAGAGACTGCCAGGAGGCTAGCTGGCACTGGCTCTGGTACTGCAGATGGGCGAGGTCCTGTAAGGGCTTCAACTGAACTGATTGCCTACAAGAATGTCAATGACATACCCTATTCAAGGGAGCTGGTGATACAAGTGGACCAGAAGAATGAAGCTATTCTCTTGCCAATATATGGAAGCATGGTCCCCTTCCATGTGTCTACCGTGAAGAGTGTGACTTCGCATCAAGACAACAGGACCTGCACGATCCGTATAATATTCAATGTGCCTGGTACACCTTTTAACCCCCATGATGCAAACACACTTAAGTTCCAAGGTGCTATCTATTTGAAGGAGATCACATTCCGTTCCAAGGATCCAAGGCATAGCAGTGAAGTGGTACAACTGATCAAGACCCTTAGAAGGCAAGTTGCATCGAGGGAATCAGAGAGAGCTGAGAGGGCCACTTTGGTTACTCAGGAGAAACTGCAGCTTTCTGGCAGCAGGATGAAACCAGTGAGATTACCTGACTTGTGGATACGCCCCTCATTTGGTGGCCGTGGAAGAAAGCTAACTGGGACTTTAGAGGCTCATGTCAATGGGTTCCGGTATTCAACCTCCAGACCAGATGAAAGAGTAGATCTTATGTATGGAAACATCAAGCATGCCTTCTTCCAGCCTGCAGAAAGAGAAATGATTACACTTCTACACTTCCATCTGCACAACCACATAATGGTGGGTAATAAGAAGACCAAAGATGTCCAATTTTATGTTGAGGTGATGGATGTTGTGCAGACGTTGGGTGGTGGGAGGAGATCAGCCCTCGACCCTGATGAGATAGAGGAAGAGCAACGTGAGAGGGACAGGAAAAACAGAATAAACATGGATTTTCAGAACTTTGTCAACAAGGTACACGACCTTTGGTCGCAACCACAACTCAAAGATCTAGATCTTGAGTTTGATATGCCTTTGAGGGAGCTTGGTTTCCATGGAGTTCCTCACAAGGCTTCAGCTTTCATTGTTCCAACTTCGAGCTGTTTGGTTGAACTTATTGAGACACCATTTCTGGTTGTTACTTTGAGTGAGATTGAAATTGTTAATCTGGAAAGGGTAGGCCTTGGGCAGAAGAACTTTGACATGACCATTGTATTCAAGGACTTCAAAAAAGATGTACTTCGCATAGATTCTATTCCATCCACATCTCTAGATGGAATCAAAGAGTGGCTTGACACGACCGATCTGAAGTATTATGAGAGCAGATTGAACTTAAATTGGCGCCCCATCCTGAAAACAATTATTGATGACCCTCAGAAGTTTATTGAAGATGGTGGATGGGAGTTCCTAAACTTGGAGGCAAGTGACTCAGAGTCAGACAATACTGAGGAATCAGACCAGGGGTATGAGCCCTCTGATGTGGAGTCAGAATCTGCTGCTTCTGATGATGATGATGGTGACGGTGAGTCACTGGTGGAGTCTGATGAAGATGAAGAGGAGGATTCAGAGGAGGATTCTGAAGAGGAGAAGGGAAAGACTTGGGAGGAGCTGGAGCGGGAGGCAAGTAATGCTGACAGGGAGAAGGCTGATGAGTCAGACAGCGAAGAGGAGAGGAGGAGAAGGAAGGTGAAAACCTTTGCTAAGTCTCGTGCTCCAGATACAAGGAAAGGCGTGCCTCCTCACAAGAGGCCAAAGTTTAGGTGAAGCACATACAATCGAACTAAACTGAAGTTAGTAAGAATGGAATGACCAGCATGGATGTCCGAGTATGGCATTAACATCAGTGCCTGTAAGTCAGTCCCTCATTCCTTACCTTTCACTATTCTCTGCTTTTTCTGAGAATCTTAGTATCCAGTCTTTTCCAAGTTGTCATTAGATCTTAGACAAATCTCAAACCTTGAGTTCTGGAATATCCTATGCTTGACATATTGCCCATGGGACATGGACGCTTATGTATATACTGCAGTAACTTCTATGTTGAAATAATTATAAAAAAATCTGGTTCGAATGTTACTAAAGTTATTTATGGAATTCTTGCTTTTCTCCAATCCATGAGCTTTAGTGGCTGAAATTATGATCAAGTTATTACTAGTTCTGATTAGAGAATTAAGGTGCGTTAACCATAAAAATTTATCCTTTCTCCAGTTTATGGGCACAGAGAATTAGGCTTCAGGAAATGTTGTCCATTCTAATCAAGAATCTTATTAGTTCTGATTTTATGAAATTAAAAATGTTGTTAAATTTATTTTCCAAATGTAGTTTAGAATTGTTCAAGAAGCTATTGATCCACACTTGGGATTTGAATTTTATTTCATATGGGAAAGTTCATAAATTTCTGCCTTTTTTTAATCTCTGCAATTTCATCCAATGGAACTCATTTCACACACCAGAGTTTATTGACAATCTTCTAAGAGAAAAAAATGAGAAAGAAATATCTTTGAATTTAATTTATGCAAATAATACTCAAATTACAAGAGCGTGTTATTTTTAAAACCCAAAAACCTCTCTCTGACTTTTTAACTTGGACCCTAGGGACCAAAGGATTTTTTCCTTATTTTCCCTAAAAGAAAGGAGGTGAGAATTAAAAGAGAGCTTTTCGTAGACTCATAGTTGAATAAGAGAACATTAGGGTTTGCTAAAGACCTTGATCCGAAGATTGGCAAAAAGATTCCCTAAACTATTAAAAAACTAAATCTAAACCCCATAAAACCAAAAACCTAGGAGATCGGACTGAATTGGTAACAAAACTCAACTTATCTAAGCCTTTTCCAAACTACATGAGGTCGGTCACATAAATCTACTTCCTCCACTCTTCTTTATTCAGGATCAAGTCGACATTCAAATTACAAATAGTAATATCTTTTTTAATTATTTTTGTCCATGTTAGTTTAGGCCTACCTCTACCTCTATTCTTATCATGGATTGTTAAAAGATCACTCTTTCTAACTAGAGCATCTAAAGGTCTACGTTGTATATGTCCAAACCACCGTAATCGATTTTCTGTTATTTTATCTTCAATTGGGGCTACTTCTATCATTTCTTTTATATGTTTATTTCTAATTCTATCTTTTAAAATTTTACCACATATCCATTTTAACATACGCATTTCTGTCACAATTTATTTACATGTTTCAATATTGCCCAACACTCTGTTTCATATAGTATAGCTGGCCTAATAGCGGTTTTATGAAATTTTTCTTTTAATTTTAATGGGATGCACCGATTATACAATACTCCCAAAGCACTCTTCCATTTACTCCATCCTGCTTTAACTCTATGATTTACATGTTCACCTATTTCACCTTCTTGCTGGATAATTGATTCCAAATACTTAAAATTTTCACTCCTTGATATCTCTTTGCTTGCAATATTTTTGTTTATTCATTTGTATTTCTATTCCCACTAAAATTACATTTCATATATTCAGTTTTAGTTCTACTAGTCTTAAAACCTTTAGATTCTAAAGCCTCTCTCCAAATTTTTAGCTTAGCATTTACTTCAGATTTAGTTTCATCAATCAACACTATATCATCTGCAATAACATACACAATGAGCTATCATGTTGAATATGTTTGGTTAATTCATCCATAACTAATACAAAAAGATACGGACTTAAGGCGGATCATTGATGTAAACCTACAGTAATTAAAAACTCGCTAGTTTCTTCTATTGTTGTTTTAACAATAGTTATTGCTCTATCATACATATCTTTTATCAATTCTATGGGTAACTTCTTTTTTCTCTAAAGCTCACCGTATTATTTCTCTATGGACTCTATCATATGCTCTCTAAATCAATAAAGAACATATGAAGATCTTTTTCTTTTTCCTATGCCTCTCCATCAATCTTCTTAATAAATAAATAGCCTCCATGGTCGATCTTCCTAATATAAATCCAAATTGATTATTTGACACCAAAGTTTCAGCTCTTATTCAATTTTCTATTACTCTCTTCCATAATTTAATTATATGACTCGTCAGATTAATCCCTCTATAATTTGCACAATTTTGAAAATCTTCTTTATTTTTGTATATGGATATTAATATGCTTTTTCTCCAATCATCCGGCAATCTTTTAGTTGTTACAATCCTATTAAATAAATTGGTTAACTATATGACTCCAATTTCTTCTCAGCCTTTTCAAACCTCAATAGAGATTGCATCTGCTCCTAACATCTTTGCATTTTTCATTTTATTCAAAGCCTTTTTAACCTTAAGCATACTAAATTTACGAAAAAATTTATATTCATTTGTTACTCTTAGGTTATCACATCCTTCTACCCTTAAATTTACTAAATTATTTTTATTTAATAAATTTTTAAAATAATTTTTTCATCGTTCTTTTATCTCTTATTCTTTTTATTAAGACTCTTTCATCCTCATCCTTAATACATTTAATATAGTCAAGATCTTTTGTTTTCTTTTCTTTTAGTTTTGCTAGTTTATATATAATTTTTTCACCTTCTTTCGTAACTAGTCTATTATATAAATCATCATAGGCTTTAAGTTTGGCATTACTTACTACTTTTTAGCTCCTCTTTGCATCTCTATACTTTTTAGGACTTTTTTCATCCCTATTCTTTTGCCAAATTTTGATAACAAACCACTTGAAAATTTATAATGATTTGAAAATTTATCTTTGTGCAAGATATTCTCCTTCTGCAAATAAGGTTTCGTCTGCTATCTTGGCTACATCAAAATGAAAGTGCTTACAAAATAATTGCTGCTAAAGCTCAGTACTATTAACTTTAGTACTATTGCAGACAAACACTGTTGTTTTCTTGAAGGATACAAGGGAGTGCGCTAATGGAATTTGAAATTGAATTCAAGAAAAATTGAGTTATATGACTTTGAATTAAGGATTCATGGTGAACACATCTTAGGCAACAAAACAAACAAACCCTCTAAACCCAATGTACCTTTACCTCCATTAGCATAAAAAAAAAAAGAATCCAACCAATCATATTTATTGCACAGTTGGTACCTGAAGGGGGGAAAACTTCCAACTAGCTATTCTATTTGACCATAGTGAAAAGTCCATAAATAGATTTTGTTGGCACATATATTAAAATTTTAGTTAGACAACAGATGTTTTGTTGATCCACACAAATTTAAGTTGTTTGTAAACTTAATGACATTTATTACTACTACTACTACTGCTACTTTTTTTTTTTTTTTTTTTTGGGGGGGGGGGGGAGGGGGGTGTGTTGGTTAAGCTTCACTCCCATTGAGTGAAGATATATCATCGCCAATGTCAAGCAAGATCCTCTCTTTGAGCCAATTTTTTGCAAGGGAAGAAAGGGCAGAAAATTAAGGGTTGTGGAAAATACTTACAATTATAGTTCTACAGCTAATGAGAGAGCACGTTTTTTTTTTTTTCATTTTTTTTGGTAGGATCATTTGCTTATTTTAGGAAAATAATAGAAGAAAGTTGGGAGGTGCATATCCTTATTCTAATTTAATAAAATCAATAAAACGTGAAGTGGAACAATGTTCTGTCCATAATCTTTAATTGTCCAACTTATATCAGCGTTTGTCTGTAATGCCAGTATCTGATTTGTACCCAGAACCATTTAAAAGAAATATAGCAAATCTAGCATCCAACTAATATCTATATCTGTATTTGTATTCATAGAAATGGATATGTACATGGATATCCTGGTATCAGATATTTTCAGCCCTGACTGGCAACCAATGAAATAAAGGCCTCTGGTCAGTGCAGGTGAGAAGAAAGTGCTGCCAAGCATATTTGTTATTTTTTAGATTAAGATATGGATCTTAAGATATGCAATTTTAACGCTAGCTGGCTGTGATTTTGTTATTTATTGCTAGTTGTGATATTACAACGCCCTGTTGTTTAGATTGTTCTAATACAATGAGAAAATCATGAGAAAACAGGAAATGAAGAACATATCTTCCATGAACAACCAGCATGGTCTCTAAACTGAGGGATCTTATAAACCGAACAAAACACCTTTTCTAATGAATTGTTGCTTGCAATTTCAAGATTATGTAAAATCATGAAATATGATGTTTCTCTTGTATGTAAAGACGCACTTGGAGTCTTAAATTTACAGAATCTGGCTAAGACGAATGTGACAGAAGTTGAATTAGTTATCGGAAGGTATCTTAGTTATGACTAATGTCCATATTTTTGTCTTTTTAATGGTTGCCCTTTTTATATGGACAGCAAGTAAAAGATTCCAGCAAAGCACTACAATATTTCTATGATTCAACTAAATGAATAATATTTGTTTGTTTATTTTTTTTTTTTTTTTGTCTTGCAGGAAGAGTTTGCTTGCATTGTTAGGTCTACCTGCGGTAAAAGCAATGCTCTGGTCAGTATTTTTTTTTTTTTTTTCTTTATTAGGTGCAGGGAGACCGTTGTAGTTTTGTTTTATGGATACTTGAAATGTAATGGGTTAGCCATGCTTTGGACATATAAACATCAGTCTGGGTCCGCAGATGAGTGGCAAGGTCTGTTCTCTTTTGTCATGTTTCTATAATGGTATGCCTTGAAAGTCGTATCTTTTGGCATTGTTCGACTTGAATCTAGCAGTCACTTAGTCTTTCATAAAGCTAGCGTTTCGCAAATAATTGGATGCGATTTAGCTTTATTTTTTATTATGAAAAATGAGAGGCCACTCGTTCTCCAAGATAGATATTCATGGCAACTTAATTTTAGAAATCCTTTTAGATATGTTCGCTAACATTAATCATTTAATGGGATCCATGCAATTTTCTTGCATAGATTCTCTCAGTGTGGTTGCATTGCTGAGGCTTGCTTGTGCCCGTTTATGTGCAAATCTCTCTCTAAATAGAAGCTCAAACAGAAGATGCCAACAACACATTAAAGAATTTGGGTTCCTGTTTTGCTTGATCTCCCTGCATTCCCGTTCAGTGCTTACATCACTCGGTGGGATACAGAGCATTGTTTGTTGGTGATTGATGATGATGTTCGGAAGACGATTGAGGAGCAAATTGATCTGGTGCACGATCTGTTCTCCCTACAAGTTTTAAGTTGTTTGGAGAGGATTTAGTTCCTATTATTAATCAGGACTTTGTTTTTGGCTTTGAAGAGGAAACCGGAAAAAGGTGTGGGTGTAGCAAGGCAACCTAAAACGTAAAATTTGGGACAGGTAATGTCATGGAAGCATTCATTCATTGGAGTTGGTGTCAGACTTTTTGTTTTGGCCTGCTACGGATTGAAAAGTCTTGTAGTTTTGGAGTTGGGGAAGATTCGTAATTTGGGCCTTTATATGTTACTCAGCATTTAGGCTGCTCCGCGAATCAAATCCCTTGCAAGGCCTTGGTAATGTTGGAAAACTCCGATTAAGCGGTCAGTCTGCGTGCGTGCGTGCATGGCTCGATGAGTGAGATCCTGTGACGAGAGGATGGCCACTGGGCAGTCACACAGTGCTTGTGCACGTGCCTCTGTTCTCATTCTCTTTCAACTTGTCCGTTGTGGTTATAAGTAAGATTGCGATGATAAATTTGTACAAGTCGAGATGATTTGATCTGAAACTATTGCTTTATGCTAAAGCAAGCTGCATTGTTGGTACCTCAGATTCGTTTTCCTTTTGAGTACGAACAGAACAGACTTCTTAAGGGCAGCAAATGGGTTGTTCAGGCCCAGTTCAACAGTGCTCTCTAAGGAGAACCTGTGGATCGGCTCTTGGTTAGAGAAAGAACCATTCAGAATTTGATTAGGTTGTAAGCTCTTGTACCTGCCAACTAGTGCACTCTTTTAAAAATTTAAAGATGCAATATTTATAAACAAAAATCTTGCATCATAACCAAATCAAAACATGACCTGTCCCAAATGATATTTTGGATGCAAAAGGTTTCCATAAAGCCTGCCTAACATGATCCAAATAAACCGATTTAGGTCTGGGTCATGCTTGTCCCAGTCCCAAAAACCAGTCCTCCTGCAAACTAAATATGATGCAATCCTAGCTGATAATGTTTTATAGATTATTCTTTGATATATTTGAGTTCATGTTTGCAGTTCAGATCTGGTCATTGCAAACAAAAAAATTATGAACAAATTACAAAAGAAATTATGAACAAATTATAAAATAGAAAAAAAAAAGTATTATTTGAACTTCTTAATCTTATACAAGTATCCAAGAACTTTCTAATATATAACTAATATATAATTAAATACTTACTTACTAGCATGAGCTTTGGCTTAAGTATTCAAGAACTTTCTAATATATAATTAATATGTAATTAAATACTTACTAGCATAAGCTTTCACTTAAACCTCTTCTCTTCTTCCTTAGTTACAGCGTTCTTAACGCTAAACTAAGGATATATATTTAAATTTATATTTAAATCCAATCAAATCAATTATAAATATATAGAGTCCATTTATAGCATTCCTTGATCCACATTGATCACGGACATAAACAAATAGAGTTCATGCGCAATGGTGCTTAGTTTGTATGGGTCTTGAGCTCGATCTATCCTGATGCTATTTTTCATAATCCAGGATCTCACTCAAAAAAATTGTCTCAAAAATATTATTTTGATTTTTTTTTTAAAATCATATATAACTACCTAGGATCTTCTAAGTACATCATCAATGCTAAATTGAGCTGTCACCGGGATGATCTCTCAGACAACTTAAGCTTGATATAGCATTGAGAACAATTTGGTTTGTAAATATGTACATGCGGTTCATGAGGCAGGCAGCCCACTCAAGTATATGCTTTTGGATTCCGTGGAAGCAAAGGCCCAGTAGCAGGTAATATAACAGCAGAAGCCATTTTGACCATCCAACTTGAGAGTTCTCATGGACTTCGCCGTGAGAAAAGCATCAGATATCTAAGGTCGTACCATCGCTTGCATGGGACCCTCAGTGTAACCTCCAACATATTAATTAGTGGGCACTAATGGCGCACTCGTACCACATGTGTTCCACTAAACAGAATTAGTTGGATGCGTTGCTTGGGTGATTGCACACCTGGGCAGAAAAGGGTGGCGAATCCTAAAGTTTGGTCATTGGCGAGCCACAACAGAGCCCCATTGGAAATTGGAATCCAACCACAGAAGCAAATAAAATATTAGAGCCCCAACAAATCAATAGACTAAACGATCATGAGCCAGCAGCATCACAAACAAAAGACCTGGGATTAAAATACAAATCCACTGTCTTATTGTCTAACCTTGAGTACTTTTCAGGTTCAAACATCACCATCCACCTTTTGATTCACCACCATCATGTGGATCACAAGACATGCATGTGCTGCTACTGCCAACCTTAACAATAGGTTGGTGAAATATTCCTACAGTGGGCCACAGCCCATCCAATGAGAAGGTGGTCCTTTCCTTGGCAACGACTCAACTAAAAGATTGAAGAGATTTAGTCAATGATATCGACGATTTTGGTGATATCATGGTATTTAAGATGGTCAGGACTCTGCAATCCTTTTTTATTTTCTTTTCTTTTCCTTTTTCCATTTCAACCACTGAAAGAAAGTTCTAGTCCAGTCCAAGGACTCGTTTGTTAAAAAACAAAGCACCTAAAAGTGGACATGCTTCATGAGTTATTGGATTTGAAAGAAGAAACAAAACATGCCATAATATTTAGAAACAAAAGTTTTGGATTCTTCTTCAAAAATAAGAAACTGTTCACTGATTATCTTATTGAAGCTAGCTAGAGTTAATTGATCATATGACAACATAATACTCTTTTAGGAATAACATGTGTTGAACACTTGAGGAAACTTTCCAACATTCAAACACAAGTACTTGTCTTGCATGGAGGACTGTGATCCAGTTTCCAAAGTCATTTGTAATTTTTTTTTTTTTTTAGCTTTCAGGGGAAAGGTAAGAAATTAATGAAAGTTGACAACTCTTCTTTGCCATGTTATCAACATTGTCCAAATTCTATGATAATGGTCTTGGGGAGATGTCACTAAAAGGCCTGATGGTTTAGTGGTTTGGTGCCTTCTTGTTGAATGGCATGGTGGTTTGGTGTATATATGGAGGGCATTTTGATATGGAAACCAAGGCAATTAAAGGTTCATGAGCTCATGATTTATATATCCAGTTAAGATTCTCTATTGAATATATATTATAATCGATAAGCCAGGCTTAGGATCTTCTATAGCCTAGATTCCACTCTTCTAGGTTAGGCCATTAACCTAGTCTAGGCCTACCAAACCCATTGTAATCTTAAATTTATTAGGGCAGGAATCTCTAGTGATTAGATCATCTTTAACTATGTTTACTTGGTGACTAAATTAATCATATAGGTAGGCGACTAGCTTATTGCATGCCAATTTTCATCATCCACAGTATATGAAGAAACTATTGCAAGTGTTTATTTCTTATTACCTACTGGTAAGTGAAAAATGCTGTTTTTTGGTGTTTGATCCATATTTATTCATTGCAACGAAATATTGTTTTACAAATATATTCCATTAATTTGAAGCATATTGTTGAAGTCACAAAATTATATGCATAAATAATGTGACAAGGTAATTTACGGCTAGAATATATAGTATCTTAAAATTGAATTAGCTTTTTTTTTTAAAAAAAAAAATCAAATTGAAGCATGGAAAAATGAAGTTGGGCAATTTATAGTCATGTTCTAATGAGCCAATTACAGTATGTCTAATACTAGTGCTACATTGAGTTACAGCTATCTTTGTGAAATCACATGGCATTAATCAAGTGTGGACCTTTTAAGGGCTTAGATGGTTCCTGTCCCTCTAAAAATTCTTAAAAATATATAATTGTTATCTAAAAAAAAATATTTATATGTAATTTATAGTTTTAAATATTCGTTATCAAAAGTCTGAACCTCCCAAAAAATAATATTCCAAGATCCACTGCTAGCATTAACCAAAACTTAGCTAGCCAATTACTCAAGGAGATTAAAGTTGCTTGGAACTTTTTCATAGACCACAAGAATTAGCTTAGTTTCTTGGATTCTTCAAGATATCACTTTCCAGCAACATTGTGGTGGCCTCAAAGCCAGTCAATTCCAGCAACATTGTGGTGGCCTCAAAACTAGTCAATTCCAAATCCGAAACCACCACCAGATCTTGTGGATATCAATTACAGGTACAGCATCCTTTCAACAGCACTTGAAAGATGTCAATTCTATGAGAACGCAATCTATGGTTCCAAGGCTCATCATAATGGACCCGAATTTTAACTAACATACCAAAAATCTATAATTGCACATGCCTGTCTAGATCAATCATTGGACTAAGATTTCAAAGCATGCATACCAAACACATTCTTCAATAAAATCAAACATTGCACTAAATGAATGCTATTTTACCATCAAAACCACCTATCATTATGTAATACTATGGCAATATAGAATGAGATCCTCTGTTATACAAGTTTTACTTAACGTGCCTATTTGGATAGCCATCATATTTTTTTTTAATGTGGGATAAAGTTGTTACCGCATAAATTGACTGATATGGGCAGATGAATTAAGTCCACCTTAGGATCATGACTGATCCTTCTTTTTGATCAATCCTCGGTTCATGTCGAATATCTTGGCTATCAGATCAGAATCGAAAAGATCTCAGAAGTCCTTTCCGAAATAGTTATTCATAAATGAAACATAAGCCTAATATAGCTCTTCTTTATAATTTACAGGATCACAAATTTTTTTAATAAAGTATATATCAATTCAATCTTACCATCTTTTAACTTTCATAGCAGTTTTTTTGAAAATCAAGTAACCTTTTTTTTTCATTCTTCTTTTAAGAAATTTTTTTCTTATTTCTGAAGCTACAAATTTTTTACTAAATTAAACATTGAAGAATCCTTAGTGAAAAATATCCATCTCCTTTAATGACTATACGTTGTTTTATAAATTTATGAAAATTAAAGAATGTCATTCAGATCGTGATTGCGGCCTTATTTTCAAGTTAAAGAATAAAAATTTGAAGTAATATATATATATATAACTTAGATGGCACTTTCTTTCTCTCTCTCCCTTTCTCTTTCGCACAGTCTATCATTTATATAATACCTAATAGATATTTTTTTATATTTTTTAATTGTATCAAAGCCACTCATATCTAAAACAAAACATATGGTAACATCTAAATTTGCATTTCTATACCATCTCTCTCACATTACAGTTGGAAAGTATACTTAGGGGTATTAACCTGACCAATGGTTACTTGGATGCCAGTAAAAGTGAAGTCTGCGAGCAGCCACCTTTGTTTCCCTTCATCGATAACAGAGCTCCATTTCTATATTATTATTATTATTACTATTATAAATGAATAGTTTTAGTCCAGCAGAGCTAATCTGCCCTTCCAACGGTGGAGATCTCCTCTCGCACTGCCGACCATTCCCAGCCGTCCATCTACGCCAGAGGCCCTCGAGAAGGGATAGCTCCCGCGGCCTCCCATTCTGCGAGCCATACCCCCCTGCCCCTCGCCCATTTACCAAAATACCCCTCTCCCCACTTAACGGAACCTCTCAAAGCCGGCAATCTCCGTTATCGGATAAATAATGGCTATTATTTATCTAAAGTTAACTATAACAAAAGCCATGATACAACACGATAATAATAAGAAAATATTTGTTGGGTTGTGAAAAAGATGTCACATATTTTTTTAAAAAATAAAAAATAAAAAGAGAGAAAGAGAGAGAGAGAGAGAGACAAATTATACCACACTTTCATGGAACATATATATATAACAAGACTAGTCAATAAAAATATGTTGGACTAAGTTAAGAAAAAAATATTCTGGTCCAACGCTTGGACTGCTGAGAGATCTTTCAAGATCTCTTGTTGTTGCGTGGTGTTTCCCAGTTTTTAGAATGAACACAATGGTAACATATAAATGAAAGTTAAAATAGTAAAGTTATACTTCAAGAGCATGAGACAATAGCTGAAATCTTGGTCTGTTGAAAATAATTCACCATGACAGCGATATAACTAAGACATTGCTTCATCTAGGGCGACATAACCAGCAAGAGTATGTGGTGATTTTTTTAGAGAGCCTCTCATTTAAGTCATGACAGACTTGTCATGAAAATAAATTTTATATCTACTCATTAAAACCGATCAATAAAGAGGACACCAAGGTTAGCCGACAATTCGAAGTGGACCAAACTACCTAATTCAATCTAATTCTGTACTGATTCTGTACTGATGATGCACCAAACCAAATTAAACTACCTAATTCAATCTTATTGAGAATAATTCATGAGTTGGGACTTTCTAATCTACCTAACTGATGCATCATCATTTTGTCATGTACCAAATCGTAGTAATCCAATGGATCTTGGATTTCAAAGTACGTAGTCGAATAACAATGATTGCTTTCCTTAGTTATATAGCAAGTTCTACAACATGATGATTAACAATCATGTAAATATTCATGCTTAGATTTAGATGAAATATCTTTTGGTTCTTAAATTCTCACTTAAAATTTATTTAGATCTTTAATCTTTAATTGTTAATATTTTAAAAATATTACATTTTTTTACACTTGTTACCTAAAGTTAGCTATAAATTAGTCTACGTGTTTATATTAAGATGGCATGTTAACTATTTTATTGATTTTGATATATCATGTGATATTATAAATTTAATATTTTTAAAATATACAAGTTCAAATTATAATAATAAAAAATTTTATTGATAAAAAAAGAATTTTCCATTGTGTACGGAGAGGGCATTTTGGTCATAGTGGACAAAAGAGATGGTTTGTTCAGTTGGAAAAGGCTGTGGGGGGTGGTGACGTCACGGAGGGCATTCACGGAATTTGAACCGTCAAATAATTCGGTCAATCAGATCGGACAATGGCTGCTGCCCGTCGTCAGTACCCAATTTTTTTTTTTTTTTTTTTTAAAGAAAAATCATCAATCTCTCTCTCTTTCTCTACGACCGTAGGAGTGAGTGAGTAGTGGTAGATGGATGGTACCTTCTCTGCGGCAGCTGCTGTCTTTTAAAGCTGCCACCCATCCTTTGGCCCTCCTTTTATGGCAACGCCTCACTGGCGGTGATGGGATCCTCGTGAGATATGGCTCCCAGGGGCATTCGGTCACCGCCCGATGGGTGGGACCCTTCATGGGAGCCTGAATGAATGACTCTTCGGACGCTGCCGGGGGACTGCTCAGTGGTCACCTCGTCACCGCCCTGCTAAGGCCGTGCTGTCCATCCATTCCCCCTCCCCTCTCCCTACCATCACACATCATGCGGTAAGTTGACCCACTGATGACACAATCACATTACAACCATCATTTGCCACTTGCCCCTCTCTCCCTCTCCCTCTCTCTCTCTCTCTCCCCCACCAACTTGCACCTTCACAAACGTAGGTATCACAAATACCTCCCCTTCCCCTAAATAATAATAATAATAATTAATAAATTTCAAGCTAACAAACATAATCTTCAACAAATTAGATGGTTCTTAGTCATGCCATCTCAATCTCTTCGGAAAGTAATGCTCATTGAGATATCAATATTCTCCATCAAACTCTATTGGACTTTTTGTTTTAACTTGAATGATTAAAGAAAAGAAATGATATAAAATAATCGAACAGACCTACATACTCATATTTAATTAAGCATTAATTTAACATGAATTTAAAATAAATATATTTCATCATGTAAAAAAAGCAAAGTTGATGCTTGATTGGGTTAGATATACACCGAATTGAATTTCACTAATTTAAAAGGATCTGATTAGATGCATTGAAAGTTTCTGGATTTGATCCTTCCAATCCTCTTGAATTTATGCTATCGATTGAACTATCTAACTTAATGGTCCACTACCATTGATATACTTATTGATAGCGAGTGATAGAATAAAGCAAGTATTGATGACAGGGATCCACCTCCATTATATATTTTGTCATGTCTAATAAGTCTTGGTCATTTAAAGCATAAATATAGATAATTGAATTAAAGTTTAGCATTAGATTTGAAACATAGCTGATATGGAAAGAAATCTAACCTATTCGCTAAAGACAATAGGTTTGACCATTAGATATAAATCTCTAGATCAAAATGAATTTATACCGAATATGTAACGTGGCAATGCAATTTGGAGAGATGTTGGGGGGCTAATATGCGAAACGGTTTAATTATTATATGGGGTTATTAGGAAAGGGGTCTTACGTTAATCCAAGTAAACAAATGGTAGGCTATTAAATAAAATTGAGTCCCGAGTTCCAACAATAGCACAGCAAACTTGGAGATTAAAAATTAAAAATTATAAAAAAAAAAAGGAAAAGAAAATTTTAAGGAAGGGAAAACAAAATTGGGGGGGCTTTTCACTGTCGCTATACCCCACTAAAAGCTTGCAGGGACCATGCGACCCCTGTCACGTGCTCCACGGTTCCAAAGGCCACCGGGACCAGGCCCCCCACGGTCCAAGATTCCCTCCCGATCCCCACCGTCCAATCAGTGCGCGAATTCCGACGACACATCTCGTCCCTCAAATAGTTTCCGCCAGCTCCTACGCGTGTACCCATGGATTTCGGGAAGAAACGCGTTTCCTTCCCATGGTAACTAGGGTTTCTCTGCTAGCTAGCAAGGTCTCATCTAGAACGGTCACCGACTGATGTTACGGCTGCTATTCTCCCTGTTTTTTTTTTTTTTTAATAATAAATTTTTATTACGCTGCTATTTAATCATAATTTTACTTTTCACCAATTAGTGATTTTTATATTATAATTTATATTTAAAATATATTTATTATCATAATTATATTATTTTCCTTCTCAATTTTTTACTGATTTATATATTTTATTTACTTTATATTAGTAAATAATAAAGAACTAAACAAGACATTCAATGGAAACTAAAAAATTTTGAATGCATAATGGTAGCACTTGATCTGTGGACATAATAAGTATTTTATCTCTTACTTATTGTATTTATATTCTTAAACAAGTGGCAAATATATTATTTTATTCTTTAAAATTTTTTATTTTCAGTAGTTCATTCAAATTGGAAATAAATATATTTTGATCAATCCCGTTTCCAATTTATTTTCTATCATTGCCTTGCAAGTTGTAAATAGAATTGCTTGAATTTTTATAAATTAAAAATTGGAAAGATTATAGCTAGTTTATCGTAGAACTCTTCTTTATTCGAAGAAAAGTTTTTAATTTTTTTTTTTTGGGGGGAGTTTTACATTTTTTTTCGATTCCCGTTTCAATTTTGCTCCGTTTCCCATTGCGTTCTGACCAAGCGTTGCTCTTCGTGGATACGTAAATACGCACCCCTTGCGGTTCCGGGTCGCTCCATCTTGTGGATAGGAACACCATTCCCATCCAACGGTCATCGTCCTCCACAAGCCACGTGTCGAGTCTTTATCCGTCCATCTCGTGATCCACGCAGACTGAGAAAGAGAAATGGCCGCCTCCCCCTTTCTAATCTTCTCCCTTCCCCCCCTTCGCCTTTGATGACGATGATGGCCGCCTCCCTGCGGAGCGATCCTCCAGTCTCCACTGTCCGATAGCAATCGGACCCAGGATCGGACGGCCGACGATGCCCGCCGGCGGGGGGTGGGCCGCCATGTTCCCCGACGAGGTCTGGGAGCACATCTTCTCCTTCATCGCTGCCGACGGCGACCGCAACGCCGTCTCCCTCGTCTGCCGCGGCTGGTACCGCATCGAGCGCCGCTCCCGCCGCCGGATCTTCGTCGGCAACTGCTACGCCGTCGCCCCCGCCGCCGCCGTTCGCCGCTTCCCCGATGTCCGCGCAGCGTCCATTAAGGGCAAGCCCCACTTCGCCGACTTCAACCTCGTCCCCTCCGACTGGGGCGGCAGCGCCGACGCCTGGGTCGCCGCCATGGCGGAGGGGTGGCCGCACCTCGAGGAGCTCCGCCTCAAGCGTATGGTCGTCACCGACGACTGCCTCGAGCTCATCGCCAGGTCGTTCAAGAACTTCAGTGTTCTCGCGCTCTCCTCCTGCGAGGGCTTCAGCACCGTAGGCCTCGCCGCCATCGCGGCCAATTGCAGGTCACCCATCTCTCTCTCTCTCTCTCTCTCTCTCTCTCTCTCGTCTTCTTCCCCCAATGTTGAGTCTTGATCTCAGTTTTTTGTGCTGGGAGCGGGGTTTTGGAACAAGATTTCGCTGTTCTAGTGCAAGAAAGGAGTGATTCTTTTGGGAATAAAGTTGTCAATAGGAACAATTTTCTCATTTTGGGACGTCTGGTACTCTAAATTTGTGGGCTTGAGGGTGATTTTGCTTAAAAAATTGATTTTCGTGGTGGATTTACTTCTGCCACCGGTGGGGACAGCGGGATGATGTGGGGAAGTGATTGAGGAAGAAGTCTTTGGTGCTCGGTCACCTGGAACACTAAAAGTCGTGTGATTTATTGTCATTTTTTTCTTAAAAAATTGATTTTTGAAGTGAGTTTACCTTCCGACGTTAGGGAAAGATGGGGCACTGAGATGAGCATTTTTCTTGGGGAATAGGAGCTCCGACAGATCTATAAGGGTATTCAGTAGTCGGTTACTTTTAGGCTTATAGTTCGTAGATGATCCAGTTTAGACTGCTGATTAAAGAGATCAGAAAAGGAACTCTAGATCTAAAGGAGTGGTTTTCACTCGAACTTTGCTTAAAATCTCTCTACTGTAAAATGAAATTTTGGTTGTCTTGCGTGCGTTGCATTAGTTTTGTCTCAAACCGCACCCAAGGTTGAAGTCGAAAGCCCCATATTGTGCTTAAAGGTGCAATTCTTAATACATTGCAAAGATCAGGTGCTCTGATCCTCTGATTCTATCCCATTTTGGGATCCTATTCGTCCCCCAAATCTTTGTTACTCGGTTTGATTCAAAATGAGATGAAGAACCATGAGAAGCCCCCTATATCCTGTATTTCTTACAGGCTTATGCCAGAATCCCTTTCTTAGCTTTTCCTTTTCTATTTGAGGGCTTATCCACCAAATTTAAGAATTTATAAGATCCTTGCTAATAATTTCCATAAAGTTGAATTCTATACATATCTTCCCCCCTCTAGTTATCTAAGAAGAAAGTTGAAAAATTATGAATGAATCTGAGAGGAGATATTCTGAATTCACCATGGCTCACCCACCCATTTAATTCTGTTCAAGAAATTTGCTAAGAAATTCTCATAATAATCTGGAAGATCAACGCAAAAGACAACACTGGAGTGCAAAAGACATACTAGCTAATGGGCTGGAGTTAACAAATTTTGTAAAAGAAATTTTCTAGAGCAGTAAGTGTGATATCGACCGACCCCATGTAGTTGGGAAAGGCTTAGATGAGTTGAGTTGAGTACGTGTGATATTGGAAATACAAGACCTGTATTCATCCTACTAGGACAAAATTTATATAGTACTTTTGAATTTTTCTAGTTGCTCTCATGATGACACTGCCAGGTTGAGTGCTTGGATATAGAAATGCCTAGAATGGTTCGGATTAGAATACATCTTAGAATGCTGCTGTCTAGAATCTACCAACAGTGCTCTGACATTAAGAAGCTGTTTGGCTATAGTTCATGACTCAGAGGATGCTTACTGTCATGTTCGAACTTGTTCTTTGTAAGTCCTGTGTTGCAGCCCAAGAAGTGATGAAATTGCATGCACTTTTTCACTGATTGAAGTGATTGCATGTGTTAGACTATTAAGCTTAATGTCTAACAGACAATCCTTTTGCAATATTAGAAATATATAGAAATAAAGTACCCCCCCCCAAAAAAAAAAAAAAAAAAGTGAGTGGTTGTTTCTGTTGTTAAAAGCATTGGGTGCTTAAACATTACGTTTTAATTCCTTTCTGTGAAAGAGCAGCTGTCTTTTGCAACTCATCTTTTATTATAATATTAAAATTAACATGAGGTTCAATTATTTGTCATAGAAATGCGACCATCATGTTTGTCTACCTTGTATTTATCATGAAGAGCCCCCCCCCCCTTGCATATTTAAAATTCGCTACTTGCCTACTTGTATGATTATCATGTATCATATGGTTTAGTTTCTGACCACTGCTTCAACCTATATATTAGTCACCATTTTTTTTTTTGTGTCATAAAACGTTCTTGCATATGAAACATAACCTTTTTAACTTGTTTCTGGGAAGTATCGGCTTTCAGTGCTCAATGTATTTCTTGCATCTAACTCCATGTGATAAATAAATAAAAGATTATCTTGAATCTTCTCATGAAATCATGTTCATTATCACAGAAATCTCAGGGAACTAGATTTGCAAGAAAATGAAGTAGAGGATAATTGTGTGCACTGGCTCAGCCATTTTCCTGATTCTTTCACGTCTTTGGTAAATTTGAACATTGCTTGCTTGGAAGGGGAAGTCAATATCTCTGTCCTTGAGCGCCTTGTGAGCAGATGCACCAACCTCAAGACCCTCAAGCTCAACTATGCTGTGCCTCTTGATAGGCTGGTCAACCTCCTGCGTAGGGCCCCACAGCTAGCCGACCTAGGAACTGGCAAGTTCTCAGCAGAATATCATCCAGAGCTCTTCTCCAAGCTTGAATCGGCCTTTGCGAACTGTAAAAGCATGAAGAGCCTTTCTGGAATCTGGGAAGCTGTTCCGGCATATCTCCCAGCAATATACTCAGTTTGTGATGGCCTTACATCACTGAATTTAAGTTATGCTACCATTCAGAGTCCTGACCTCACCAAGCTAGTTGGCCAGTGCAAGAATCTTCGACGACTATGGGTAAATCTGCATTGCTTCCTATTCCTTTTATATTCCAAAATGTTTTTTCCTTCATACTCCTTTCCTCTTATGGTCCTTAATAACATAGTTTGACAATTTACATCTTGAATGTTCAAAGCCGACATGTCATTTCCACAACCACAATTAATTTCATTCATTTCCCTAGGATCAACAATTCCATTTCTGTCATTTGTCTTGTTGCTTTTGAATGTAGTTGTCAGAACCATATCATATGGATGCATATTAGCCTAGTAACTACGGTTGAAGTCCTGATCATGGCCTTTTAGTTTCATATGCTCTGTTAACTTTTTCATATATGCTAACCATGAATGAACATCAATTATTAGGTGATGGATTTCATTGAGGATGATGGCCTAGCTGCTGTGGCATCATCTTGCAAGCTGCTTGAGGAACTGCGTGTCTTCCCTTCTGATCCTTATGGTGCAGTGCAGCCTGTATCTCTCACCGAGCATGGCCTCGTCACTGTCTCTGTGGGATGCCCAATGCTCCAGTCTGTCCTCTACTTCTGCAGGCAAATGACGAATGCTGCTCTCCTCACTGTTGCCAGGAACCGACCCAATCTCACATGCTTCCGTCTATGCATCATTGAACCCCGGACACCTGACTATGTCACTTTAGAGCCACTTGATGTAGGCTTTGGAGCCATTGTAGAATCTTGCAAGGATCTCAGGCGTCTATCCCTCTCGGGTCTCCTTACCGATAATGTCTTTAGATCCATTGGGGCCTCTGCTAATCGTCTTGAGATGCTCTCAGTTGCCTTTGCTGGGGATGGTGATGCTGGTCTCCATTACATTCTCTCAGGCTGCAAGAGCCTACGGAAGCTGGAAATCAGGGACTGTCCATTTGGAGACAAGGCTTTGTTGGCTAATGCTGCTAAGCTGGAGACAATGCGATCCCTTTGGATGTCGTCATGCTCTGTGAGCTTGGGAGCATGCAGGTTGCTGGCCCAGAAGATGCCATGGCTTAATGTGGAGGTCATTGATGAGAGGAGAGGAGGGTCGTGGGATTCACGCCCCGATGATTGTCCTGTTGACAAGCTTTACGTTTACAGGACGGTTGCTGGGCCAAGATCGGACACACCACCTTGTGTCTGGACAGTGTGAGGTGCTATCGGATGACATGGGAGGTACTGATTTCTATCTTTGTTTGTCATCAACTTAAATTATTGTTTGTGTTTAACTCAATCGTTTCTTCAAGTGACACTACCACCTGGGTTGGGTTCAAACAGCAACAAATGGATCTTGGATAAGGATATGATAAATCTTCACGGTTTAACCTGCTGCAAAGTAGCTTGAGTTTTGAGCTTTTACTACTGTTAATAAAGGATATTGATGGAACCATATCTTCTATATTCTATAACATATGTTTTAGCAAGGACTACTATGGAGAAAGCTTTAGCGTGTTAGGCATAGAGTTTATATGTATATGAGAGTCTTTTATTTCCTCCTCGTGTTAGTGCGTCGGCAGTCATGTATTTTCCATGAAAGTTTAGATTTTGAAACAGTGTGCTAACTTCTGATATGCGTGTGAAGTTTGTGTGAAATTTAATTACAATGCTTAGTTGTTAAATTCTGCAGATGATATTACGATAAGCTGTGATGTTTGATCACCCGGCTCTCTGTGATGCGATAGCGAAGAGTTTCAGTAAAGCTTGGTTCCTCTATAATATTTTCCAGCCCATTAACATTTACCAGCAGCAAGCCACTAGCTGTCTGTATGATTGAAGTATATTCCTGTATGGATGGCACAAGACTTTGTGATGGTTTGTGTTTTACATAATTAGCACACGATGGTTCTGACAAAGTCTTTGGATGAGTTGTTGCATAAATGATTTTATGGTCCATGGATGTTACCTTCTGTTACTCTTTGCCTGTTGTGGTACCAATTCTCTGTTTTTTTTTTTTTTTCTTTAATCGATATCAGGAGTCTCTGAAGACTGTAGAGCGAGTACATATCAACAGGCCATATGAGCCATGCTGACTGGGAGCACCGGCAGGAATTCATGGTAGATATGATTCTGTGGAGACCGTGTCTGAGCTACTTGTGGTACCCTTGCGCATGCTCCTTGTCACGATCATTGCATCGTAATCCTCAAGAGTGAGGCTTTCAGGATTTTTTGAACTCGTGAATGCTTTCTTTTCTTTTTCTCTTTCTCTTTCTCTTTCTCTTTCTTTCTCTTTTTTTTTTTTTTTTTTTTTTTTTTTTTCTGAGTGCTGTACCAACTTCATGCCTGATTTGTTGGCTAATGAGATGCTTCCCTTTGCTGCTCTGCTTTCAAGCTGTACGTAGCCCGGCGCGTTCTTTGGTTGCCATGGGCTGACAAACCGACCAACGAGAGTACCTTGTGTTCGCCCAAGGTTTGCAATTCTGAAATAAAATGCAAGCCACTTTCATTTTCAAATTTAAGGAAATGAGACGAGAATTAGACCAAAGTTTTTCTCTCTTCCACTGTCCCCATCCTATAGGTCTTTTATGTTTGAATGGACCAAAAAACCCTTAACAGCTATATCTATTATCAATCTAAGGAAAAATATTTCTTCTCTTCCAAAACCTCTCTCAAACTAATTAAGCTCATGGTTCTTTGTGAGGGTTTGGGGATCAAGCTGGTATTTTTGGTCTCTTATAGAACAGCTAGCTGTCTTGCCCTTCCAATCAAATTATTTTTCAGTTCCTTTCCAAGAAAACCCAGACGGCATCGGCATGTTGGTTCGTTCGATTTCTACCTCGAAGCTTGGCTTGAACAGAGGAGGGATTCTGGAAGCTCATTTAAGTTGTTGCTAGAGCTACTTTTTATTTGCTGAATCTTGATTGAAAATTTCACCATAAAACATGATTTTGGATGTGGAACATTTAGAAGAGGGATCCTAGGCATTTGTTATTATCAGAGAATGGTGAAGGTTTCCAAATCGAAGCTTTTGCCATAGTCCTGATCGGAGCCAAGGCTTGTAGAATTGAGGGTGTAAAAGAAGGGCCAATCCTCTTTGTGATCAAAGTCCTATGCCCCTTGCCTAAAATCGTTAAGGATTTGATCTTTAAAATATTTAGCAAAAACAATCCATCCATTTGTACCCCTTGCACTTATGTATGTATCCATTCAAAATTTAAATTATTGATTAGACAAAGTGATGCAAGATGTTGCTGCCTGATCTTATGATTTGATAAACCTGCCTCTAATTACGTTGGCCCCTATGTTTTGAAGCTACCAAGAAACAAGATGGAGAGTTTGATAGCGCTAGCAAAGCTAATAATAGTGCTAGCAAGGCTAAAAGAGGCAAATGCTCAATTAATGGTAAGAAACCAATGGTTGATATGGATGTGATGGTATGATAGTTGTCGTTAGAATACAATCGACACTCTAAAACTAACCATTAGACAAAGACTTACTCAAGCCAATTCAGGCCATTCTAATGGTGTCGTGTTCTGTATTGAGATTTAACGGTCTCAAATTATTGTCAAAATCAAAAGGGTCCGGATTCCACTAATACTAATTTGATCGTACTCTAATCACTATTAGAAGCCAATTTATCGGATGGCATCCAATCACCAACCAAAAAACTCATTATTTGAAGATCACAAAGTTGAGTCCAACTTGAAGATACATACTTAATGCATTTGATGAAAGAGTTGCCACCCACTCTTAGATTGCATTTAGAACAACTAATCAACCATACAAACCTTTTTTATAAGAATTAGTTCGATATAAAAAAAAAATTTAGAAACTTAACAATGGCATTAGTTCGTAAGCTTTAGAATTTTGTTTTTCACTTGTGTACCAACTCTAATTTAGGATGGTCAAATCAAACTATACTTATGAGATGTTCTAGAACTTATAGCTCTTATATACCCCCTTTTCATCATGAGGTGTATGTTATTCACATTTTCTATCTAAAATACTTCTTTTATGATCGATTTTGCATAAGTCCTTGTAAGTTTTAAGGAGCGACAATGAGGCCAACTACTGAAGTTCTTAACTGTAGTGTGTTGCAATAATATCAAATTTGTGGAATCTTTGCAGTAGCATCGAAGCCTTAAGTAGTTTAATTCTTTAGATTATCTTAGGTTGAGATTTTAAATTTTATTTCATGCTTTCTTAATTTTAGGTCTAGTTTAATTTTTGCTTAATAGTTTAGATTATTTAGCACTAGTCTTTTGGCCGGTAGCACTGAAGCTAATGTTAGGCTTTTCCAATCATGTTAATAGATTTAGTATCAGATTTTAGTCTTTCCTAATCACTACTATTAATAATTTTCTCCCATGTAGCTTGATTTTCTTAGCCTAACCTAGCTAAAGATAATGCAATTTGCACACCTGGGACTCTAATATTGCTATCATTTATCTATCCATTACACAATTAAATCCAGTGCATGCCTTGAGGCAGTCTTGTCATTGGAAGTCTATTGATGAAAAAGTCTTCATCATTGGAATCCCCATTAATAGAAAAGTTTACTATCAAATAGATATTTGCTCTAACCAACCAATCTCAAATTTTGATAGTAGCCTACAAAGTTTAATAGTAGCAACCTAATAGTCATCCTATCGATGGTAACTTTTTTACTATTGGAACTAATTAGTGACTAGGAACTCCCTTGATTAGGCCCTTAATAATGATTTCTAGCTCATCACAACTAGCAATATCAAGCTTGAGCAACCATGTACCTAAACAATGATACTAACTCAAGGGTTGAATCCAATAAACAAGTTCGTTAAAAAGTTGAATCCAATAGATCAATTAGGATACGGAGAAGAATATGCAAACTCACCCTTTGAGTGTATTTCGAGGAATCTTCAAACTAATAAGTTAAGTAATTTCATAATGATCTCCATCTCAAGATGTAGGACCAGTTAGTCATGGTTCTAACTAAATAGAGAGGAGTTTGAGAATGCATTCTATTTATCTCAAGGAGTCTTTGAACCAACATGTTAGCTAATTTTGTAACAGTCTCCAACCCAAGGTATAGGATTATAGATAGTCATGGCTCTAATCAAAATCTTTAATAAAGCACGCCAAATAACTAAATAAGTTAAGGCGCGCTTGAAGTTCAAAGCCTATAGGTTAACTCTCCAAGCTAGAGTGTCAAATATGTAATCAGAGTAGATATCCCCATTGCCAATTGCAATAGTTCTCAATAAGGGTGAGCCACCTATGCCCAACATTTAAGAAGTTTAAGAATCCAACTCTCACCAAGAGTTCGATGCTTGAAAAAGTTATAAACATATTCTTGTATAGTATCCTACCAAATATTAAACTATTGCCATTTAAATTGGAAAGAGCAAACCAAGATGCCAGAAGAAGAAGAAGAAGAAGGGTCTAGTGATGAAAACTTTGAGAAAGCATGTGAGGATGAACTCATGATAGATGATGACAAAGGGCCCCGCAACCATTCCCTCATTCTTCTTCATATTCTTGCCCTTGGGAGAAGAAAAAGGTGGATTAGAGATTGCATAACATCTTTAAGCATCGTATTGTCGATCATGATTGCTATAAACAAGATCATGATTAGGGTTCCTTCCCTCAGTGCCCCCACTAAATCATTCAAGTTGCGGACCAAGTCATTTTTGAAAACCACAAGTATCTATCTTGTCTCTTTTAGGTGGAACAAGAACCAAGAATAAGTCTAGTATGATCTCATGTTGTATAAAATTTTGCTACATCCTTTTGTGCTAGCCATGGATCCATGATTGTGAAGCCATCGATAATGGCTGGGAGAATACTTATACCTTTACTTTTAATGGGAGAAGAATTGAACTACCACAAATATTATAGTTTGAGAGGTCGAAAGAGAAGGTAGCTGCAAAACCCAAATCATGAAATCAAAAGAGAGATGGCTGCTAAACCCAAAGAACGAAATCTAGAGCCGCTTAACAATTAGGATATAAATTGTCAAAAATCTTATGTCTACAATGCCATTTGCTGGACTCATCACAGCTGTACAAAAAGGCCTATGTTTAATGGACATTTGAAGAAGGTTTAATTATATCTAGGAGCAGAAAGTTTATATTCATTGGGAACCAAAGTTTTTTAAGTCACGGGAAGTTAATGTAGGATAGAGATGTTCAATTCTATGGTTTGCAATTATCCTCCCTCTAATTTTATCAAGCTCTGTATTCTGGAACCTCATGTAACCAAGATGAAGGGTTTGATAGTCCCACGACAGACAAAAGAGCCAAGTCTTGAATCGATGGCAAGAACTTTATTATTAATACATATTTGCTGAGACCGAATCTTGAACACATAAGAGTTTAGTTCTTTAGTTTTTCTTAGCCTTTAAAATTTTAAATTTATTTTCACTTTCTTCTAGTTTAATTTAATTTTTACTTAGTAGTTTATATTATTGCTTAGCTAGTCTAATCCCCCACAGGTAACTCTAAAAAGCTAAGTTCAAAGCCTTCGTTACCTACGTCACACATGCCTAACTTTAGATGCATGGAATTTTTTATTTTTGCATGACAAAGCTAAGAGGAAAAAAAAAAAAAAAAGAAGAAACAAGAGCAAAGCATAAACAACCGGCATCACCCAAAAGAAGGATTTTGCAAAAAGAAAAAATAATCATTTTTTTATTCACAGATTGGACGCCAATTTTTTTAGTTTGCAAATTTTATATGCAATTTCTTGAGGCTAGGATGAAATTTCCCCCCACCTCTCCATAAGAACTTACCTACCGGCAACATATGTTCCGGTTGCCCAAGTTTTGGATGGAATTTACATAAAGTTGTGAGTAGTTGATTTTAGAATATAGTTAGTATCATAGAATATATACATGATCTTGTGCTGGTTTGTTTTATTCACTTTGCTTTTTTATTTTGTTCTAATAAATTGAGTACTGGTTGTTTATTCTATAAGTTTATTGATGATGAATTTTATAATTCATTTTTAAACTCCATCTAACGTTGTTCAAAATTTATGCAAAAAATGTTAAAAACTAGTGCATATCTTCAATATACCAACATTACACTCCCCCCCCCAAAAAAAAAAAAAAAAAAAAAAAAAACAGGGCTAGGAGAACCCTTCCATTTTAGCTTATAAATCTACAATATTGGTCCAGCTTGCACAAGCTTTAATTTAAAATTTAAGATCCAAACTAACTACACCAAGACCTAAGCTTTGATTCATTTAATATTAAATTTCAAATTTTGAGAAAAAGAGCATGCTGTCCGTGGATAACGAAGCCAGAGAAACAGACAAGGGAGAGTAAATTATAAACAACAAACCAATACCCATCCTCCAGCCAACCAAACACAGAGAGAGAGAGAGAGAGAGAGAGAGAGAGAGAGGGAGAGAGAGAACCTGGCAAATAAACACACTGAGAGAGAGAGAGAGAGGGAGAGAGAGAACCTGGCAAATAAACACACTGACAGAGAGAGAGAGGGAGAGAGAGAACCTGGCAAATAGGAAGATAATAAATCTACGAAAATGGGGACTGCGGTTCAGTGCGACGTAAACGCGCCTGGGAGCAGTGCTGAAATGGATCCCTTGGCAAATCCTGAGTAGGGCCCACACTTCAGTGGGAAGAAGGACACAGTACACAGCATGTTGAGTTGGTTGTCGCCCAAGAGTCACATGTGGCACAGAAAGATTTCTTTTTCATTTTCTTTCAGAGGGATTGTTTGGAAGCTGGAAATTTGAGTTACTTACGAACGACTGATGCCTAGAGAATAGCAATCCCATTTGTCACCCATGCCAACTAAGTTCTCGTGCAGGCTATTCTGACAGCATGACCACTCAAGCACCTCTCAGTGATGTGTCATTTTTTTGCGTGACAGTAGCTACCTCTAAAACTTCTTTTGAGTTCTTTTCCCATCGGCAATATTAATTTGCCCGTCATGCCTTGCCTACGGAAAGAAATTGTTTGATGATGTAAGAAAAATCAGAAGAAAGCATGGAATGAGCCACACAGCAGACAAAGTTCATATGTGGTTCTCAGAAAAAGTATTTAAACAGTGACCATGTCACTTAGGAAAAATGTTTACTGTTTGGTTAAGTTTAAAGCTCTGGAACTCTGAAACAAGTGTAGACGGTGGATGCAATAACTTAATGACCCGTGTTAAGTAGGCCCAATATTCCAGGAGGAATAGCAATTATTCCATCCTTTTTTTCTCAAAGGAAATCCAGCCTATATTTAACTTTTATGCGTCAAGTCAAACAGTAATATCTTATTTTGCCATGAGTAATCTAATGATGAGATGAAATAATTTTTCTGCTGCCATATATGCATCACTTATGCTACAGCAGCTCATTATAGCCATTGTAATCGCCATTATTACTTTATTTCCAAGGATATCTCCATTACAGCCGTCAAAACACAACTTCCACTGGCATCATACATCCATGGTTGCATGTGGATATGAGCTGCCTCGCAGTCGCAATCTAGCAGAGAGGACATCAGAAAAGAAACCAGCTGGCAGATCATTCCGCCAATGCCGAGATGACAACAACAACAACAACTAACAATTGGGTTGGCAGATTCTGATTCTTTATCACATGATGTCACTTCAGAGGTTTTGAACGCTATGACATGGTCAAGAAGTGCAGGTATCCTG
The DNA here is from genome assembly GCA_900491605.1 of Calamus simplicifolius. Classification (NCBI taxonomy): domain Eukaryota; kingdom Viridiplantae; phylum Streptophyta; class Magnoliopsida; order Arecales; family Arecaceae; genus Calamus; species Calamus simplicifolius. Next base: position 424,298 of record UESW01004751.1, on the reverse strand, counting down.
AGTTAACATGATGGCAAGTGCTGCACATTTTTCAGACAATGGGCACAGTGCAAGATTTGCCACAGCCAGCCTTAAGATCTTGATGAGCTCCGATGGCATCATGCCTTCATGCATGCCCCTTGCAGAACAAACATTTGCAGTCTCAGCAAAAGGAGCTAGCAGGCATACCCTGAACGCACAAAGCTCGTGGATTTCTCAGGGACTAAAATTCGAGCAACCAATTGCTTTTACAAGTCATTCAAACTTCTCAGCACAGCCATTTCATTGGGTTCCATTTTGTAGACCATTACTGGATAAGTTGTTTTTTACAATGGGAAAAGGAGAGCTATTTAAGTTCCATATATAGCTGGTTGGACAACACCAGCAGAAACTGTAAATATCTTTTAATATTATCATCTAACTACCACATGATTCTCCTCTTGTCTGCAGCAACGTAGCCGCTGTCACTTTGTGCATCTGTCGAAAAGCCTTCAGGTTATCAGTCTTTTTGAGGCCTTCAAGACCATTTTTGTACAGGTGATCAGCCAACCGAGAAATATGACTCGAGCAAATGATGGATGTCTCACGTTATTGCTGCTAATCCAATGACATTATCTTCTTCAACACTGGGTCCAGTGGCTGAGATCCGGGTCTTAGCTGAATACCAAGGCAAATAAAAGCCAATGACTGATGTCACATAAAAAGATCTTTCAAGAATAATAGATGACAAGCATGCTTAAAGGAAACTCTTTTATGAAAGACTGCAAACCGGATGTACCCTAAACAATCTATTAAATGTCTCTTTGAAAATAGTTTACATCATATTCCCTTCTTCAGTTGAATATGAACATGCAACAAGTGAATAGGCTAGAAGACTTTCATGTCAATTGCTTGGAAGCAATACATTTATCTCAATATGTCATGCTAGCATGCCCTGAGATGGCGATCCAGATAAGTGTGACACATGCGACTCGGATTTGTAGCATGCATTCACGATAAATAAATGTGTAAATATATGGTGACACCTTCAGTGAAGACTCAGTTTCCAAATTATCAAACAAGAGCATCATATATTTTGGAAGCAAACTTATTCACACATCTTCATGTGCTTTTAAGTATCAAAACAATTATCATAGAGTTGATAATTTGTTATTTCACCCATGGCATTGTACAATCTCTCATATACCAAGGCTCCAGTAGTTAGAATGTTTTTTATTATAAACATTTGGTGTTGGTCCTGTCAAGGTAGTTAATAGCCCGATACTAATTAGGACCAAAGAGTCTGAAGCCTCCAGAGCTTTGGCCCAAACGGTTGGCGCTGCTTTTGTAGGAACCAGTTCCAAATTTGAAAGCCAACAAAGACCTGGTTTGATACATCGGGGTGGTTCGAGGTTTGGCTCTGTGTGGTTCAGTGGTTTGGAGCAATTTCTAGCAGGTTAAGCTTGGTTATCAAGTAGTTTGCGCATGGATCAGAACAATTCTGGATCTAGATTAAAGGCAGTCAAGCAGGGGATGGACTACCCACCATTACGTGGTAGAACTACTCGTATTGCTTCATAAGTGTACTGCGATATTTTAGTTTGAGGGTCAAAGTTGATGATATAATCTATTAATTTGACTTATTACATTTGCTGGTAGTGCAGGCATACCCAAGTTATCGTTTCTAATTTCATTTATTTGAGCATGTCTTAAGATAGATTTATTACATGATAACGTTACAATTAATGGTACAAGTTGACTTTGTGCAAGGCAAGATTTTAAGTACCACTTGACACACTCTACCGCATTGTACATACTCTGTTAGAGCTAAAGGTTGAAATCTTTTGCAGACCAGACCTCTACAGAGCCTTGAAATTTGAATCTTTTCTTAAGCACAGGCAAGGCACCACATAAATCATACCAGTATCAGGCCAGCATTCCACAAGAATGCAATATAACAATCCATGTTATGAAGTTTATTTTTGGGTATTAAAACCAGAACTCATCTGTCTTAATATCTCCTGTGCAGTCATAAGTTGGCACCAGTGTGAAGAATGAAATATTTTCTGGTCACATTGATCATGCAGGACAATAGCAGAACATCCAGATATGGAACTCAAAACAATAAGACACCACACAAGGAAAAGGTGGAGGACAAGTGCTCACCTGTAACATTGGTTATGACATTTGTGCCCTTTTGAGCAGCAAGAGCTTTCAACTTGTTTCCAGTAGCTATTAAAAGTAAGCTCCTCATATGTTGCTTTTGTTCTCTAGGACTACTAGTTTTTGTCAGAGCATCCTCAAAAGCAAGTAGATCTTCTTGTTTAATACAAGGAAGAGACAACAGAATCTGCACATGGAAATTTTACAATGTTAAAGCATGTTTACATATAAGATACAACTTCAAAGCCACAAAATATAGTATAACTCTAAAGTGACCTGTCTAGGTGCAGGATCTCTGTCAGCTAGACACACATATATTTCGCGACAGAGAGCAACAAGATCAGCACTGATAATAGCATTTGACTCCAGGGCCAGACCTTGAATTATTGCACAAAACAAATCCTTAGCAACAAACTCTTTCAGTTCCACATTATTTGTTGCTATAGCAAGAAGAATGAGAGATCCACAAAAAGGGATAACTTTAGTCACTGCTTCACCATCTGTCCATGCAAACACTTCAGCACTTATCCTCATTGCAGGAATAGCAAGACCTTTGTGCATGATGAGAAAGCTGCAAGTGAACCATAATTTTCAGCTCTACCTGTAATCATAATCCTACATTTCACAAAAAATCAAAATTCAAATCTTGGTGAGGGTTAGAGCAGATAATATTGTGAACATTACCCAATCATGGAATTTGAGACAAATGTGCTCAAATCTCTGAGTGAAGACACTTCTAGGCGATTGATGGGTCCAAGCTGCTCCCACGACGGAAGTCCACTGTTTAAACCTGGTGAAGCTAAGACTGAGAGAAGAGAACATATCTCGCGAGTCAAATCACGCAGCAACTTTTCTTCCATCACTTCAACCTTTAGCTCCAATCCAGAAAGATTACCAAATGTATCAGGAACCTTTGCTCTACCGTCTTGTAGAAGACAGGACCATGAACAAGTAAGAGCTTGTTGACAGTGGAGAAGTAATGGATGCAAGAGGTTTTCTAGCCATGTCTCCCACAAATCTGCAGGACAGAACTTAACCAAAGGAATGATAACTAAATGAATTAGTTGACGTATGTGTCTGAATTCCATGGATTGAATATTTTCCACAAGGGCTAGTGCAACAGAAGCACTCTCTACACATCGGAAAAAGGCATCTCCGATAGTTGCTGAGAGGCCGATGACATTATACCTGCAGCAATGCAAAACCACTACTTTACTGGGATATAGCCTATTAAAAAGATGTCAAAAGTGCAAAAGATCCTGCAGTAATCAAGAGCATGTTTAATATCCCAGTGACACGCATATTAATTTATAGCATATCATAAAGTTCAGCCACAACTAAAAGCGATAGACAAGGCGAAAGGGGCAAGTACATCTCAGATCCTAAATGAGTAAAAGCCAATATGCAACAAGTTAAATGCTCACCCGCTGTCCCTGATGCCTTCAACCAGTTCCTTATGTCATTTTCATTTGATTCTCCTTCCCTGTTCATGTCCATCTGAGATCCATCAGAAAAACTCAACTGACCTCTTGGTGGTTTGTTGCTTTCTCCAAGAAGACTAGCCTGCTCAACATGGCTTATAATCTTTGCTGCTCTCAGTTCACTTGTCAAAGCTTGAGCTATTGGTTGAGACCACAGAGCATGAACAGAACGAAGCAGCTGCAGATGAACAGAAGTACACTGCAGTAAATACTGTCTTGAAGAACAAATTTATTCTTGTGATGCACTTAAGGTTTTACATACCTTGATATGTTTTAAAGTAAGCAAACCAACCACACCTCCCCACACCCCCGACCAAAATAAGAGGTGAAAAAAACAGACAGGACACACAAACTTCTTGCTTCTTACAAATTTAACTTACCCTTAAGAGAGGGGGCAGCATCCATGATAAATGAGAAGACATGGGATGGGGAAAAGCAGAAATATCCGTGGGTGATAAGAATCCTTGCAGATTCATTATAGCCTTCTTAGTTCCACTCCTTTTCAAAGCCTTCTCGAAGAATATGACAGTATGGAAAATTGACCACATAAATTGTGTGTCAGAACACAGACGTGTCAGACCAAATGGGTCACACAAGTAAGCATTTTGCCATTCTAATGGTGTCCACTGTTTACTTAAAGGTTCAAGCAACCAGGCCAACACTTCCTGATGTTGTTGAATCCTGAATGTAAATAAAATACAATAAGATATCCATTCACAAGTTCTCTATGAGGAAATATAGCACATCAAAAACTACTCTAAGGTAGTTCGAAAGGTACATGACTTGGATAAGCATGAGGTAGTGTACTTACCCAGCAGAAGATGCCATTACAAGAAATGCTTCACCTAGAAGATTATGCTCACCACGAAGTAACTGACCCTCTCCTTGGAGATAAGCCATCATGTCAGCAATACCCTAAAGCATCAAAAATACGATACTGCAAAATAAATTAAATGATTTCTCTATTTGACAGAGATATCAAAGATATGCCAGCTTCACAATGCAATATTGCTAGCTACCTGTTACAAATCTATTTCTTGGCTTTCAATATGGATAGATTTCCCTCGTTTTTTTTTCTTTGCTTTCAGAATCAGGGTAAACAAATTCCATTTGATATGCCACATTTATATAAGCATGAGAAAAGAGAGGTGAAATGCATGTTCCATGAAAATAATAAATAACATAAAATAGACAAAACTGGATATAGAAAAGAATAAAAAAAAGAAACTAAGAAATCATATAAAGCAAGATAAAAAAAGGAAACATTAAAACCAACAGAGAATGAAATTTCCATCGAAAAATGGCATACTATATCAGGATACCAATAAGACTTGAATGATAAAACAGGGCAAAACAAATTTTAAAACGAATGATTGATTCACTGCAATTTGGAACAAATCGCAGCTGAGAGAAATTCAAATATAACCTTCATATGAGGAAGAAGGCTTTTATCAGCAGCTCTAGCAATCCTGATAAAAGATGCACAAATTTGCAACCTGGCATGCCGAGCACTATTTGAGGAAGGGTCCTGTTGCAGTCCAAGTAAAGAGTGTAATCAGATGATACTTCAGTGTCAAAAATTTTTTAATCAGAATACATCAAGCACAACCTTCAGTGCAAATGGGAGGGATGTCAAAAGTTCAAAAAGTTTTTTGACAACACCAGCAACTGAATCTGGATAGTATTTCAGATAGGGACCAAATGCATCCAAATATCGCCCAAGTGTTACTGCAAGCGTTGGTTCAGTCCATTTCAAACAAAGGAGCTGCTGAAGAAGGCCTGAGTTCACAAAACATATTTAGATTTCAGCACGTTTTCAGGATTCAAGCAATAGCAAGCTACAACAGCAAACTGTAACATAATTTGGATGACCTTCAAGAATACTGTGCACTTGAAACTTGGTTTCAGGACCACTGCTTACAAATTCAGCTGAGCCATCAAAAATTGCACCTACAGCAGTTTCAAGGCCCAATTGCATGCTTTCCACTACAACTAGTTCCTGGAATTTACATATTGTATCAAAACCATGAGTATGTTTATTTATCATTAGACTTAGAAACAAGATTTTAAATTCTAGGATAGGGCTATCCTGTTGCTCTATAAAACGGGATATGTTGCCATCCAACCATGTCTCAACATTTAGCGCTGGAGATGTTTAAAGGCACATTAATTGGAACGTTGGGATGATGATCAGACAGTCCCATCCTAACATCCAACAGGACATTCCGCCCAGATTTGAATCCGTGGCTATGAAGGCATAAACATTATATAGGATAATAATAGTAGTACTACGCTTAGAAACTCAGTAAAACAAAATTGCATATCAAACCTGAGCTGACATTGATGCACGAACATGATTTCTGATAATTGAATCAATCCTATGTGAGACCCTTGCCGCGGCAACAAGTGGCTTTTGAAACGCAACAAGTCTTATGAGCTCCAACTGCACTAAAAAAGTAAGAAGCCTTAGTTTTGACCAAACCATCATAGTACTTATTACACTAGTCAAACACAGAGTCACCAGCAATATATTTGCATAAATGATATCCAAGTCATGCTGAATAAGCAGGCATATGCATATTTGGACTCTTTTAGTCTCCATAGTTTGAAGTACAATTTGTTGGAGTTTAAGTCATATAGCAAATCATAATTCTATATGTATAATTTGTAACCTGCAATTCTCAAGAAGCATCAAAATCATGTCAATGTCTAAGAAGCGAAACAGTCAATCTTCAATTTTCAATTGCAGATCCTCTTCTACAGTGACAGTGGACAATGTAAAGTGACACATATGTGACAAGCGGCTTTACTATCAAAAGGTGGCCCTATGTGGGCATGTGTTTAGTCCCACATTAGGTGTGTATTGGGGAGAACTTGGGTACGCCAGCACGGCCAATGATTTTAATTAATAACTTTCAGATAGCCTTTTTGGATGAGGCTTTGAGGCATTATAAATGATATCATAATCGACTTAACTCACAACCTATGTGGATTAGAGAATAGAGTAGCATGGGTCCTTCTAGGGCTGACCACAAGCTAGTCATGATGTTTTCATTCCTGCTTGGACCTAGGATACCAGGGCTTAAACACACAGAATATGTCAAGACCCATGCCAAAATGTTGGCTTCAATGGAGGGAGTGTAGGGGGACCCAGGGAAACACGTTAAGTCCCATAGTGGAGAGGTCTTGATTACTTAAGCAATGCCAAAAGGCCCAATTAATAACACTTTGATAGGCCTTTTTGGATGAGGTCTTAAGTTGCTACATAGATAAATGCGTGAAAATATTAAGTATATTTGCATATGAATATAGAGAAAACTAGCGGTTCTCTAATATGTTAAAGAGACAGGGTACAAGAAGGTTTTAGGTCCCAATGGGACGTCCCATAAGATGCGGGATGGATCATCCCACTATCATTCCAATATCCCAATCGAGGCATCTTAGGATGTTCCCAGTCCCAAGTGTCGAGATGGAACGAGATGCCAGCACGTCCTATTTCATGAAAAAATTGAGACAATCCCATCGAATAAGATTTAAAACCTTGGGATACAGCTTATGTAGCATTTTGTTCTCAATTATCAAAATCTAAGTGTTCCTATGCATTTAACCTAGTTCTAGTAATAACAACAATAAAGTCTAAATCCAAAACTAGTTAAGATCGGCTATATGAATCCTTTTTTCCATTCAGCTATGTTCTAAGTCATTTTTTTATAAGATGCCAAAATTTTAAGTCTTTCTTTATTATTTCCTCTCAAATAATTTTTGGTCTACTTCTACCTTTTTTTTTTTCTTTACATGTATCAAATCACTCTTCCGCATAGATGCATCTTTAAGTTTACATTACACATGTACAAACCATATAAATCGTCCTTCCTTTAGTTTATTCTCAATTGGAGCTATCTCTACCATTTTACGAAGAGTTATATTTCTTATTCTATCTTTCTTATATTACCACACATCCAAGACATAGTTCATTTCTTGTCTTATTTTATTTCATTTCATTTAAACTTAGTTCTAGTAAATGAAATAGAATTCTCTAACTCACATAGTCCATTTGCATGTAAAAATTCAAGACATCAGATGTATCATTTTGTGGGCCAGAGAAAAAAGAAATATATGACAGTAAATAGAAACAGCATACCAGTCTAGAACGGTACTTGCTAAAGTCACTTTTTCCATCGAACTCATCACTCCACAGTTCTAATGGCTCAGCAAATGGTGAGATTTCAACTGCAATATTTTTCTTGAGCATTCGCTGAAAGGAAACATCCAAGATAGCACTGCAGATGTCATCATTAATGAAGACTGACACCCCTTTCTTCTCCTTTTCTGCTCCAGAACCAAAGGTTAAATTACTGGCAGATGAGTTGTCCCCAGCAATCTGCGCAGCAGCTTTTGTCTTGGGCACCGGTTCTCTCATCACCACCTGTTAGCAATGGAATAAAATTGCCTTCTCAGGAACAAGCCGTTCTCCAGCATATAATAAACTAAGCAATGGTTGGAAAAACACACTTCAAGAACTTGATACATACCAGCCAAAAGAGCAAAGATTGAAAGTGAAGGGCTATTTTAAAATGTTGGTAATACTCCAGCATCTGGAAAGAAAAAGATAAACATTAAAAATACAATTGATTCAGAACTATTACATAACAGTACAAAGGTAAAATGACAAAAGATCATTATGGATTCACATATGAAGTTAAAATTTGGGTACAACTGCAAATTTTTAAATCTATCATGCATTAATACACAGGTCACTGGGACACAGCACAGCCAGAACACCGAACACTAGGTCTCTGCTCACTCAGAATGGTGCTGGAAGGTACAGTTGATGGTAGCCATATTGTCAGAACTTAGTAAGCATATTTCTTTTTGTTAGCACTGAGTAGGCATATTTTTAAGTGAGTATAAATTCATCTAAAACAATCTTCACGGATATATCCACGTTCATGTTGACAGGTCCCCAAATGCCGGTTATGCTAAAGGAGATAAAAGAAGGTGAAGCACCAGCAGTAGGAAAGCAAAAGAGCTCTAATCAAGAGCAGCATTCCCCAAATGCAAGCTCAAGATATGGAATTCATAAGAGACAAACAACTTAGTTAAAAGAATCATGGGTTGGCTTTTCATTAAAAGCCAAGTTTCCAAGCCCCACTTGCTCAAACCATTCAACCACTTCAAATAAAACACCACAACAATCATTGCCAATATTAAACTAAATCCAACAGCATAAGGTTCCCTCGCTAATGATCATCAACTAAGTCTTAGTTCAATAAAACAATGCAGCTCAACAATCTCATTTTCTTATGATACAACTCCAAGTAATGTACAGCTATAGCCAATAGACTGCTCATGTAAGAATACTGTCTGAAGCTAGATCTCATGCATGGACACAAAACCTACCAAATGCAAGTCCATACAGTGGAGTTCAATAAATGCTGTACCAAATAATAATCTTACCAATACTTGCTAATACACCTTCTTAATCAAGTTTATATAACATCAGTTCAGCTGATGTAAGTTTCAGCCACCTACCTTCTCATTTCTACTAGAGATGTCCCAGTCTAAGGGTCATGGTGGAGGTAGCCTGTTATACAGAAGATAAACTGATGCAGCCAAATATGCATTTTCAAATTATAAATCAAGAAGCATCAATATAACAGGCTACGTCCACAGTTAAAATGAATTCCATACACAAAACCTAAGCACTGTAAAAGGGAACTGACAAAAATCATTATGCATGCTCAGTAAATATCAAAAGCATCAATTTGTTCTCATCAAAATTGTTTATAAGAGGTACATGAGAATAAAGCTAGCTCTACTCTATAAATAATATGTTTTAAAATCCATATTCTTCAATGGGGTTGACAAGGATGTAGGCATAAGGATCTTCATGACAAATGATAATTTGATTCATGACAAATGATAATTTAATTCATTTTCAATTTCGGTAATTTTTTCTAGCCTCTTGAAGAGTAAATTCCAAGAGCAAGTCTTGTGTAGTTTAAAAGGAAGACTGGCAAAAAATCATCATTTTCTCACTGCAAAATAGGAAAATGTTCCCCAGAAAACACTACATTGAATGATCAATTTAAAACAAAAGAAAACAGAATAAAGGACACCAATTTGCCTTGGTCATATACATTGACATAGCACATGCATATGAACCATATTAGCTAGTAACCATTGGTTGTTTCAATTTGGGTTCAGCTTTATAAATCCTCATTCATCAAATTCCCATTAAAGACTTAATGCATGTGAAGCTTCAAACAAAAAAGAGGAAAATAGAAAGAACTAAACTATGATTAAAAACAGGTAACAAAACCTCCAGGGCAATGTTGTAAGGAGAGGAGTGAAGGTGTCAGAGTCCAATATGTGTCGGACAGAGCAAAAAATCAAGATTTAAGGTATCTTTCGCAGAAAGCATCATGTTAATAATGAAATGAACTCTGTAATATTTAAGGAAAATGATTAACTTCTTAATCAGTTGACGATTTGTTTTTATGGCTAAAACTTATATGTCATTTAGCATGCTTTAGAAGTCCACAAATCTCATACTTTATAAATTATGAATTGCCGAGATTCAGACAAAAATAACACTAAACCTTGGGGGATAAATGTAGACAAGCCTGCTGATGATGGATTCAAGAATCTAGATAACATAGCTCTCAAAGTATGCCTAATCAAATCCTAAGGAACTCAGAATAAAACCAATCTTAAAGGTTAATGAAGCAAGATATGTTAAATTATTTAGTCTTCTGTCTTCCAAAGTGCACATGTATTCACAAGCTGAAAGCCCATGACAAATTTATAATATACTGCCTATGAAATGATAAAATTTAAATACTCTATGAAATGATAGAATTTAAATACAAGGTATAACTGATGAAGTTCCAAATTTTCTAACAGAACAAGACTGTTGAATTCCATCAATCACCACAAAGAAGCATAATTTTCACTTGACCACAGTTCTATTATGCTATCTAGGAAAGTTTTTCCCAACAACAATCTTAGCCTATTCTCTTAGCACACCATCTATTTCTTCAAATATTTAACATATTCTTATGTCAAGTACAAAAAGAACCTAGCATGTATAGGAAAACAAACAACTGTAACAGTCTTGAATCAAGTGTCATTCTATGGTATTGACATCATAATCACCACTATTATTGTCAAACCACCAATCCTCCATTCCTAGCTTCTCACTAATATTTCATCAGCCTCACTCATGGGGCTGCATAGTGAATGCTGAATCCAACCAAACCTTTTCCCCCTGTTGTCTGAACTCTGAACATGCTCTCCCATCTCATAAGATACAACTCTCTCCCCCCTCCTCTCTCTCATCTTATTAAAAAAATCCCCTTCAATCCTCACCAGGGTAAAGAAACTAACAAATGGAGAGCAGGAAATGATGCAACGCCATAAATGTTGAACCTTTGAAAAAATAAATGAATATGAAAACTGGAAGATTCCATAAACCTTCAAAAAAAAAAAAAAAAAAGCATATGAATTGCTAAGTCATCACCTGCTGAAGAAATTGAGAAGTCATGTTCCCATCAGCAATGATGCATTGCATGTTAGAAGAACCCAAAGCAACCATACTCTCACATATACATTCCACAAACTCAAATTCACTTTCATCAATAGCATGAAAATTGGACCTAGATCTGTTTAAGAAATCCCTGGATACATTCATCAGGATCTGGAAGATGGTCCTCATTGTAGAATCAAACTCAGATGCAGTAGCATCAGAAGGTCTTTTCCTGCATATATATTGAAAACAGAGCAAATGAGAAACTTGTCAAGTAAACGAATGAATTAGATTTAACTTTTACACACATCGTATAAAAAGGATTGGCTAGGCATACCTTTGACAAACAAGTTTGAAAAATTCGCAAGCATGGAGGCGAAACTCATTATAAGGAAGTAAAGAGCTGCATCTGTTCAAAGAAATGGTTAGCACCCCCAAATACTGGCATACACTATCCTAAAGTATAAAGAAAATGCAGTTGGTGAATGATAAACATACCCATGAACCAAACCATATTTGGCAAGATCAGGAACAGGAGCCCATTCTGCATATGCATTCACAGCATTCAAAGCAGCTGTTACTGTCGCTGCATGCTGCTTTGCTATATCTAATTGTTGTTTAGCATATTCATTCGAAGCAGCTCCAAAATGTTTTTCAAGCAACTGCAGAAAGATGTTATTTGCCTCCTCGCTGGAATATATATGCAGAAGCAGAAACAAAGGCAAACAAACAAACTTATCCCATCTGTTTTGGGGCAAGAAACTTACATTGTATAAGAGTGGCAAAATCTCTGTCAATGATTCTGTAAGACCACGTAACAGAACTCTACGCCGATCACCTGTTATATGCACTCAAATTAAAGTATATCAAGCAAGTACTACTTTTCATTTCTCTGTTGCAACATTTCTCAAAGAGAGATCAATCATGGCAACACAGTTTGGTAAGCAAACACACACACAAGGCCAACCTTCTAGGTCTTCATTATGAACTGTTATATCTTCAGGAAGCCATCTCAGCATCATGGCAACCAACTCAGCCTGATAGGAAAAGATTTTGTTTACTGGATCATTAAGATGATTGCGATTATAATCAGCAAAACTAACAGCCAATTGTAGGAGATAGCGGATGATACCTCTACAGGACCTTTATTGGATAGAGAAACCAAAGATGGTAACAGCTCATGCCAAAGAGTGACCCCTTCTCTCCTTACAACCTGCCTCGGGAAAAAAGTTAGCAATGATAAAGGTGATCCCAGTCAAATGAACTTCAACAATATAAACATAACCAATGAAATATAAATACCTCAGCAACCAAAGCAGCTGTCTGACTCTTTAATGCCCATTCCTCATGAGGACTGACCACCTCAAATATTAAATTAATGGTTAAATTTGCAAATTCACTCCGTTCAGCAATACTAAATTCATCCCACCTAAATCGAACCAAGTGCTGCAACATACATAATGATGATGATCAGAGTATGAAAAGGAGTTAATCATAAAGACCATAAATAAAAAGATAAATAGAGTAAAAATTTTGAAGAAAATGCATGAGAGATCTCCACATGGAGACATGTCTATCCCAACCAATGGAAAGTCAATGTGTAATCAGCATGTGCTGGAGAAGTTTAACTGAATTTGCACAAGACTGGCATGTGATATTGCATTAGCAAGACTGTAGTTGCACAACTACATGCTCTAAGCCAGACTTATAATCCAGGCATGGGAGTTAGCTCAATATTGAGTGATACATCCTTTACCTTCAGTGTATCAATCAATTTTCAATAAAAAAAACAGAAATCATAATGATTCTACATATACACCTCACTGAAAATTGCACTCTATTTCTCTTCACATCATTTTTGCGGTAAGGTAAAAAAATGAACTGCAAATAAAGAAAAAGGAGCACATCAGTCACTCATTAAACCCCAATAACTTAATCAAGTGTTGCACTTGCCTCATATTCTGCAGGCAAGCTAGAACATCTCTCTTTATTTCTGTGCATGTGCCATATGATATGTTAGGTTTTAATAATCATCTACCTAATGATCTTACATGACCATATTCAGTTAATGCTAATTATTAAAAGAAATTTAGATTTCTGTCAACTAATTTTCATTGTTAATGATATCAAAACACGAAAAAAGGTGAATAAGCATGAACCTGCAACATTTTGAATCCATGTAGTCGGATCTCAGATGACCAATCCTTGCGGACCAAAAGAAGAGATGTTTTCGCCAAAACGCGTATATCTCCAGTTTTAATCTGCAGAAGTTTTTTACAGAAAGAAGACAAACAAGATGAGGGTTTGAAACCAAATGATATGCAGGAAGTCATCACCAGAGGTTACTTATTTTGTGTAAATAAATGAAAATAGATGACTTAAAACAATCACAATATAGAAAGAATTTAACAAAAGAGAATACATAACTACATTCAGGACCTATATGCCCTTAAAATTTAGTGCAACAAGTTCTACTTGAGGCATTGCAACATTAATATTACAGTTAATATTGTGGAAAAAAGGCCACCTAGCAGCTATTCAGTAATAAAGTTTCAAACCTGCTGTTTCTATGCTTCAAATTAAGAAAATTCACATGAATCAATCTATATCACAATACATTTCCTCATCTGTGAAATCAGTTATTATTGTGGAATTTTCAAACTGAATATCAACACTACTAAACTGTCTAAACTCTAAATATGAGCTATGAGATTATGATGTATCAGGCAATTCCACTCCTAAACAAATCTAGACATCATATTTTGAATGCAAAAGGAAGAATCTAGTTTTTCAGTCCTATTTCATATAGAAATAACATAGCATGAGCGAGATATCCAAAGTATTACAATTTAGTGAGATGCCATTTGTCCAATTAAGGAAAAAATTGACATTGGACTCTTCATTCAACTGATAGTTCCAAAATCAAGGAAAAAGGACAAACAGTAAACACATGACCATCAATACCACTCTATATTTTTTAGTTTAAAATTGAATGTATACTTGGACTCTTCTAAAGTTTTCATTCAAATCAGGACTGACTAAATTATATGATCTGAAGTTAGTTAGAAAATTTTAAAAAGCTGACTACAAAAAAAAAACCTAAAGTGCATGTAGACAGTCTATTAACTCTAACTGTTACATTTGTTGATCAATTTCCACGATTTTCATCATCATGCAATCAACATTTTAAGTAGATAGAATAAGTCATTCCTAGTCGATTTAATATATCGTTAACAAAATGTTAAAACAAACAGAATAAACAATGACTACAGCCATCATACTGGTACAGTATTAGTAGCAAAACAAGAATGAAAAAAAAAAAAGAAAAAAACAACGAACCAAATAATTAGCGGAACACTTGAAAATTTTTTGATGATGATATTGAACCTTATTTGACTGTGGTCCTACCATACCAGGTGATTAGAAATTTTGACATCTTGTACAGCCATCACACCTGTTCCCACAATTTATGTGAAGTTTATGAATTCCTTTTCTCTAGCCATTCTATGACATGCAAATTCCACTGGTACCATGTTTCAACATGGTACCACATCATGCAGATCTGTATTGTACCATGTGTTGGTATGAAACCAAGGGTGATTCCTACTGGCTTGTAGCAGGCCAATAGCCACTAGCACCGACTCATGATGGAAATACAGCTTATACAAGAGATCCCATTAAGCAGACCAATGCCAATCACTAGGAAATACAAACAAGGTTAAGGCCAAACAAGAACAAAACCAGTAAGTGAGAACTGAATTGACCTATACTTTTCTCTTAGTCAATGCTACTCTTTGCTGCATCACTTCCAATGAATGCCATTGCCAACACTGATTTGTCATATTAGTGATGGCATAAATTACATACACAAATACTTGAACCTCTATTGAAGCACTCAGTAGACAAGTCAATTCTTTCAGCATTGCTTTTTCATTTTTGAGGATGTTTAAATCAATGATTCAAGTCTTAGTAGGATGAGGGCCGATACGTCTCATCCCAAAAAGATTCCGAGACCGATCTCGATCGTTCCGTCCCATCTTATTTTAGTCATAACACATTATAGTGTTAATTTTAAATAAATCTAATTTACATAAAAACATAACTTTTAAATTTCAAATATGTTTAAAAATTGAATAAGATACTAAAGCTTCATAATTTTTTTTAGAAAAAAGTATCCCAAGCAAGTAATAGGCTGTTTAACCAAGTCGAGGATCGAGATAGAATGAGACATGGGGCGTCTGGTTCCGTAGAAAAATTAGGACATCTCTATCCCATAAGATTCAAAACCTTGGTTTAAATAAGAAGAAAAGAGATAAACCAGAAGGCTAATCATGGATTTTAATGCCGCAAGCAGCATTACATTAATAGACACAAACATGTGAAGTAGGGCCATTGGTCAACTAAGTGGAACTAAACTCAAGCAATTGCTTTTGAGAAAGAAATAGCCTTATGGTTCTCCAAGATTTTGGCTTTTCTTTTCAAGGAAACCAATAATAGCCAAGAATGGATTTTCAATTTTTTTCTTATCTTTCAAACCAAAGATCAATTGGAATACATTAATATATTCCTGAAACAAACAAACCATTCATACAAGTCTCTTTCTCTACTAAAAATCATAGCATGCTATAGCCACATTAATGAACAGCCAAATCACTGAAAACCAACCCACAGGTTCTTGAATTGAATATTAACCTCCAAGACACATTACCATCTCATATTCTATACTACTAGATTGATGGACATTTAGATCACCATCTATAAAGATCCAGTTCTTTTCAAAATTTACCTACTCTTAAAACTGATTTAGTTCCACCTTCCTAAAACTTAATTGTTGCATATGCATGCTAAAATAACATGACACTCTCCTCCAATTTTCTTGACTAGTGTTCCTTCTATCCTTCTACAAGTTTATCATCATAACTATCAACAAATGTCTTGTAACTATTTCCAGCTCAAGTCTATATGCTGCATACCTTGTCTGAGTTGCAGAGTAAAAAGATACCTCTCCCTCCATGTCAATCAATGCCTCTTAGTTGTGTGCAACAATCAAGGACCTCACTCAAAAAGGCTAGCTGAAAGGTGTTATTTGGGTTTCTTAGCCCTCTATGAGTACCCAAGATTTATCCAGCGCATTAATAATGTACAAGCAAACAGATGCTTATAGGCTTCAACTACTCCCCTATTTAAGTCCTAGCACTGTCATTAGGCTTAGGGTCAAAATCCAATTAAATGCAAACACAAATTCCATGATCAGCCTCTTGTTAGCCCCATATTGATGTGTCGCACAGTCTTCCCAGTCCACATGAACCGTAAGTTGGATCTGTTCAAATACCATCGGTAACCACCCAAAAACTCATCTCAAAAGGCTAGCCAAAAGATAGCAATGAAATTGGACAGGATAAATTCCATCCAGATCTGTTTTGGTATATAAATCTATCTAAATATTGATACAAATTCAATCATGCCACTAATATCCATATTTGCATCCATATTCAATCCGTATCTGATATCCAATTCTATTTACAAACATATTTGACCTTATGAGACACTCATGAACTTCTAAGATATATAAATGACCATATCAACATGTTATTGACATAATCTACCTTCTACTTAGTGATATTTTTGATTAGGTGGCTAATAAAGTTTAACTATTTAACTCATAGCTATAGTTATATCCATACTTTCAAGTTTTAATATCCAATTTGTATTCATATTCATCTACAACAAATATGGATATGAATTTTTGAATCTAATTAAATATATCCACATCCATATTCATTAAACAAAAACAAGCACAAATATAGATATATTGATAATCAATTTGTATCTAGTGCATGTATAAGTGCCCAAGATCAACCCAGTGCATAATTGATCTGGGATTAAACACACTCTTACACAAGTCCTCACTTTCAATTTTCTTTTCCTTCATGGTCCAATAAGCGTGTTTTATGTGTGTCAATCACATATTGAGAGGTAAAGCTGAGGAGACAAACAAGCGCCCACCTTGCCTAGCCCCAATCATCTCCCTCCACATGGACCAAAATCCATTGCTTTAGCCTCACGTGATCATGATGTGCAGACACCTTCCTGTTCCTTTAAATATGAAAATTTATCTTTCCTATTGAAGCTCTCAAATTAAACTAACACCTACTATGGTAGCTAATCACGACAAGTAATCACACAATTTATGCCATGAAAAAAAGGACAGTGTCTCTCTTACACACACAAAAACAATAAATGCTCACCCATGCCCACTTCATATTGGCCATTTTTCAAACCATGGAGGTCTAACTTCTCACTTATCTACTTTAACCTAAATTCACATATATCTCCTTTTTTTATTTTAATAGAATCTACTGGATATATGTGTCTTTACAGTTTGAATTATCATTTCTTTTTGAATAATGTGAACTTTGCTCTTTTGAGCAATAAGCGGTACTCTATCTAAGAGTTCTAGAATTGGATATCCATGGTGCTCATTCAATATATATTACTTTTGAGCAATAAGCAGCACTCATCTAAAAGTTCTTGATGCAGATATCCATGGTGCTTATTCAAATATATATTATTTTTACTATAAACATACATAGATGTATGTACATATGTATGTGTATACAAAGGATATTTTTGTATCATAATATGAATTACTCTAGATCTATGCAACCAACTTGACAGTCAGCTGGTGAAGATCAGATCAGTCAATCCTTACTTAAACACCTGAAACGATATTTTTTTCTAAGTCCATTATTTGACTAAAATACTGAACTTCTAACAAAGCTTTTCAAAGTTTTTGGATGACTTAATGATCAAACTAAATTTAGTTTCTAAAAACATCCTTTAGGAAGGGTTTTGCAAACGCATCATTCATATTACTATCATTATAATTTAATATCTTCATATATACTTTTATTTGACCTTCTTTTATTTTAAATTTTTTCTGGATTATGTTGATTGGTATAGTTTGCACTAAATCATGCATTAACTCATTTCTGTCAGCAATCCATGATCATCATGAGGAACCAAGATAATAAGCGCTGGATGATCGTTATAGGTGATAGTATGTATAATTTGTTCTTTTTTCTCCTATCAGGAAAAATAAAAAAATGAAAAAGGGCATTAAAATCATTGTACCAATTTGTAATGGTTTTTGCCTACATCAAGCACAAGTGTCCTTGGCGACCAGAGCATGACATTAGCCTAGGCATATATGCTCCTCCATTAGAAATAATCCTAGCTCCTCTGATGAACATATCCAAAGATCCCTAGACACGCATAAATACATTAACCCCCCTATGGGTTGCCCAAAACCCCTGAACGGGTATGAACAGACATTTTGGGGGAAAAAATCTAACCAGCTTTCTGCTCCTCGTATCTCTGTGCACTAGAACGCAAGATTCAATCTTTACAGTCTGAACACGTTTTAGATAGTGCGAACGGCTGAAAGAACAAACAAGAGCCTCACTCGCACTTTGCCCTTCGTCTTTTTTTTTTTTTAAAAAAAAACAAACGCGAATGGATATATAAGTTTATGAGCATATAACTCTATTAAGCTGCAATTTTTAACCCGATCGCCTTTGACGATAAAATAAGTCGCTTTAGAAATCGATGCAAACTGAAAAGATCAGAACATGAAAAGAGGAATGGCAATCAAGTAACAAAAAGACAATGGGGAAAGTAAAGGGGATGAGGCATGCTAACGGATTCCAAATAGGCTACGGCGGCCTTTCGGGCATCGGGAGGGGAGCTCCAGTCCAGGGCGGTGGCGATGGCTCGAGCGACGTTGCTCGCCGTAGTGCTACTGTCGTCCATTGCCAGATTCCAAGGGTTCTCCAAGAGAAAAGAACGTTTTTTTTTTTTTCCGACAATATTAGACCGATCGCATTGGTTTGCGTTAGGGTTTGGCCAAGGGAGAGATTAAAGGGAGCAAAGGGAAGAGGGCAAGAGGAGAGGGGTGCGAAGCAAGAAAGGGCGGAAAGAGGCGGTGGCCAGGGGATTTTATTCAGTGGCGCCGTTTCCGTTTCTTCTCCCACTTTTTTATTGTCAATATATGAAAGCAATGAAAAGCTTGTGCCTTCTATTTTCACTTCAAAGCATGGGTGGTTCAGGGTTTTATTTTAGGTCCTTGATCAAAGATATGGTAGGGTTTATTAGCTGGTTCCTTCTGATGAAAGGTTTAGATGTCATCAAGAAAGTATAATTTTGCTTTCTTTTTAAATGTAGCACCATCATCATATTATTTATTTTAAAATAAGATGCCTCAAAAAACATGCCATCTACGTGCCATATCACTCCATTGGTTCTCTAAATTCCAGAGATATATGTCAACAATTGATCATTAGCTCCATACTAATTTTTTTATAGTTATCAACCCATGATCTTTTCACCGATACCATATGCTAATGAAAGCAAAAATTGTTACCAGTTCTATATACCTGTATAGTGCACATCTATTTTGTAGTTTTTAAAAGTTTGTTACCATATATGTCATTTGATAACTATTGGATTTTCTATCTAAATTACTTTTGCCTCTAGAATTTAGGGCTTTCGCTTAAAACCATTTTTTGGCCTCTCTTGCATGGAGTTGATTTGTAGATTAAGTTAGGGTGGAGTGTCAATTAAATGGCTTTAAACTAGTAACTTAAACTATTCTTAGTAAAGGATGTGCGAGTCTAATAAGTTGAGCTAAGTTTTGAGATCCATATATGGTATGATAGTATTATTTGGTCTTATTTTAGGTTGCGCTCGACTGATTGCTAAAATTTTAAGCTAAAATTAGGTTGAAAGGTTATAATTGTTATAGATTATCTAAGCCTACTAGTAAATTAATTAAATATAAAAAGTTAAATTTGATGGTCATATCCTCCACATGGAAATTGATTTTTTTTTTTAAAAAAAACAAGTAATTATTTAATTACAATATGGTAGAAACCATATCCAATATCTTATTTAGTTAAAACAAGAGGCATGAGAAAAATATATTCTAATTTGTCTAAAATGCATTAGGATATTCTTTTAATTATAAAAAAAGGATCAAAATCTTTTTCATTTATTATCATGACCTAAAAGGATTGGTTTTTGAAGTTAGGCCATTTAATTGTTACTCATATAGCTCAAAATAATGCAAGGTCCTCCTATCTATATGCACACTAATACTTTTTATGCAATAGATCTTTCACTATCACAAACAATTTAAGTCATAGTTGGAATTCTAACTTTAGTAACTAACCAATCCTCTACAATTGTTGTACTATTAGAAAGGATTTAAATTCATGTCTAATTCAAGCTTTGGTTCATAATTTTATAGAAGACGTAATAATGCCCAATTATTGAGTTAGAGCTAAAGTATCCTAAAATTATGAATTATGTTGCCATGGTACCTCAATATATTGGAGTACTATATGATGATAATATTAGATTTTCCTTTGAGTATTGATATTTAAGATATTTTGTCCATAAGCTACGATTCATAGTACAATTCAAGGTTTTGGATGTATTTTTTTAAAATATAAAATATTAGATGTACAGATTCATTCTTCCTTAAAATAAAATAAAATTAAAATATCTGTAAGTACAATGAATATGCCACTAGTGAAAATTATTTACTGTTGACTCCGTGTTAATTTTGATGATTACAAAATAATAAAGTAGGATACTAATATGTTTATTATAAAGACAAAGTTCATTATAGATAATTACAGCATATCAAGAAGATGTTTCAATGAGTTACAAAGTCTTCTCAAATGCTTATAAGTTCCTTGATCAACTGAAGTTGTCGTTTAGCCAACCAAAACTGTTGCTACAATGCTATGGCCGAACCTTACTTCAAATGAGTCAACTGGAGTGGGATTTTAGCTAACTAGAATCTCTCACTCAGTCATCTGGTCGAACCATCTTGAATTCAAGTTAGCTAGGCTACTTTTTTAGCTAACTAGATTTCCTGGTTAGTCACCTTGCCAAATGGTTCTATTATCAAGTTAGTTGGGCTGCTTTTTTAGCTAATTGGATTGCCTGGTTAGTCACCTAGCCGAATGGTTCTATTTTGGGCTACTTTTCTAGCTAACTGGATTGCCTGGTTAGTCACTTGACCAAATGGTTCTATTAGCTAGTTAAATGGGCTTCGTTTTCTAGCTAACTAAGCTCCCTGCTTTCTCCTTGGCCAAACATCAATTGAAAAATAGCTAACTGGATTTTGCATCCAGGTAGCTAAGCTCCATGTTTTCTCCCTGGCCGAACCTATGTTGAATCTAGTTAACTAAAGTCCATCTCCAAGTCAACTGGATTGATATGAAAATCTCTCTGGCCGATTGCTCTTACTTTTTAGTTAACTGGAATTGTCAACCAACTAATTAAGCTTGCTAAAACTTTCTCTTGACCGAACGCTCCCTTGATTTAGTTAACTAAAATTGTCATCTAGCTAACTAAGCTTGCTGAAACTTTCTCCTGGCCGAATGCTCCCTTGATTTAGTTAACTGGAATTGTCATCTAGCTAACTAAGCTTGCTGCACATTTTCCCTTGGCCGAATCACATTTGGATTTAGTTAATTGGAATTGACATCCAGTTGACTAAGGTTTGTTGCATCTCTCTTCCTAGCCAAACTCATCTTAAATCTAGCTAATTGAATTTCACATCCAGCTAGCTAAGCTCCACTTGCTTTTCTCCCTGGCAGAATGGTTTGCCAATCTAGTTAACTGGATTTCACATCCAGCTAACTAAGGTTGTTGGTTTCACTCCCTAGACTATTGCCTTTATGCTCTAGTTAACTGAATTTTGTATCCAGTCAACTGGGAAATTATCTCTACTTTACCTATGCGAGCTTTTCTCTAATCCAAGCTAATTGGATTTTATTTCCAGCCAGCTGGAGTCTGCCTTTTTAAGAAAATGTCATGAGTTCTCTCCCCATTCTGGCTGCTGGTAGAACATTTAATGCTATAAAAAATTTCTTCAACGGTTATCTTTACTCCCATTCTTCTTTTCTTTAATTTCGTTTCGGTCTAACAGATAGTTTTGCAAATAAACACCTATATATAACCATGATGTCAATGGGATGGTGTGGAAGAAAAAGAGGTGAACAGTAGAAAGCTTTTATTGCATACATCCGCGGTTGTTCAATAACAAAGGAATGAAGCTCTGCTTTGAATACGTGAGTGCTTTTAAAGATCATTGATTGCTGATCCATAAATCATCAAGATTCCTAAGGCATTCAAGGTTTTAGTTACCTCAAAGCAGACTTTATTCATTGTTGAAGTGCATTCAAAGAAAAAGCCCATTTGAGGAGTTAACTACGAAATTGTAAAGTATTTATTTTTTGAATATATGCTCGTATCAGGAGCTTTATGTTTGATAAGTCTGTTTATTATCCCAATTTAACCATTAAAATAAATATTAATTACTTTAAATTTATTAAGAATTGATACTTTTTATAGATATTTGCATAAAAGAAGCCTATAGATGGAAAGAACTCAATTTTTGGAGTCCAACGATGCGTATGGCACTCAAATCAGGACTCGGTTTGTCCAAAAAGAACAAAAGAGATGATTTCGCATGATTTTCGATGCAAACTAAGGCAAGTGATGTTGAACAGATGGCTGAAAAATTTTCTCACGATATTTGAACAATCTTGAGCACCCGATTGACTCCAACTTTGACTAGGAGAACGCCCTAAATAAGCTCTATAAAAAAAGGACCTAAGACAGTAGTTAGAGGTAAGGAGTTTCTATAAAGCTCTTTTTATTCTTTTTTTTATTTAGATTATTGTATTTAGGCCTAGGAGAGAATGATTATGGAGGGAATGCTGGTGGCAGTAATGCGTGGCTAGATTCCTTCAACTTGGAATGATGATGAAGCCTGTAATCAGGTTTTATCTTTCTTTTTGTTCTTAATTTCTATGCAATAAAAATTATGCTCTTCTTTATTATATCTTTTGAGTTATTTTTCTGATTGAAGTTTTGATCTGGCATACACGGCATGTACCCTCTATCGACGTACCGTGATCTCAGGATACGGTACATGCCTAAGAGAGACAGATCGTAGTATGATAGATTAGACCCTTAACCTTGCAATTATTAGATAGTTTATACTCTAAGCGAACGTGCCATGATCTTCTGATACGGTCTGTGCCTGACAAGAGATAAATTATTCTAATTTTAAATTTATAAAAATTATTACTATTGTAACATTAAAAAAAAAACATGTTTGCATGGTGGATTTGGATTTCTAAGTTGCTTCTCTATTGTTTCAATTTCGTTAATTAATTAGTTATTATCTTTTAATAATAGCTATTCTTAATATAATCCTCTATAGATAATTTTTTTATATGAAATAATTGCCCTTGATCCCGAGGATACGATCCCGCTTCACTACTAGCTAAGTGAGTAGGTTTATTTTTGACCACCACAGCAGCGATCAAATTTTGGCACCATTACCGAGGATCCAGGCACGATTAGTTCATAATGTTTTTTTTAATAATTACCATAAATTTTCTTTTAATTTTATTCTTATTTTATTTTTTATTCTCTCTTATTGTTTCATTATTATTCATGCTTCTATATAAAAAAAGGAATAAAAAAATTTCTTTTATTGGATAATTATTGCTCTCTTTAGCTTATTACCTTTTTTGAGTTATCTTAATTATTAGATTTTCTTATTTTATTTTTAACATTAAAAAAATTATTACTTTTCTTCTTATCATAAATCCACTTTTAACCTAATTAACTTTTTCTTTAATTAACTTACCTCAAAGAACCTAAAAGAAAACCCTAAGACACTTTCTGTAAAATATAATTAATTTTAAAAATAAATAATAAACTTTAAAAACATCCTAACTTTAAGGGTGCAATCCCTAATAATATAAGGTGGGGATTTTATTTTGCTTTCTTAGCCCATAAATCACCACCCTATGTGTACTGCATAAACCCAAGCCTTTAATTTTAAAATTAACTAGATGTCAACCCCTAAGGAACTCGAGCTCAATGGGATAAGGCATTCAAAAGAGTTGGACTGGATCGGGATTGACTGATTAACTGGTGTCTAAAAAAGGAAAGGAAAGTGGATATTTAATTAGTTCCGTTCGCTTACCTAGTAAACAACGGGGGGACCCCCCACTGACCTTACCCTTAACTGGCTAGTTGATCAGCTAATTTTTGACTTGGAGGCTCCAAGGCGGTCTTAAAAGTGAGGAGCTATCTAGATCTAGGTTAAACTTAGAGTAGAGAGTCTAATCTTTGTTAACTTGATTGCTAATAATTATTAAACCCTAATTAAATTATTTTTCATTACTCTTAATTCTAGGAATCTTTTAGGATACTTCTTTTAGAATCTTCTTCTTTTCTCTCTACATAACATTAAACAAAAATTTCAAAATTGCAACTTGGAAAAGGGAGTCTGGTCGATTAGTAAGGATAGATCTAGACCCTACCCTTGACAAAGAAAAAGTAACTATAAAGGAATTAGGACATCCCCTTAGCCTAAGAGAATACCGCTACCCAATTAAATCTACCCAACCATCATGCATTCAACTACCCCAAACAAATGCGGCCGGTTTTGAGATTAAGCCTCAGATTATCAATATGCTCTCTAAATTCATAGGAATTTAGGATGCTTACATTTTTATTAGAGAATTTGAGGAAGCATGTGATACTATGAGAATGCACAAACTTTCAGAAGATACTATAAAACTTAGGCTAATTAACTTTGCTCTTAAGGAAAATATAAAAAAGTGGCTGTATAGTTTACCTACTAGTCAATCTTGACCTGGAAAGGTTTTGTTAAAGCATTCTTGAGAAAATTCTTTCTACATCATAAAACAGCCAAGTTGAGAAATGAAATTACCCAATTTCATCAATTAAATGGAGAGCCTTTCTAGAAGTATTTAGACCGATTTAAGAATTTGTTAAGCCAATGTCCACACCATGGGATAGAGACTTAGAGGTTATGTCAAACATTCTATAAAGGTCTAAACCTAAACTCCAGAACTATGCTCGAGTTAATATGTCAGGGCGACTTTATGTAGAAACCACCCAATGAAGCCTAGAAATTTCTAGAAGATTTAGCAGAAAAGAGCTTACAATGGGAGAAAACTAAGAAATCTAAACCCATACCATCAAGAGGTGGTATGCACCAATGCTCTCCATCTATAGTTGAAGAAGCTAAGATGACATCTCTGATTTGTAGGATAGAAGCCTTGGAACTTAAGGGACAGGCCTCGATAAATCATATAAACCAAGTGGCTGCACTTATCTGCACTGGATGTAATGAGCCAAGACATATAGTAGAAGAGTGCCCCCACTTCATGACCCAAACTAAAAATAGTTGTGCATAGGTGAATGCAACATATCAAAGAACAACCAACAATCCTTATGCACCAACCTACAACCCAGGGTAGAGGAATCATCCAAACTTTGCTCGGTCACAAGGTCCTAGTGCAGGTGGTCCCAACTTCAACCAACCTAACCCAAGGCCCAATTTTATAGGAAATAACCAACCAATCAATGAGAATGAAAAGTGGTATAGCTTCCTAGATAAGGCCCTGGAAACCCTAGTTAAATCCCAAGCTGACACTTATTCCATGATAAATAGCACCAACACCACCCTGAATAACTTTATGCAAAACATAGGGCAACAACTATCCACTATACTCAAGCCATAACTTGTTTGGAGATGCAGGTAGGTCAGTTAGCTACAATTATAAGTGAAAAAGAACGGGGTAAGCTATGGAGTCAACCCAAAGCTAACCCTAGGAACCTAAACATCCAAGGATTAAATCAAAGAGCCCAGATTATCCAACTAAGTATCATTCATACATTAAGATCTGAAAAACAAATAAATAACCAGGAGGGTACATATGAAGAAGAAGAATTAGAAGCTCTGCCACTTGAACAACTTATTGAGCTAGGTCAGCCAGAAACACCTAAGGCATCAGAGTCTGATGTAATGCCTAACCCACCAAATGACCCCATGCCAGAAGAAGATGAACCAAAAATCAGGATTATAGTACCATTCCCAAATAGACTTAAGCCCAATCGAAATTCAGCCTAATTAGATAAAATTTTGAAGGTCTTTAAGCAAGTTAAAGCGAACATCCCTCTACTGGACGTGATCCAACAGGTCTCAACCTATGCCAAATTTCTTAAGGATCTATGTACCAAAAAGAAGACCACAAATGTGCCCAAGAGAGACTTTCTGGCAGCCAGTGTGAGCTCTTATCTATTAAACCATATGCCAGTAAAATACAAAGATCTAAGGTCACCTACTATTTTATGCATTATGGGAAACACCCTCATAAATAGGGCTTTATTAGACTTAGGAGCGAGTATTAATATATTACCATTCTCTGTATATGAGCAACTAGGGTTGGGAGAACTAAAGCCTATGGGAATGACTCTACAACTAGCATATCACTCTTTGAAAGCACCCAAGGGAATAGTAGAGGATGTGTTGATCAAAGTTGATGACTTTATCTATTCAGTGGACTTTGTGATTTTAGAAACTAAGCCGATGACAAACCCAAAGAGACATATCCCAATGATTTTAGGTAGATCATTTTTAGCTACAGCTAATGCCCTAATTAATTGTCGAAATGGATTAATGAAACTTTTCTTTGGAAATATGTCAATTGATCTTAATATTTCAATCTTACCATTGATGGGAATTATATATACTAGATATGAATCTAATTCATGAAAACATTGCGGAAGATATAATATAAAATTTTTATATCCCAGGATCCTTAGGAACAGATTCATTAAATCTCAAATAAAATCTAATTTTATTCATACCTAAGTCCTTTATCGATGTAGATGAGGATGAAGCTGGTTAATCCTTTGTCACTAGCAGTCCACGTGTCCGGCCTCTAACGGTGATCCACGCGGAGAAGAGGGGATGAAGACCTCCAAGGTATGAAGAAGACACTACGGGAGAGAGGGGTGCTAGCACCTCTTGAATTCCCTTACAGAAATAAAGAAGATATCTTTGAAGAAAGATTTAATCTTTTCTTCTCATGCTCTGCCTTCCTAATAGGAAGGAACATATTTATAGGATGAAAAGGAAACGTTCCAAGGGAGAAGAAGATACCTCTTTTTATGGCAACGTCATGGTAATGTTAATCCAAAGAAACAGAAGAAACTCTCATTTTCATGGTAACATCATGGTAACATTAATCCAAAACGGAAGAAACTTTCATTCTCATGGTAATGTTAATCCAAGTGTCATAATCTCAGCCTTTAAAATTAGGAGTTGGTTATCTCATAACTACATGCCCCAATTTGTACGTGTTTATCATCGAACTATAGAGATTCATCATGCCTCATCCCATGGGCATGATTCATCTTCACATGGCTGAGATTGGCCATCCATACCTGAATAATCAGAGCCATCCATCACATGGATCAAGTCATATCTGGGTATCCAATTATTTGTTCATTATATGCACAAATAATTTCTCTTAACATTCCTTCTACTATAATGGATCATATCCATTATTATTTTATCTTCTTTAAATTGGGTCTCACCCAATTATTTAATTGATCATCTTATCTGAATTAAATCTAATTTAATTCCATTTTAATTCATTCAAAATTCTCCTTAATGTGTGTGACCCATTAGGCCCTTTAAACATTGGCAATAATCATGTCCTAATCATAGAGCCTAGGAATGATTGGACAACTCTTTGTCCAAGTCAACAACATGATTATAGACCATGAGAGGCCTCTAGAAAAGCATCATGATCACCCAACTGCTAAAGGTTTTGTTGACGTGACCATCAACACTATCCATAAACGGTTATCGTATGATCAAATCCTTTCGTCATATATCCCAGATCAATCAGTGGTATGGAATATGTCAACCCTGTAATTGATCTTTGTTTACTTGATCTCAGAAAAATTGACTCATATGAATTAAAACTTCGAAACCATTTCGAATTCCAACTCTACCTTGCAAGGATTTAACAATCAATTTAATCCATCAAGTGGCCGTAGGATATAACCCTTTCTATCAAGGGAGACGAATCCTGTCTTGATCAAACACCATCTTCATGTGCTTCATGTCATACCCAACCAACACCATATTTGCCACCCATGGCTAGAGCGACGTTTGGATGTCGTCAAAGCATGACATTCCACACATGAGATGCAATGAAGATCTCAAGTCAAAGGATCACTCACACCACCGTCATTAGAGATCAACCATCGACACTATATAGAATATCCATATGGGATCTCTGTACGGGTTATCCAATGCATCGTTACAATAACGAGCATCCACACACCTATCCAAGTATCTTTATACTTCAGCTTGTGAAATCAGCTGCTCACCCCAAGGGTGAGGATATGCAATGTGTGCTAGTCTCACGGTGTTCGATGGTGTCCAGTCCCATCTACACATCGACTAGGGAGGTTTAAAGAATCAAACCATAACGTGCAATTTGGATCTCAATTTGTAATCTCTATTACAAATTCCATATGCACGGTTCACATTCTTTTGGACTTTATCTCATAGACAAATATATCAAATAAAAGACATCTGGATAGATAAAGAAACCATTTTATTTGATTTGTATTCATAGAATGTATACAACATTCAATCCAATTGGATCTAGGGCATACACTAACAATCTCCCACTTGCACTAGAGCCTCACCCATGTATTTAATACCGAGTGACTTAACATGATTATCATGCTTCTGCTATGGCAGGGCTTTAGTGAGCGATCAGCTACATTATCCTCAGTGGGGACTCATTCTATTTTTACATCATTTCTACCAATAATCTCTCTAATTACATGGTATCTCTGAGTACATGTTTGGACCTCTGATGAGACCTTGGCTCCTTAGCTTGCGCAATAGCTCCATTGTTGTCATAATACAAGTGTACTGGATCAGCAATGCTTGGAACCACACCAAGTTCAGTGATGAACTTTTTGATCCAAACTGCTTCTTTGGCATCTGATGCGATGTACTCGGCTTCGGTCGTAGAGTCGGCAGTCATCTCTGCTTAGAACTTTTTAGCTGACTGCACCACCATTGAGTGTAAAGACATAGCCTGATTGAGATTTATAATCATCTTTATCAGACTGAAAACTAGAATCCATATAACCCTGAACTATGAGTTCGGGTCCTCCATAAACCAAGAACATATCCTTAGTCCTTCGTAAGTACTTAAGGATATTCTTGACGGCCATCCAATGTTTCTCACCAGGGTTTGCCTGGTATCTACTAGTGATACTCAATGCATAAGAAACATCAGGTCTCGTACATAGCATCGCATACATGATGGATCCGATTGCTGAGGCATATGGAATCCTATTCATGTGCTCTCTCTCCATTTGGGTCTTAGGACTCATGTCCTTGGAGAGATGTATCCATGCGATACCGGCAGGAATCCCTTCTTGGATTCCTCCATGCTAAACCTTTTAGCACTTTATCTATGTACGTTGATTGGGACAATCCAAGCAACCTCCTAAATCTATCTCTATAGATCTTAATACCCAGTATGTAGGCTGCTTCTCCCAAATCTTTCATGGAGAACTTGCTGGACAACCATTCCTTCACTTCTTGCAGCAAGGATACATTGTTTCCTATCAATAATATGTCATCTACATATAATATCAGGAAAACAATAACACTCCCACTAACCTTCTTGTACACACATGGATCATCCTCATTTTTGATAAAATCAAACTTTTTGATTGTTTCATCAAAACGGATGTTCCAACTTCTAGAGGCTTGCTTAAGTCCATAAATGGACCTTTGCAGCTTGCATACCTTTTGAGAATCAATGGACTCAAAACCCTCAGGTTGTGTCATATACACATCCTCCACTAAATCACCATTTAGGAAGGCGGTCTTGACATCCATTTGCCATATCTCATAATCGTAATAGGCTGCAATCGCAAGCAAAATCCTTATGGACTTAAGCATGGCTACAGGAGAAAAGGTTTCATCAAAGTCAACACCTTGCCTTTGCTTGTAACCTTTTGCAACTAGCCTCGCCTTATAGGTAATCACATTACCATCCATGTCTGTCTTCTTCTTGAAGACCCATTTGCACCCAATGGGTTTTATCCCTTCAGGTGGATCAACCAAAGTCCATACTTGGTTGTCGTACATGGAGTCCATTTCAGACTTCATGGCTTCAAGCCATCTCTTGGAGTCAATGTCACAAATTGCTTCCTCGTAGTTAGTAGGCTCATCATCTTCTATAAGAAATCCATATCTCTCAGGAATATGATGTGTTCTACTAGACCTACGTAGCTGATGTGTACTTGGAGCTACTGTTGCTCCATCATTTCTGATAGAGGCTCACGTAAATGTTGCCTGAATGTGAGTTGAGTCTCCTGCTCAACTCCCACTGCATTTGACATTTGCTCCATGTCATCTAATCGGTCTGTGTCAATTTGTGGTTCTTGAGTTTCACTAATCTCAATTTCTTCCACTGCCATTTCTTAGAAAAATCTCATTCTCTAGGAATATGGCATGCCTTGAGACAAAAACCTTTTGCTCGAGTGGATGGTAGAAGTAGTATCCTTTTGTTTCTTTAGGATATCCCACAAAATTACACTTGTCGGATCTAGCTCCCAGCTTGTCGACTCATTACGCTTTACATAAGCGTAGCAACCCCAAATCCTTAGATGACTAAGGGTTGGTTTCTTTCCACACCATATCTCATAGGGAGTGGACTGACCGACTTAGATGGAACTCGGTTTAGAGTGTATTCGGCTGTGTGTAGGGCATAACCCCAAAACATTTTTGGAAGATTTGCAAGGCTCATCATTGATCGCACCATATCTAATAATGTGATTTCTCCTTTCTGATACACCATTATGCTGTGGCGTACCAGGAGGAGTCCACTGAGAGAGAATCCATTCTCCTTCAAATATTCTAAGAACTCATGGCTTAAGTATTCCCCACCTCGATCTGATCGAAGTATCTTAATACTTTTGCCACTTTGTTTTTCTACCTCGGATCTGAATTCTTTGAACTTTTCAAAGGCTTCAGATTTGTGCTTCATCAGATATACATAACCATACTGCTATGGTCATCTATAAATGTGAGTAAGAAAAACCTCCTATTGCCTGAATATTGATAGGACCACATACATCCGAATGTACTAGTCCTAAACATTCAGTTGCTCGCTCACCCTTTTTAGTAAAGGATGACTTA
The DNA here is from genome assembly GCA_900491605.1 of Calamus simplicifolius. Classification (NCBI taxonomy): domain Eukaryota; kingdom Viridiplantae; phylum Streptophyta; class Magnoliopsida; order Arecales; family Arecaceae; genus Calamus; species Calamus simplicifolius. The sequence goes on along the minus strand of UESW01004751.1, from coordinate 393,010 downwards.
GTCATTTTGCCACGTAAGCATGACTCACATTCCTCAAACGATTCCCAATCGAATGAGCCCAAGTAGCCATCCTTATGTAACTTGGTTAAACGTGTTTCATTTACATGGCCTAAACGACAGTGCCATAGGAATGAGTTCTTAGAATTATTTGATTTTAATTTCTTAGTTTCTACATTGAGAATAGGGCATTGTAAATTCAAAACATAAATCCCGTTGAACATTTCAGCAGAACCAAAGAACATTTCATTTTTAAAAATTAAAATTCCTTTATTTCCAATTTCAAATGTATATCCATCATTTACAAGACATGAAACGGAAATAATGTTCTTTGTTATGTTTGGAACATAGTAACAATTATTAAGCTCCATTACAAGCCCAGTGGGCAAAGACAAAGAACAAGATCCTATAGCTAAAGCAGCAACCTTTGCTCCATTTCCCATGCGCAGGATCACTTCATCTTTTTCAGCTTTCTACTGCTTCTTATCATCTGCATATTAATACAAATATGAGATCCACAACCGGTATCCAATACCCAAGTGGAATAAGAAGTAACAGAAGAAAACATCTCAATCATAAATATACCTGATGTAGAAGCATCTGTATGTTTCTTTTCTTTCAGGCTAGCCAGATAAGCCTTGCAGTTTCGCTTCCAGTGCCCTTCCTTGCCACAGAAGTGACCCTTGGCTACTTTGTTTTTCTTAATGCCCTTATTTGGTTTAGTCGCCTTGGCCTTTTGGACCTTATTCTTCTTTGGCCGCTTCTTACGAGCGCCAGAAGACTCCACGACCATAACCTGCCCCTTTTCTTTCTTAATGTTGGGCTCGGCATTCGTCAGCATATTCGCGAGCTCAGGTAGAGATGTCTCTAGCTTGTTCATGTTGAAATTAAGAACAAACTGCGAATAGCTGGGAGGTAATGACTGTAGAACCAAGTCAATACTTAGTTCATGATCCATCACAAAACCCAATCGTGCCAACTTCTCAATCAGATTGATCATTTTTAGTACGTGGGCACCCACTGATGAATCCTCAGTCATTTTGCACTGAAACAACTCTTTAGAAGTTTGAAACCTCTCATATCGAGACTGTGCACCAAACAACTCTTGCAAGTGCATCAAAATCTCCTGAGCATTCATATGCTCATGCTGTTTCTGAAGATCAGGTGACATCGAGGCCAACATCAAACATGTGGCCATGTCTTCAGCATCTTTATACCGGTTGTATGCCACATGAACCTCAGTCGGAGCATCCGCTGGTGGGACCTCCGGTGCAACCTCATCTAGGACAAAAAGAATTTTCTCAGATCGAAGAACGATCCTTACATTCCTTAGCCAATCAGGAAGTTGAGTCCAGTCAATTTGTTGGATTCTAAAATATTCCTAAGGTTGATGTTTACACTCATGGTTTCTCTGATAACCTACATAAAATTAGAACGAGTCAATTACTATGAATACTAATCACCAACTTAATATGGTAATTCTAGATTTTTAATTAAGTTGGTTTCTCCACTATTTTATCAAGGTTAATAGCCCTCTCTATTAATCTCGAGAAATTGGCATTCAATTTCCTTAGTGGGCTAGGATCCTCATTTGAATTACCTTGACCTTGGCTTTGGCACAACAAATCTCGGTAAGCCAAATTTGGTAGATTATCATCAATCACATCTAATGTGACTCCTAGATCATTTAGGGGACATTGCCTTGTCAATACATCCATATGTGATCACCCTAAAGTTTGCCTCTAGATTAGACTGACCCTGACTTTGGCCAATTATGCCAGCTAATCTAGTTAAGTCAACCCATTGTTCCACAATCAACTCCATAAGTACACTCGACCTCGGCTTTGGCACGAAATCTCATGACCTAATGATTTTGTATCATGTGAACAATGGAAGGCTTATGACTTAATATTCGTGGAGGGATTTAGCGCATATAGGTCCATCTACATCTACAACATTTGTACTATGCTAGGTTACATATCCTATATGTAGATTTTAGATTAATCTCAATTAACCTTAATTTCATAAGATCCAATCTTATGATTGGGACTCCTAATCAAATTAGGATCCTGATCACTATCTAATTTAGGAACCCTAATTATGTGACCAAATCAATTGCTACCATCCTGATTAACCTTAATTGATTTAATCAATTAAGAGCTTTTTAACAATGGCCAGATCAGCTGATCAATGGGGTCCTATTTAGCATACCCTTCGATCCCATTGAATGGGTTTTCCCAGGCAGCGAACGGAGCAATTAAAAACCATGATCAAACCTTTCTAGACACCAATGTAGTTAAGCCCAATTGATTAGATCAATTATGGGATCATAGGATCAAACAATGACATGGTTAAGTCTAAGTTTCCTAAATCTTTATCATCTATTACATTTTATGATAACTATAGATAGTGATCTAGCTAGGGTGTTATGAAAGTTCTTAATTTAAATTTTAAATTTTCTTATCATTTAATTACATGTTATGACATGTCGGTTTCACATCCCATGTAAATCCTAATGTCTCTAACAAACATATTCTTGTCATGATAAGATTTTAGATTCAAAATATAAGATTTTAAATTCCATATGATTACATTTAATCACAATCTTATCTTGATCCAAATATCCAAACTAAGTTTTCAATGTTCATTATCATAAGAATATCAGATCTTAATCATATCAATAATCATGTTAAAATTAAATCCTAAACATGATTTCTAGGATTTCAGCATATAGTATCTATCATGCATAAATAATAATTACTATTTTAACATGACACATATATGATTAAATCTAAATTAATTATTTTTATCATATAATAAATCTTTATCTCTGATATATATCAAAGTACTCTATTTTAACATGATAATGAATATGCATAAATCTAAATAATATTGTTTATCATCAAATAATAAATATTTTATTATATTTTAGATTTATTATCAACATATGAAAACTATTCAGGATTTTAAGCATAATAAAACTCATATTATCAATCATATTGACTCAAGTATCCTATCAGATTAATGAATCTATAGCCTAATGGGCTCTGATACCACTAATGGGAATTATATACTAGATATGAATCTAATTTATAAAATTATGGAAGATATAATATAAAATTCCTAGATGCCCAGGATCCTTAGGAATAGATTCATTAAATCTCAAATAAAATCTAATTTTATTCATACCTAAGTCCTTTATCGATGTAGATGAGGATGAAGCCGGTTAATCCTCTTGAATCCCCTTACAGAAATACAGAAGATATCTTTGAAGAAAGATCTAATCTTTTTCTTCTCATGTTTACCTTCCTAATAGAAGGAACCATATTTATAGGGTGAAAAGGAAACATTCCAAGGAGAAGAAAAGACCTCTTTTCATGGTCATGATAACGTTAATCAAAAGAAATAGAAGAAACTCTCATTTTCATGGTAACATCATGGTAACATTAATCCAAGAAAACAGAAGAAACTCTCATTCTTATGGTAACGTTAATCCTGTTGGGATATGTGCCCATAAACAAATGACATTTATTATTTTGCTGAATATTTAAGAAATTTTTTAATATTATACTTGCTTGCATGTTATGATGCGTTATAAATATTGAAAATCCCTGGATTATTTAAATGTGACTTTAAATATTGTATATAAGTGTTATATACATAGGATAATATTTAAAGTAAAATAATCTAAATTTATCCATAATTATAATTAAAGTTGCAAACGGGATCTTTAATTTAAAATTACTAGCGCAGTTCATTACATTCTGAATGAAACGATCTTATCCGGATTGTTGATAATGAGATTATCGGAATAAAAGTGCTTTATATAATTTGATTATATAGGACTGAAACATGATTAATTATGAATCTCTAATAAATTCCATTGTTAAAATAGAGAATTCAAAATTAATCAATGATGGTCATATGTGAATCGATCTTAATTCTGAGTAATTAATAGACTCCTATTTATTGTATTATAGTTTTTGACTTACCGGATAATGACGCAGAAGCATAGTATCAAATTCTTGGTATATTAAAAATATAATAAGTAGCTGAAATATTAATATACAAGATGAAATCCATTCCTTGGGGTGGTTCCCACTTCGGGACTTGAATAATAAGAGCGCTCAATTTATGATTGGATCATAAATATATTATTCATCATAGAATCAATGGTACTTATGGATAAAGATTGATTAAAGAGGTTAATTGAAAATGCCTAGCTTTAATCAAGAACCATTTATGGAGGATTGATTTATATGTAGTGACTATATCAATGGACGATTCAAATCATTTTGAATATAATTAATTTTATAATTTTAAGAGTGCATTCCAAATTTTTAGTGGAGTAATTTGGAATTAATAATTTTGATATTTTAATTAAGGTGTTAATTGAATGTTAAAATTATTGGAGCTTAGAATTATAATGTCCATAGTTCCACTGGATGGCTCCATTAAATTATGTGAACTTTATGATATATTAGGTTGAGTTATTAATTTGGAATTGAGAATTCTAAATTATTTTTATATAGAAATTAATTGGATAATTTCTATTATACGGTGTGCTAGGGAACACATTTTAGGAAAATTATTTAGTTGTTGGAGAAATAAATATGGGATCGTGAGAGAGCCTTTCTCTCTCCCATAATTTCCAATGATAATAAATCTAACTGTTAGATTGATATACGTTAAAGTAATTCTAAGAGTTGAAAGTGATCTTTAAATATTAATTAATTGATTAATTAATAAAAGAGGTTGATAGTTATTATTCCTTGAGAATATAAGATTCACGAGAGACAGAGAAGAACATCGAGAACAATGATCAACCACAGAGAGTTTCTCCTTCAACTTCACTTTATCTCATGAGTTGAGAATACAAAGTGAATAAAACTCAGTTGTGTAATCTCAACCCAAATCAAAAGGAATGCCCATCGTTTATGTTCATTATGATTTGGAGAACATTTGGAAAGATCCATGGTGATCAAAAGGATTTGGTGATTTCAAGGTAGTATTGGTGGAGAACGAAAGGTCAATTTCTTAATCTCCCTATTGTTCTTGTTATTAAATTAATACAGGTATAGATCGCTAACTCAATTTTTAAGATATGTGATTTGATCCTTATCTTGTTTCTGCTAAGATATGTGATTTGATCTTTATCTCGCTTCCGCAAACATCTCAAAATCATTCTGAGATAACCATCAATTGGTATCAGAGCAGGTTATACCCCTATTAATTTAATAATAGATTATATGATAATCTTTATATAATTGGGTAGGCACTCATGCATAATATGCTTTTAATATTTTCATGATGATGAATGTATGTGTGAATGGATTGGCATTTTTTTGATTCCATGAAATAAGCTATGTAACTTTCTTTGATTAGATCAATTGAATATAGGATTCCTTTTATATTGATGAAGAAAGGTTCTTCATGGTTTTGAAAAAAGTTCTCAATTAGAATTTTTTATACTTATTAAAAAGTCCTATTTTGTTTATTGAGAATTTTTTTAAAGGCTGTCTGATAGGAGATTTTGAGTGGGAATCCTTTCCCTTGACTCTGAATTCGAAGAGCCTCACCGTTTCCTAGTGATTCGAAGAGCCTCACAGTTTCCTAGAAATTCTACGAGCCTCACTTTCTCAAAAGACATGAGGAGTCATGCAAGTAAAGTTTTTTCATTTCGCTTCTTATTGAATGTTTTTATTATTTAGATAATAATTACATTTATTCTTCACATATAAGAAGTTTTTCCATTTCGATTTTTTATGGAATGTTTTTGTTACGTTGATGATAATCACATTTCATGCATATTATATGCCATGTTAGATAGAAAAGTATCTACCTATTTAATATATGTCATGCATTTGTGCATTATTATTTTATTATTTTTTACTAAAAAGTTTTAGTAAATTATATTTACTGCACTTTGCAATAAATTTAATGAGATTAAATTTGTAAATTAATTGAGCAATTGAATTTGCAAAATTAATGTGCCAAATGTGATGTTTTAAATTTAAATGTTATATTTAAGTTATCACATTTAGCTTATTTTATAATTTTAAAGTGTTTAACATTATAAAATCTTAGTGATTTAAATTGTTTAAATTAACTAAGAGTTTATGAAATAAAAGTTGTTTTATAAATAAAATACACTTTTGCAAAATAATGAGTGGGAGGGGTAATATGATATATAAACCCTTGGTCTTCATCGTTAGTACAACACCGTGAGTATTAGTAGCGCCTCGCGACGCTTTGATTTCGTCTTCCCTACGGAGGGTGTCTACTAATGGCAATACCAAGGTTGTCTTCCATAAGATAGAATTTTTAAGATGTATTTTAGAATTGACCTACCCTACGGCGGTAATTTCTAAGTTAAGTCTCAAAAAGTCTGATACGATGGGTCACACTCATGAAGAAATAATTAAATTAGTTAATTACTTTCTTGACCAAAATTAAGGAAATTAATGAGTATTAGAAATATGAGATATTTCGAGAGGTACTTATTAATTGAGAAGATCTCATTTTAATTAGCAACTATTTGACCTATCCTACGACGGTACTTAGTTGTGGAGATTAAAATTCCTTAGGCCTTTAAAGTAAACATGTTTTTGTGTATTTTAACATGTGCTTTTATGCATCTTATTTACTTTGCCTTAAATTGTGTAATGATATTTATGTAATTATTTATTAAAATTTTTCTTATTTTTCAGCAAATATGTCAAACCCGATTTCCTCATTTCTCGCCTCTCAAGTATTAACTGCTAAAAATTTTGTTAAGTGGAAAAGCAATATGAATATCCTTCTCATTAATGAAAACTACCACTATGTCCTTAAGGAGGATTATCCTCCAGTGCCTCCCGTCAGTGCCTCCAAGGTTGTTACTGATGAGTACAACCGTTGGGTTATCGCAAACAACAAAGCCCATTGCTACTTGTTAGCGGCAATGAATGAGGTGCTTAGAACTAAGCACGAGGCCTTTGAAAATGCAAGAGAGATTATGGAATCTCTGCAGCAGATGTTTGGATGCCCATCTGATCAGGCTCGCTACAAGCTGTAAAAGCCATTATGAATAGCAAAATAAAGAATGGTTCTTCTGTTCGTGAGCACATCCTCAAAATGGTCAATCATTTCAATGAGGCTGAGATCAATGGAGCTAAAATTGATGAAAAGACTCAGGTTGGCATGATCCTGGAGACACTATCTCCTGCTTTTCTCCAATTCAGGACTAATTACATTATGAATCAAAAAGTGTAATCTGACTGAACTCCTGAATGAGCTACAAATATATGAGACTCTTATAGATGATAAGAGTGGTAAGGCAATTGTTGCTGAAGCCAACGCAGCTGAGGAAAAGCCTTTTCCTTCAAAGAAAAAGAAGAAGAACTATGTGGGAAAGAAAAAGGATAACAAGAAGAAGGTCCAGAAGAAGAAAGGAAAGGCTGCTCAGTCTAAACCTAAAGAAAAGTGTTTCCACTGTCATCAAGATGGCCATTGGAAAAGGAACTGTAAAAAGTACCTTGATGAGCTGAAACAAAAAAATAAACAAGGTAAATTAGATTTACTAGTCATGGAAACATGCTTAGTTGAGAATGATTTCTCAAGCTGGATCATTGATTCATGAGCATCTAACCATGTCTGTGTTTCTTTGTAGATGCTTGAGTCTGCCCGGGATCTTCAAGTGGGAGATTTCACAATGAGAGTAGGCAGTGGAGAAAAGGTGTCAGCGACAGCAGCAGAGATAGTTCGACTATCGTTTGCTGATAATAAATATTTACTTTTGGACAATGTTTATTATATTTTGGATTTCAAATGGAATTTGATTTCGGTGTCAAAGTTGCATGAACAATTTATTTCTGTTTCCTTTAGTGTTGACTCGGTTTTAATTTATAAGAATGGAATAAATATTTGTTCTGGGTATGTTGAAAATGGTTTATATTTTGTTAAACCAAATTCCAACAACTTGCTTCAAACCAAAATGTTTAAAGTCGCTGAACCAACTCCTAAAGAAGAAAAGTTGCGAATAATGACAATGACACGTATTTGTGGCATTTGAGGCTTGGTCATATTAATATAGACATAATAGAAAAATTAGTGAAGGATGATCCTTTAAGAGAGCTAAGAGTTGATACTCTACTAGTTTGTGAATCATGTCTAGAAGGCAAAATGACCAAAAGACCTTTTTCAGCAAAAGGTGAAAGAGCAAAAACACCTTTAGAGATCATACATACTGATGTATGTAGGCCTTTGAATGTTAAAGCTAGAGGGGGCTATGAATATTTCATCACATTCATTGATGATTATTATATATATGGATATGCATATCTGATGCAAAGAAAATCCGAGGCCTTTGAAAAGTTCAAAGAATTCCATGCTGAAGTAGAAAAACAACTCAGTAAATCAATCAAAACTCTTCGATCTGATTGAGGAGGAGAGTACTTGGATTATGAATTTTAGGACCACTTGATTGAGAATGGAATATTATCACAGCTCATGGCACCTGCGATACCACATCAAAATGGTGTAGCTGAAAGAAGGAATCGCACTTTGCTTGATATGATAAGATCAATGTTAAGCTATTCTTCTTTGCCTAACTCATTTTGGGGATATGCATTACAAATAATTGTATACATTCTAAACTTAGTTCCATCTAAGTCAATCTCTAAGACTCCCTTAGAGTTATGGAATGGTCGCAAGCCTAGTTTGAGACACATCTGCATATGGGGATGTCCAGCCCATGTGCTGAAGGGAAAGACTGGGAAGTTGGAACCTCGTTCAAAAGTATGCATGTTTGTTGGGTACCCTAATGGAACGAGAGGATGACTGTTTTATAATGCTCAAGATAACAAAGTTTTTGTGTCGATAAATGCAACGTTTCTCGAGTACAATTATATGACAGAATTCAAACCTAGAAGTAAAGTAGTTCTGGAAGAGTTACTAGCTGATGAGATCAGCCCCTGATGAGGACATCACTTCGGACCAGAGTTTGGGTCAGTCGAACCAGTCCTTGGATGTTCCTGTACCAGCATCCCAGAGTCAGCAGGCCACGTCAGGGAAGACTACACCAGATAATCTACGAAGGTCCAAGAGGTTGCAGAACAAACGGGCTTAAAATTTTCTGTGTCGGATTGGGCCCAAACTTGGCTGGTCACATGGAAACGGGCTGATGATTCAAAGTCATCGCCTTTGGCGATGAGCTGCTGTGGATTTTGGCCATCCGGGCTCGTTTAATAGGAGTTTTAGGCCTTTTTTTTCGTTTTAATGGCATAGTTGTAATTTTATTGAACTTCTGGTTTTAGGGTTTGGTCTCTTTTATTTAAGCTTGGTTTTGGGGGCGGCCGCAGAGGCATTGAACGATGAAAATTTTATGCTATTTCTCTTTTCTTTTCTGATTCCAAACAATTGAATTGAAAATTCAATTGATCTTCCTTTGAAACTTCGGATTGTGAGTGATCAAATTCGAAGCTCTTCTTTCTCTTTTCTTGTCAAGATTTGAGCCAAACCAGAACGAATTCTTTTCTCGCAGATTAGATCGTTCTTGAGTTGCAGGCGTTTGAATATCGCCCTGCATCAGCCCCACACCAACAAAAGTTGTTGAACGATAAAAGGTTGAGACCACTACTCAAGATTAAATACCACCGCCACCACAACGTAGTGGGAGGGAAATAAGATTATCCATCCGCTATGGTCAGGATGGAGAAGCACAAGTTGCAGTCACGATGGCAGTGATGATGATTCATTGACATACAAGATGGCAATGGAGGATGTTGATCAAGACAAATAGCAGAAAGCCATGAAACTTGAAATGGAATCAATGTATTCTAATTCAGTCTGGAAGCTTGTAGATCTACCAGAAGGCGTAAAGCCTATTGGATGCAAATGTATCTATAAGAGAAAAAGAGGAGCCGATGAAAAAGTAGAGACTTTCAAGGCTAGATTAGTGGCAAAGGGTTTTACCCAAAAGGAAGGAGTAGACTATGAGGATACTTTTTCGCCAGTAGCCATGCTAAAATCCATTCAGATTCTCTTGTCCATTGCTGCTCATTATGATTATGAGATATGACAAATGGATGTCAAGACGGCATTTTGAACGGCCATCTTGAAGAGACTATTCATATGATCCAACCAGAGGGTTTTGTGGTTAAAGGCCAAGAGCAGAAAGTCTGCAAATTGCAAAGGTTCATTTATGGGCTTAAGCAAGCTTCTAGATCTTGGAACATCAGATTTAATGAAGCCATAACATCTTATGGTTTTGAACAAAATTTAGGTGAATCTTGTGTCTATAAGCAAAAGGAAGGAAATACAGTGGTCTTCTTAGTTCTTTATGTGAATGACATTTTACTCATTGGGAATGATATAGGATCTCTGTCCAAAATAAAGAACTGGCTAGCCAACCAATTCCAAATGAAGGATTTAGGAGAAGCAAGCTAAATTCTTGGCATCCAAATTATACGGGATCGCAAGAATAGGCTTTTGGCATTGTCTCAGGCATCGTATATTGACAAGGTGCTTGTTAGATTTGTGATGAAAAACTCTAAGAAAGGTAATTTACCTACTCAACATGGAGTTCATTTTTCTAAAGAGCAGTGTCCTAAAACACCGCAAGAGGAGGAAGATATGAGATGGATTCCCGATGCTTCGGCAGTTGATAGTTTGATGTATGCAATGTTGTGTATAAGACCCGACATCTACTTTGCAGTGGGAGTGGTTAGCCGATACCAGTCAAACCCAGGATTGGATCACTGGGTTGCAGTCAAGCATATTCTGAAATATCTGAGGCGTACGAGAAACTATATGCTGGTATATTCCAGTAGGAATTTGATTCATATTGGATATACAGATTCTGATTTTCAATTAGATAGAGACTCTAGGAAGTCTACTTCTGGAGCGGTGTTCACTTTGGAAGGAGGAGCCATTATATGGAGAAGCGTCAAGCAAACCTACATTGCTCACTCAACCATGGAGGCTGAATATGTAGCGGCTTGTGAAGCAGCTAAGGAGGCAGTCTGGCTTTGGGAATTCTTGAAAGATCTGGAAGTTGTTCCAGATATGCATGAACTAGTTAGACTCTACTGTGACAACAGTGGAGCAGTAGCCAATGCCAAGGACCCCAGAAACCACCGTAAAGAAAAGCATATAGAGAGAAAATTTTATCTTGTGAGAGAGATTGTCATTAGGGGAGACATTTCAGTTGAGAAGATCGCAACTGCGATTAATATAGCTAATCCGTTTACTAAGACATTACCGGCTCGAGGTTTTGAGCTACATCTTGATGGGATGAAACTTAAAGACATGTCGCATTTGCTTTAGGGCAAGTGGGAGATTGTTGGGATATGTGCCCATAAACAAATGACATTTATTATTTTGCTGAATATTTGAGAAATTTTTCAATATTATACTTGCATGCATGTTATGATGCTTTATAAATATCGAAATCCCTGGATTATTTAAATGTGACTTTAAATATTGTATATAAGTGTTATATACGGAGGATAATATTTAAAGTAAAATAATCTAAATTTATCCATAATTATAAATTAAAGTTGCAAATGGGATCTTTAATTTAAAATTACTAGCGCGGTTCATTACATTCTAAATGAAACGATCTTATCCGGATTGTTGATAATGAGATTATCGGAATGAAAGCGCTTTATATAATTTGATTATATAGGACTAGAATACGATTAATTATGAATCTCTAATAAATTCCGTTGTTAAAATAGAGAATTCAAAATTAATCAATAATGGTCATATGTGAATCGATCTTAATTCTGAGTAATTAATAGACTCCTATTTATTGTATTATATTTTTTGACTTACGGGTAATGACACAGAAACATAGTGTCAAATTCTTTAATATAATAACATAAGTAGCCGGAAATATTAATATACAAGATGAAATCTATTCCTTCAAAGAAGTCACATGGACGGTTCCCATAAGTGTTGATTCGGTACTTGAATAATAAGAGCGTTCAATTTATGATTGGATCATAAATATATTAATCAATGGTACTTATGGATAAAGATGTGATTAAAGAGGTTAACGAAAAATGCCTAGCTTTAATCATAAACCGTATATGGAGGATTGATTTATATGTAGTGACTATATCAATGGACGATTCAAATCCTTTTGAATATAATTAATTTTATAATTTTAAGAGTAAAGTTCCAAATTTTTAGTGGAGTAATTTGGAATTAATAATTTTGATATTTTAATTAAGGTATTAATTGAATGTCAAAATTATTGGAGCTTAGAATTATAATGTCCATAGTTCCTCTAGATGGCTCCATTAAATTATGTGAACTTTATGATATTGGGTTGAGTTATTAATTTGGAATTGAGAATTCTAAATTATTTTTTATATAGAAATTAATTGGATTAATTTCAATTATACGGTGTGCTAGGGAACACATCGTAGGCATATTCCACGAGAAAAGTCTATGTGAAAATTATTTAGTTGTTGAAGAAATAAATATGGAATCGTGAGAGAGCCTTTCTCTCTCCCGTAATGTCCCATGATAAATAAATCTAACTGTTGGATTGATATACGTTAAAGTAATTTCAAGAGTTGGAAGTGATCTTTAAATATTAATTAATTGATTAATTAATAAAAGAGGTTGATAGTTGTTATTCTCTGAGAATATAAGATTCACGAGAGACAGAGAAGAACATCGGAGAACAATGATCAACCACAGAGAGTTCCTCCTTCAACTTCACTTTATCTCATGAGTTGAGAATACAAAGTGAATAAAACTCAGTTATGTAATCTTAACCCAAATCAAAAGGAATGCCCACTCATTCATGTTCATCATAATTTGGAGAATGTTTGGAAAGATCCGTGGTGATCAAAAGGATTTGGTGATTTCAAGGTAGTATTGGTGGAGAATGAAAGGTCAATTTCTTAATCTTCCTATTGTTCTTGTTATTAAATTAATACGGGTATAGATCGCTAACTCAATTTTTAAGATATGTGATTTGATCCTTATCTTGTTTCTGCTAAGATATGTGATTTGATCCTTATCTCTCTTCCGCAAACATCTCAAAATCATTCCGAGATAACCATCAAATCCAAGTGTCATAATCTCAGCCTTTGAAATTAGGAGTTGGTTATCTCATAACTACATGTCCCAATTTGTACGTGTTCATCATCGAATCGTAGAGATTCATCATGCCTCATCCCATGGGCATGATTCCATCTTCACATGGCTGAGATTGGCCATCCATACACGAATAATCAGAACTATTCATCACATGAATCAAGTTATATCTGGGTATCCAATTATTTGTTCATCATATGCACAAATAATTTCTCCTTAACATTCCTTCTACTTTAATGGATCATATCCATTATTATTTTATCTTCTTTAAATTTGGTCTCACCCAATTATTTAATTGATTATCTTATCTGAATTAAACCTAATTTAATTCTCATTTTAATTCATCTAAAATTCTTCTTAATGCGTGTGACCTATTAGGCCCTTTAACACGTTGGCAATAATCATGTCCTAATCATAGACCCTAGGAATGATTGGACAACTCTTTGTCCAAGTCAACAACATGATTATAGATCATGAGAGGCCTCTAACAAAGCATCATGACCACCCAACTGCTAAAGGTTTTGTTGACGTGACCATCAACACCTGTCGATGAACGGTTACCGTATGATCAAATCCTTTCGTCATATATCCCAGATCAATCAGTGGTATGGAATGTGTCAACCCTGTAATTGATCATTGTTTACTTGATCTCAGGAAAAATTATCTCATATGAATTAGAACTTCAAAACCATTTTGAATTCCAACTCTACCTTGCAAGGATTTAATAATTAATTTAATTCATCAAGTGGCCATGGGATATAACCCTTTCTATCAAGGGAGACGTATCCTGTCTTGATCAAACACCATCTTCATATGCTTCATGTCATACCCAACCGACACCATATTTTCCACCAGTGGCTAGAGTGATGTTTAGATGTCGTCAAAGCATGACATTCCACACATGAGATGCAATGAAGATCTCAAGTCAAAGGATCACTCACACCACCGTCATTAGAGATCAACCATCGACACTATATAGAATATCCATATGGGATCTCTGTACGGGTCATCCAATGCATCATTATAATAACGAGCATCCACACATCTATCCAAGTATCTTCATACTTCAGCTTATGAAATCAGCTGCTCACCCCAAGGGTAAGGATAGGCAATGTGTGCTAGTCTCATGGTGTTCGATGGTGTCTAGTCCCATCTAAACATCGACTAGGGAGGTTTAAAGAATCAAACCATAACGTGCAATTTGGATCTCACAATTTGTAATATCTATTACAAATTCCATATGCACGGTTCACATTCTTTTAGACTTTATCTCACAGGCAAATATATCAAATAAAAGATATCTGAATAGATAAAGAAACCATTTTATTTGATTTGTATTCATAGAATGTATACAACATTCAATCCAATTGGATATAGGGTATACACTAACAACCATTACACATCAAACGAGTGACTCAAATTATATTCAGGATATTGTTTATGATCCAATTGACTTTAGTGACGAAGAGCTTGACCTAGAAATTTGCATGAACCAAGATGGGGAGCAAATTAATGAGGTTGCTATAATTGATGAAAAATCAAGATGGAAACCTTCAATTAAGCTACTAGAGAAAGTACCTGAACTATTACCCAAACCATCAATAGAGGAAGCACACAAATTATAACTGAAACCACTTTCCAAGCACCTCAAATATGCATACCTAGGTCCATCAAAAACCCTACCTGTAATTATTTCAGCCGACCTAGACTTGTCATAAGAAGGGGAACTACTGAATGTCCTAAGAGAAAATAAAGAAGTATTAGGATGGACCACGGCTGACATAAAAGGAATTAGCCCCTCGATCGTTCAACATAGGATTCACTTAGAGGAAGAAGCCAAGCCTACAAGAGAATCCCAAAGGAGACTTAACCCATCCATGAAGGAAGTAGTAAGGAAAGAGATCATCAAATTCCTTGACAATAGTATAATTTATCCTTTTTCAGATAGTTCTTGGGTAAGTCCTGTGCAAGTGGTGCCCAAGAAGTCAGGAGTCACTGTGATACAAAATGATAACAATGAGTTGGTCCCTATAAGAATTCAAACAAGATAAAGGGTGTGCATCGATTATAGAAAATTAAATGCTGCCACTATGAAGGACCACTTTTCTTTGCCCTTTATAGACCAAATGTTAGAACGATTAGCAGGGCGTGACTTTTACTATTTTCTGGATGGATACTCTGGTTACAATCAAATTGTAATAGCCCCAGAGGATCAAGAGAAGACAATATTTACTTATTCATATGGAACCTTCGTGTATAGACGTATGCCCTTTGGCTTGTGTAATGCACCATCTACCTTTCAAAGGTGCATGATTAGTATTTTCTCTGATATGGTAGAATGGTTCTTTGAGATTTTTATGGATGACTTTTTCATTTTTGGTTCTACTTTTTATGAATGCATGTATCACCTTAGACTAGTCTTAGAAAGATGCAAGAAAAGCATCTATTACTAAATTAGGAAAAGTGCCAATTTATGGTGGAGAAATGTATTGTTCTTAGCCATGTAATTTCAAATAGAGGTATAGAAGTAGACAAGGCCAAAGTAGATTTGATTGCAAATCTTCCTCCACCTAAATCAGTGAAAAAAATAAGATCATTCCTTGGACATGCTGGATTTTATAGAAGATTTATCAAGAATTTTAGCAAGTGGCTCGACCATTGACTAACCTATTAGCCAAAGAAGTCAAATTTGACTTCACATCTGAATGTCTTGAGTCCTTTGAATATTTAAAGAGAGAATTAATCTCAGCACCAATCGTTCACCCACCTGTATGGACTCAAACCTTTTGAGCTGATGTGTGACGCTTCCGATCATACCATAGGAATGGTCCTAGGGCAAAGAATTGATAAGCTACCTCGAGTGATCTACTATGCTAGTAAGACCTTAAATGATGCACAACTCAACTATTCTACCATTGAAAAAAAAATTTAGCTGTGATATTTGCAATAAAAAAAATTTTAGGTCTTACTTAGTGAGGTCTCATGTAGTCATCTATACTAATCACTCTGCCATTAGGCATCTTCTTTCAAAGAAGTATGCCAAGGCACGCTTAATTAGATGGATCTTGCTCTTACAAGAATTTGACCTAGAGATCAGAGATAAAAAGGGTACTGAAAACGTAGTAGCTGATCATTTATCTAGGTTAGCTATCACACCTACTAAAGAACTATCTGTCAACGAGTCCTTTCCTGGTGAACAACTTATGTCTGCCACCATGGAACCATGGTACGCCAACATAGTCAATTACTTAGCTACTGGTCAGATTTCGATGCACTGGAATGCTCAGGACAGAAATTGATTTCTCTCTCATGTAAAATACTTTATTTGGGATGACTCATATTTATTTAAATAATACCCTAACTTGATTATTATGATATGCATCCCAGATCAAGAAGTTAGGAGCATTTTGTTCTTTGCCATGACCAAGCTTGTGGTGGTCATTTTGGAGCTAAGAAAACAGTGGCAAAGATGCTCCAATGTGGATTCTACTGGCCTAACTTATTCAAAGATGCTTATGAATATTATAAAAGTTGTGTTAGGTGCTAGGAAATAGGCTGGATCACAAAAAGAGATATGATGCTTATGAATCTAATATTGATTATAGAAATTTTTGATGTATGGGGAATTGACTTTATGGGACCGTTTCCAAAATCTTTTGGAAATGAATATATTTGATAACCGTAGATTACGTATCTAAGTGGATAGAGCAATACCATGCAGAACTAATGACAATAAAATTATTATAAAATTTCTCAAAGAGCATATCCTCTCCCGCTTTGGTATTCCAAGGGCTATCATCGGTGGCCGTGGAACACACTTCTGCAACAAATCATTTGCATCACTAATGAGAAAGTATAACATCACCCATAAGATGGCCACACCTTATCACCCGCAAATGAGTGGGCAAGTAAAAGTTTCTAATCGACAAATCAAACAAATCCTAGAGAAGACCGTGAGCTCTAATAGAAAAGATTGGTCAGTGAAACTAGTGGATGCACTTTGGGCGTATCGCACTGCCTTCAAAACAAATTTAGGAAAGTCTCCTTATAGGCTTCTATTTGGTAAAGTGTGTCACTTGCCAGTGGAATTAGAACATAGGGCAATATGGGCCATAAAATAATTAAATATGGATTTAAAAATAGTCGAAGATCAGAGGAAATTACAAGTGGATGAACTTGAGGAAATTAGAAACGAAGCATATGAGAATGCAAAAATTTATAAGGAGAGAACTAAAACCTTCCATGACGAAGCTATCTTTAGAAAATCTTTTACTCGTGGGCAAAAAGTTCTCTTATACAATTCAAGGCTTCACTTATTTTCAAAAAAATTAAGATCTAGATGAACTGGCCCATACATAGTAAAAGAAGTCTTCTCACATGGAGTGATAAAAATTAAAAATCCAAGTAATGATGCTATATTCAAAGTTAATGAACAACGCTTGAAACCATTCTTAGAATTATCCATTGAAGAAGCTGGGGAGGTTATAATCCTATATGAACCAGAGTAAGCCATAACATCTGGCTGAAGACATTAAACTTAGCACTTTTTGGGAGGTAACCCAATTTTTATTTTTCGACCTTTATTTTAGTGATTCTTATTTTTAGGAATAAGAGACTACTCTGCACGGTCACTCCTAACATTACACGAGGCATATCTCATCCAGGTAGCGTTTCTCCTTATTTTATTCTTCCTTACTTCATTGTGAACAATGAAAATTAAGTTGGGGGATAAGAGAAACCTTTTTGAAAAATATTTTGAAAAAACCTTGGCATTTTTTAAAAAAAATTTAAAATTTTTATAAATCATGTGCTATGAAAGAAATTCTTAAGCAAAATTTACTAGGAAAAGGTAATAGAGTTAGAAAGTATTGGCTAATTACTATAAAGAGCCAAGGAGTAGACTAGATGGTCAGACTTTTAGTAACCTACTTAGGTCATCTAAAGGCTATTAGCACTTTCATTGTACATGCACACTGACGAGGTAAATTAGGTATTAGTTGTAAGGTCAATTGAAAATTTAATTATTACTAAAAATTGATAATTGATATACACCCTAATAAGAGAAATTTGAATTTAAGAAAAGAGTTATCTATCTGATAAAATAATAATAATAATAATAAATAAATAAATAAAGTCTAAACATTGGTTTTCTATCGAGTAATCGTGCACCTTTGCCTAAGTAAGCATTATTGTTCGCGTCAAAAAGTAGGCAATGCAAAGATATTGTTAAAAAAATTTAAAAATAATAAATAAATAAATATATCAGGTAGTGTAAAAGCTACCTTAGGTCATGTGCTTAATTTAAGGGTGTATAAAAAATTGATGAAAGTAAACGATAAGCGAGGATACCATTGTTTCTTACAAGCTAGTATCGAAATGCTAAGTTAGCCATCACAAACATAAGTGTTGTAGATCTATAGATGAACTCTAAGAAAGTTTCTTGATAGTTCTGACTGCAAAATTTACTTCAAAAACTCAATACTTAGTTAGTGATACTGGCTAGCTTCTTTCAACCTTAAGTTTAAATTTAATTTTGCAAAAGAGAATTATAATGATGCATGGTTTTATTTTAATTATATTGCTAAGGGACTAGCAATGATTAAGTTGGGAGGGTATGATAAGTCTATTTATTATTCCAATTAACCATTAAAATAAATATTAATTACTTTAAATTTATTAAGAATTGATACTTTTTTATGGATGTTTGCAGAAAAGAAGCCTATAGATGGAAAGTGCTCAATTTTTAAGTCCAACGATGCAGATAGCACTCAAATCAGGACTCGATTTGCCCAAAAAGAAAGAAAGACACGATTTTGCATGATTCCTGATGCAAACTAAGGCAGGTGATGTTGAACGGATGGCTGAAAAATTTTCTCACAATATCTGAACGATCTTAAGCGCCCGATTGACTCCAACTTTGACTAGGAGGAAGCCTTAGACAATCTCTATAAAAGAAGAATCTCAGGCAGTAGTTGGAGGGAAGGAGTTTCTACAAAGCTCTTTTTATTCTTCTTTATTTAGATTATTGTATTTAGGCCTGAAAGAGGAAAATTATGAAGGGAATGCTGGTGGCAGCAATGCGTGGCTAGATTCCTTTAACTTGGGATGATGATGAAGCCCATAATTAGGTTTTATCTTTTTTTTTGTTCTTAACTTCTATGCAATAAAAGTTATGCTCTTTTTTATTATATCTTTTGAGTTTTTTTCTGATCGAGGTTTTGATCTGGCATACATGGCATGTACCCTCTATCAATGTATCATGATCTCAGAATACGGTATGTACCTAAGAGAGATAAATCGTAGTATGATATATTAGACCCTTAATCTTGCAATTATTAGATAGTTTAACTGTAAGCGAATGTACCGTGATCTCCTGATATAGTCTGTGCCTGACAAGAGATAAATTATTCTAATTTTAAATTTACAAAAAATATTACTATTGCAATATTAAAAAAAGAAGATAAAACCTATTTACATGGTGGATTCGGATTCCTGAGTTGCTTTCTTTGCTATTTTAATTTTGTTAATTAATTAGTTGTTATCTTTTAATAACTGCTATTCTTAATATAATCCTCTATAGATATTTTTTTTCTTTTTTATGAAATAATTGCTCTTAATTTCTGAGGATACGATCCCGATTTACTACTAGCTATAGTAGTGAGTAGGTTTTATTTTGACCGCCAACTACAGCGATCAATATTCTTAATATTTTTCTGAACTTGTTTTGGATCTTATAAAGGGTTAGGTTTAACCCTTTGGTTGTTTGGCCCTCTTGTGCCATGAAATAAGTTGCTAGCCTGGAAAGGCTAGGGTTGTAATCGTTGGTGATACGATTGGAGAAAAATTCCCAAGGGGTTCTTGGGGAGTGAACATAGGTGCTAGGTTGGCACTGAACCACTATAAAAAATCCTTGTGCCTGTGATTGTTTGAATATTTTTTGTGATCTCTTTGTATTCATGTCACTACACCACTATTGATTAAATTTTGATTTGCTGTAAGCACATATCTGCGTAATTAATTTTTAAGAAACCCAGTTCATCCCCTCCCTCTTGAGTTGCTATATCTGGACAACAAGTGGTATTAAGCAGCATGCTCCTGATTACTTTTGCTTTAACAAGCTTGGAGCCAAAGATCATTAGAAATCCAAATGAAATTTGTTTTGACTGAGGGACAGTCAACTAATAGACCATGTTTGTTCAATGGAACAAACTACACTTATTGGAAAGCACGGATGAAAATCTTCATCCAAGCACTAGATTATGATTTATGGGGAATCATAATCAATGGTCCTCACACATCCACCATCAAGACTAATGGTCTTGACATTCCAAAATCGAAAACAAAATAGGATGAGCAAGATAAGAAGCTAGCTCAACTGAATGGTAAAGCTATGAATGTGCTTTATTGTTTACTTGATGCAAATGAATTTAATCGTATTTTCACTTGCAATTCTGCTAAGAAAATCTGGGATATAGACTTAAGGTCATCCATGAAGGTATAAATCAAGTCAAGGAATGTAAGATAAATATGCTTGTTCACAAATATGAATTATTCAAAATGGACTCTACTAAAAACATTATTGATATGTTTACAAGGTTTATCGACATTATAAGTGGGCTGGAAAGCCTAGAAAAATCTTATACTAATGGTGACCTTATTAGAAAGATTTTGAGATCCTTGCCTAGGTCTTAGGAGGCCAAGATTACTGTAATTCAAGAAGTCAAGGATCTCAACACACTATCACTTGAAGAATTAGTTAGTTCTTTGATGATTCATGAGCTTCAGTAGCGATAACACATTGATGAAGATGAATCAAAGAAGAAAATGACTATGGCTTTAAAGAGTGCCACACAAGATGATGAAAATGAGGAAACAAGTAATGACAGTGAAGAAGATGATGAGATGACACTTATCTTCCAAAAGTTTAAGAAATTTATAAGAAGAAAAAAATTTGAAGGAAGAAGAAAATAACTCATAAAAGGAGAACACACTAAAGAAAAGGAGAAAGCTCAGCCTCTAATATGCTATGAGTGCAAAAAGCCAGGACATATCAGATCAGAATGTTCCCAATTGAAGAAAGGCTCTAAAAGAATAAAGAAGAAAGCCATGGTAGCAACTTGGAATGAAAGTAAAGTTACAAGTTTCGAAGAGAAAGATAAAAATGAAGCCGCCAATGTATGCTTTATGACAGATAATGATGAGGTAAGTCATAGCTTTCTAGATAACTTTACTTTTGATGAATTACATAGTGCATTCTATGAATTGCTTGATGATTTTGCTAACTTAAGTTTGAAAAATAAAGAATTAAAGAATGATATCAAAAATATAAGTTTTGAAAAAGAAAGAATTTTAAAAGAAAATGAATCCTTGCTTAAGGAAAATCAGATTTGAAAAATGAAGTAGATAGATTAAAGCCTATTGTAGATAAATTTACTTTGAGTTCAAATAAATTAGAAATGATTCTTAATAGTCAAAGAGCTATTTACAACAAAGCCAGACTTGGATATGATCCTTTAAAAAGATAAAAGTTTTTAAAAAATATTTATGTGCATGCTGATTTTCTACAAAGATTACATGTTTTAAATATGGTAAATCTAGATACAAAGCTTATACTTGTCACACACAAAATGTTAGAAAAATATGGGTTCCAAAAGGAACTATTTTAAAGAATCCCAAATGACCCAAGAAAGCATGGATACCTAAAAACAAAATTTGAATTTGTAAATGCTGGTGCATCTTGCAACCTGAGCAACTAAAAGAAAATCGTATTTGGATAACAGGTGCTCAAGACACATGACGAGTGATGAATCTCAGTTCATCACTTTGGATGCAAAAGATGAAGGTGTTGTTACTTCTAGAGATAATGGCCAAGGTAAAATAATTGGCATTGATAAAATAGGTATCACACCTCATACTTACATTGATAATGTTTTACTTGTAGATGGCCTAAAATATAATTTGCTTAGCATTAGTCAATTATATGATAAAGGTTTTAGAGTTACATTTGAATCATGTTTATGTATTGTTGTAAATCCTGTTGATGAGTGCATGAATTTGTTGATTATAGGCATTGTAATGTATACATTATTGATTTAAATGACTTATATGACCGGAATATTGAATGCCTAGTTGCTATGAATGCTAAAACTGATGATAGTTGGCTATGACATCGTATATTAACTCATGCAAGCATGGATTTATTATCTAAACTAATTAAAAAGAATTTAGTGAATGGTTTGCCAAAACTAGTTTTTGAAAAAGATAAAATTTATGATGCTTGTCAATTTGGAAAACAAACTCAAGAATCTTTTAAATCAAAAAAATTGGTTTACACCACTAGACCTTTGAAACTCTTACATATGGACTTGTTTGGTCCAACAAGAACCACTAGTATAGGAGAAAAAAGATATGATTTTATTATGATCAATAATTTTTCACGATTTACATAGGTTTTATTCTTGACTAGCAAAGATGAAGCTTTTTCTGCATTTCAAAACTGTTTAAAAAGATCACAAATGAAAAGAGTTCTTCTGTTTTATCAAATCGAAGTGATTATAGCAAAGAGTTTGAAAATCAATCTTTTAAAAATTTTGTAATAAAAATGGCATTGAGCATAATTTTTCTGCACCTAGGACATCCCAACAAAATGGAGTAGTAGAAAGAAAGAATAGAACTTTAGAAGAAATGGCCTATACCATATTGTGTGAGAGCAATCTTTCAAAGTATTTTTGGTCTGAATCTATCAACATAGCATGTTATGTTTTAAACCATGCATTAATTAGATCTGTTTTGAAAAAAGACCCGTATGAACTTTGAAAATAAAGAAAACCCAACATTGTTTATTTTTACGTTTTTGGTTGCCGATGTTTGTTTTGAATAATAAAAATCGAACCTTGATAAATTTGATGCTAAATCTGATGAAGGGATTTTCCTTGGTTATTCTTCTCATAGTAGAGCTTATAGGATATTTAATAAAAAGACTCTAGTGGTTGAAGAATCAATTCATATTATATTTGATGAATCTAATGATCTTCCATTAAGGAAGAGAAAGGGTTTAAATGATGCAGATAAAATTAAAGGTCAACTTAAAGGCATCACTTTGAAAGATAAGGAGGATTCAGCTACACAAGAGGTAAATGAAGAAAACGACAAAAACCAACCTGAGAAATCTCAAGGTATTGATGAATTAGAAAGAGAATAGAGGTACACTCATAATCATCCTAAAGAGTTAATTTTAGGTGATCCATCTCATGGTATTAGCACTAGATCATCATTTAAAGATACTTACAATAACTTAGCTTTTGTATCTAAAATTAAACCTAAATGCTATGATGATGCTAAAGATGATACCAATTGGATAAATGTCATGCATAAGAAACTTCATAAATTTGAGAGAAATAATATATGGACTCTTGTTGATAGGCCTCATGATCATCCAATCATTGGGACTAAATGTGTATTTAGAAATAAATTGGATGAATATGGTAATATAATAAGAAATAAAATAAGATCGGTAGCTAAGGGTTATAACTAAGAAGAAGGTATTGATTTTGATGAAACATATGCCTCTGTAGCTGGATTAGAAGCTATTAGATTACTTCTTGCATTTGCTTGCTTTATGAATTTTAAATTATACCAAATGGATGTTAAAAGCGCTTTTCTAAATGGATACATTGCTGAACAAGTCTTTATGGAGCAGCCATCCGGTTTTAAAAATCACTTGTTTCCAAACTATGTATTCAAGTTGAACAAAGCTTTATATGGTTTGAAACAAGCTTCCCGGACTTGGTATGAAAGATTAAGTAAATTCTTGATTGGCAATGATTTTATTCGAGGAAACGTGGATACAACTCTATTTATCAAAAGATAAAATGGTGATATGCTAATTATTCAAATTTGTGTGGATGATATCATTTTTGGTGCTACTAATGACTCTTTATGCGAGGACTTTGCAAAGCTTATGCAGGGGGAGTTCGAGATGAGCATGATGGACAAATTAAACTACTTTCTTGGACTTCAAATTAAGCAAAGCAAAGATGGGATCTTCATAAGCCAATCTAAGCACATCAAGGAAATGATCAAGAAATTTGGCATAAAGACATCAAAAAAATATAGGTACACCTATGAGCTCATCATGTAGACTAGATTCTAATAGTACTAAAAATCTATTGATTAAAACTTTATAGAGGAATGATCGGATCTTTATTATATTTAACTGCAAGTAGACCTGATATACTGTTTAGTGTCTGTATGTGTGCTAGATTTCAAGCTAATCCTAAAGAATCACATTGCTTGCTGTTAAAAGAATTTTTAAATACTTGAGTGGTACTATAAATTTAGGACTTTGGTATGACAAGAAATCTAGCATTGACCTAATAGGATACACAGACTCAGATTTTGCTGGTTGTAAGCTAGACAAAAAATTAACTAGTAAAACTTACCAATTTTTAGGTGTCAACTTAGTTTCCTGGTTTAGAAAGAAGCAAACTTTAGTAGCATTGTCTACGGCCGAGGCTGAATACATTACAGCTAGAAGTTGCTGTGCTCAAATCTTGTGGATTAAGCAGCAACTGAAAGATTACGACGTTAAACTAAAATATATTCCAATAAAATGTAATAACACTAGTGCAATCAATTTGACTAAGAATCCTATCCAGCATTGTAGGACTAAACACATAAAAATCAGACATCATTTTATTAGAGATCATATGAATAATGGTGATGTTATAATTGAATTTTTGTGTACTGAAAAGCAACTTGCTGATATTTTCACAAAACCTCTTGACGAAGCTAAATTTTATGAAATTAGAATGAAACTTGGTATGATTGATCCTTTGATTCAGTAAGTTAGTTTCTTGATTGTTTTTGTCATGATTATTAGATCTTTAGAAGCCCATTATATCTTCTTGATGATTATGAAACTCCTTTTGTCTTTTGAACAGACCCTTGAATATATTTTCCATGATTTTTCAAAGCCCCTATAATTTCTTTTACGTGTAAGATCTTGTTCCAGCTAGCTAAGGTGCTAGCTAGCTTAAATTCCTTATGTATCAGTTAACCAGGTAGCTAACTAAGCTTAGTTTCTTTTACTTCTTCCAATGAACACTCAAAGCTTTCAATTCTACCTCCCATTTATTTCTAGTTGGCTGAACAATTAACTTCATTGAATGAGCTAACTAGCCAATCAACTGACATATCTTTTCACTTTAACTCCTCACCAAATGACATTCATTTCACTTTTTTCCTTTTCAGCCAACGGACCAGCTAACTGAGAATTAACCCTTTAGCTAGCTGGTCAGTCAACTGATTAAAGATTCTATATATTCATCTCTTCTCACCGTGCACTCCTCACATTTCATTCTCTCTATCTAGCCGACTCCTCCTTAGCTCTTCATTCCTTCTCAACTCCTTTCTACTCCAAGAAAAAGGAAGATGACTCCTAAGAAGAAAAATCTTCGTGCAAGGGAAGATGATTCAACCTTTGATCTTCATAGGAAAGCTCCTTCATCTTCTTATTCACAGAGTTCTACTTCTTCTACCTTCAACATTGCAGCAAGAGCACTAGCAAATGGGAGGTTAGTAGATTTCAGCTTCCTTGATCAAGAAGGCTTTGAACTAGGTAGATTGTTTGTTGTATAAGGTTGGACGGATTTATTGAAAACCAAAAAGCCTAACTATCTGGACCTTATCCATGAGTTTTATAAAACATCACCTTTGGTGATGATATCATTTCTTCTGTTGTTAAAAAGATCAGATAGAGTTTAACAAAAAAATACTATGATCCATTTTAAACATTCATGTTGTTGGTCCTATAGAAAATATTTCTTGTAGTAGAAAGTATAGACTCGTCGTTGTTCTTGGTATAGAGGATGATGAGGCTGATAACATAGAAAATCTTGATGCAAATAAGTTGAGTGTTGAAAATAGGTTACTTCATAGTATTGTTGCAAAAATCTTTGCCCCTCGTGCTGGTTCTTTTAATGTTGTAACCGACTGTGACGTTTGCATTATGTATCATATGAAGGAAGCGTTAGTACGAACCAAAGCCGCTCTGCCTTATGGCATGTTCCTTACCTATATGTTTGAAAATTTAATGTTAAACTTAAGGATGAGATAGCTGTAGAGTTGCATCATTCTGATATCTTTAATGCTCATTCCCTTCATCGTATGGACTTTACCAAGCAGAATGATATTTGGACCAAAGTTAGAATCAGAGTAGGTGAAAATCCTATTCCTCCACCGATAAATCATGTTCCTCCACCGATAAATCAACCCCCTCAAGATCAGCCATAATAAATTTATTCTTCTCCTTTGATGGATTATTTTGACTTTCTTGAGCCACCTCCCTTTATGACTACTGCACATGAGCCACATCCCTTTATGTCTTTAGTACATGAGCCACCTCATTTTATGTCTGTCGCACCTGAGCCTCCTTCATGTAATGCTAATCTTCCTTTCAATGCCCTATCATTGAGATATGTGAAGAACAGATACAACGAATAATCAAAGAATTGTCCTTTGCTCAATCTAGTAGAAGCTTTGGAGATAGTGAATCATTCGTCAATGACTATTCAATGATTCTCCACATCTCCTCTGTTTTGAGACACTTTCTCAGATTATGATGCATCGAAAACAAATTGAAATGATTCTCCACATCTCCTCTGTTTTTGAGACACTTTCTCAGATTATGATGCATCGAAAACAAATTGAACATGATATGCAAGTTCTTAATGGGATGGTCTTTCACCAAAATGAATCTATGATGGTCACATACTTGAAGAAATCAACTTGTTGAAAGTTAAGCTTGAGTGTTTTAAAGATAAAGCTGAATGGATAACATTTTAAATGCGTGCCAATGAAAGCCAAATCAAGGATGCTTAAAATGCAGTTGATTGTTGGTCAGCTTCCATTGCCAGGCTCATCAGCCTTCTTAAGCAGCACCTTGCCTCTTTTCAACCATTTCCTTCGTCATTCAAACTAGATATGTCTTATTCTCATCCTCATCTCCGAATGCCTCTACCACAATCACATCAGTTCAATCCTTTAGCTTCTCAGCATCGCAAAGGATCCTCTTCTAAACCATATGTTATCTCTTCTAATGATGAGTAGACTGTATGTTCCTCTTGTATCCTTAAAACTTATGTCTTTTATGGTGTTATTGTATGTGTTTTGGTATTTGATATTTGGATCAAGCCTCTGGCTTACTAGTTTGTATCAATGTTTAATTATGTACTCATGTTTTTAGTGCATGTGTTTTTTTATGAATGCTTACCAATGATTGTTATATGGAATGCTTGATTGCACAGTCTTAAACCTCTCTTTGATTAATGATAAAAAGGGAAAGAAGAATAATGTATACATTAAAAATGGAGAAGTGTACCTCCATACATTCAAATATATAGGGGGAGAAGAATCTATGCAAAAAATTTACCTTCAAATACAACTTGTTATATATATATATATATATATATATATATATACTTAATGGTTTTGTCATCATCAAAGAGTGGGAGATTATTGACCCCGTGTTAATTTTGATGATTACAAAATAATAAAGAGGATACTAATGTGTTTATTATGAAGACAAAGATCATTGCAGGTAATTACAGCATATCAAGAAGATGTTTCAATGAGTTACAAAGTCTTCTTAAATGCTTACAAGTCCCTTGATCAACTAAAGTTGTCGTTTAGCCAACCAAAACTTCTGCTACAATGCTATGGCCGAACCTTACTTCAAATGAGTCAACTGGAGTGGAATTTTAGCTAACTAGAATCTCTCACTCAGTCATCTGGCTGAACCACCTTGAATTCAAGTTAGCTGGGCTGCTTTTTTAGCTAACTGGATTGCCTAGTTAGTCACCTGGCCGAATGGTTCTATTATCAAGTTAGCTGGGCTGCTTTTTTAGCTACTGGATTGCCTGGTTAGTCACCTGGCCGAATGGTTCTATTAGCTAGTTAACTGGGCTCCGTTTTCTAGCTAACTAAGCTCCCTGCTTTCTCCCTGGCCAAACATCAATTGAAAATATCTAAATGGATTTTGCATCCAGCTAACTAAGCTCCTTGCTTTCTGCTTGGCCGAACATCAAGTGAAAATAGCTAACTAGATTTGCATCCAGCTAGCTAAGCTCTCTATTTTCTCCCTGGCCGAACCTATATTAAATCTAGTTAACTGGAGTCCATCTCCAAGTCAATTGGATTTGATATGAAATCTCTCTGGCCGATTGCTCTTACTTTTTAGTTAACTGGAATTGTCATCCAGCTAACTAAGCTTGCTGAAACTTTCTCCTGGCTGAACGCTCCTTGATTTAGTTAACTAGAATTGTCATCCAGCTAACTAAGCTTACTAAAACTTTCTCTTGGCCGAATGCTCCCTTGATTTAGTTAACTAGAATTATCATCCAGCTAACTAAGCTTGCTGCACCTTTTCCCTTGGTTGAATCACATTTGAATTTAGTTAATTGGAATTGACATCAAGTTGACTAAGGTTGCTGCATCTCTCTTCCTGGCCGAACTCTTCTTAAATCTAGCTAACTGGATTTCACATCCAGCTAGCTAAGCTCCACTTGCTTTTCTCCCTGGCAGAATGGTTTGCCAATCTAATTAACTGGATTTCACATCCAGCTAACTAAGGTTACTAGTTTCACTCCCTAGATGGTTGCCTTTATGCTCTAGTTAACTGAATTTTGCATCCAGTCAACTAGAGAATTATCTCTGCTTCATCTGAGCGAGCTCTTCTCTAATCCAAGCTAACCGGATTTTATTTTCAACCAGTTGGAGTCTGCCTCTTTAAGAAAATATCGGGAGTTTGCTCCCATTCTGGCTGCTAACAGAACATTCAATGCTTTGAAAAATTTCTCCAACAGTTATCTTTAGTCCCGTTCTTCTTTCCTTTAATTCTATTCAGTCTAACGGATAGTTTTTCATATCAAACACCTATATATAACCATGATGTCATGGGAATGGTGTGGAAGAAAAAGAGATGAACAGTAGAAAGCTTTTTTGCATACATCCGTGGTTGTTCAGTAACAAAGGAAGGAAGCTCTGCTTTTAATACGTAAGTGCTTTTAAAGATCATTGATTGTTGATCCGTGAATCATCAAAGCTTTCGAAGGCATTCAAGGTTTTAGCTACCTTAAAGGAGACTTTATTCATTGCTGAAGTGCATTCAGAAGAAAAATCCCATTTGAGGGGTTGACTACGAAGTTGTAAAGTATTTATTTTCTGAATATTTGCTCATATCAGGAACTGTGTTCTTAATATTTTTCTGAACTTGTTTTGGATCTTGTAAAAGGTTAGGTTTAACCCTTTGGTTGTTTGGCCCCCTTGTGTTGTGAAAATAACTTGCTAGCCGGGGAAGGCTAGGGTTGTAATCGTTGATGATACGATTGGAGTAAAATTCTCAAGGAATTTTGGAGAGTGGACGTAGGTGCTAGGTTGGCACTGAACCACTATAAAAATTCTTGTGTTTGTGATTGTTTGAATATTTTCTATGATCTCTTTGTGTTCACGTCACTACACCACTGCCAATTAAATTTTAATTTGCTGTAAGCACATATCTACATAATTAATTTTTAAGAAACTCATTCACCCTCTCCCTCCTGTTGCTACATCTGGGCAACATTTACAATATAAGGTTTTGGATGAACATCATAACTTGCAGGCCCACGTTAATGGATATGACACTATTTTCAAAAATAGTGCTAAAGCGTAACATTAGATTTCAACTTCCCATCTTAGATCCCATTCTATTATCAAGTTTACATAATTCATCCCAAAACTTAATATAGGTTTTTTTTATACTCAACTCAACTCAACTCATTCAAGCCCTTTTCCAACTAAATAGGGTCCACTAAATATAGGTTTTTTTATATTATTAATATTTGTCACTCAAAAGGCCTACATAATTTAGAGCTAAATTGACTTTGATTGGCCAAAGTAAAATATAATTTGATCAATTCACACCTCTAGCAACACATCTTAGCAATCTTTATATAAAAAAATTGAATTATGTGATCAATGATCTAAATATGATGCATAATTTAGAACCATATCTTCAAGATAGCCACCTTTCAAATGCTGGTGCTATACACTGTCATTGAGAGATGGCTCTATAACTACCCCTTATATCATCCACAATAACTATAGCATTATGATAATGATGTAATGCTTAAGTTCAATAGAATTGTGACGAACATAAAGGGAGATGATAAAGATTATTTTTATTTCTTATTGCTTGTTGTGCATGGGTAATTTAGTCATAGGGAATGGCCCTAAGCCCATTATAAAGTTGATAGAAGCTAGTATACTTTTAAATTTGAATTAAATTGATATTTTTATAATAATGGTTCATGATATGAAATATTTCTTGAGGAGATTTATAATATAAATATGGCTTTAATTGTTTGTTTATAATTTCTTTCATCTCTAGATCATTAGTTGATTGTTAGGTTGATTAGAATTGTTTAGATATGTTGAGTAGGGGTTGTTTTATTTGAGTAAAAGTCTCATTAGAATTTGTTAAAAACCTACGTGCAACTCAGGGTTTCAAAGATTCATTGATAAATGTTAGGGGCGGAAGATGACAAGGAGATGAGTAATATCATTTTGAATTCAATTGCACTACATGCAAAGGTAATTTCCCAGAAATCAATACATTTTTTAGTTATCTTCTTTTTATGATTGTAACAATTTGGTACCATGGTACGACATTCTTGGCCCAATTGCAACTTGGCTGTATGGTAAAGACAAAAAGTCAAATAGGGAAAAAAAAAATGATAGGCAAGATTTAGCAAATTGAGGCAAATTATAAAGAACAAGAAGTGGCATTATAGGAAATCAGCCAATTAATTTCTACTATTGATGTTAATTATGGAAGATTATCAAAATCCATTGGTGAACAACACCTTAAGCATGGTAATTTGGCAGCCAATATACCAATAAAGACTACAGGACCTTTAGTAATAGCACCAACTTGGTACACAATAGTCTGAGTTTCTTAAGTTTGATAGTTAGAAAGCTTTGAGTTGGATCAACAAGGTCATAAGATTATCTTTGAGAACCAAAAATTCATTTAGGATTTCTACAGATAGGTTAGAGGCCCTAGCACAAACTTCCAAGCTATATACACTTAAGAAAAAGAAACTTTTTTTAATTTTTCAATGATATTATATAGGGAGGTATTTATAGGAATATGGAATTGTAAATCAATTGATAATCTAGAACATAAAAATGAGAGAAGTGATCAAAAATCTAGAAAAATTATCATTAGAGAAGATCATGAAATGACATTTTTGTAACTGAGTTGAACTTTGGCGGCGACATATTAACTCAATATCTTCAACAAATGACCATAACATTCTCCTCCAAATTCCATTGAAGGTAATTTAAAATGTGTCAGAAAGCTAATGTAATTTTGAATGTTTTAGAAGTAATTTAAACTTAAAATTTAACTTGTATTAATTATGTTAATGCCATTGTTGAGACTAATGTCATTAACTGCAACTTGACTTATTATGACTTGTTTGTAAATTATAAGCTTATCAAATACTTAATTATGAGTTAAGTGTCATCTTGCACATTTCTTTCATCAAGTCTTAGAGTGGTTCAGAGACTGCCCTTAGGCAATGAAGGGTATAGGTTTGGTTTTTAACCTTATTCTATACAAATCATCTAGTTCATGAGTTTCTTGTAAGATAAAGCTTTTTTCTCCTAAAGGTAGAAAACTAGAGCAACATGTAGCTGTAGTGCTCATAATGCATCATGATAGTTTCATAAAATGTTGCCTTGGTATATAACTATAATAAAGTAAAACAATATCCTATCCTTCCCTAGAAGATTAATACAAAATGTTTTAAAAATTGATAGAACTTTCTTTCACTTAAAAAAACAAAAATCAAAAGTAAACTTGGAAGCTTGGAGAAATTTCATAGTTCTAGGTGCATGATTGGTATATCATCTATGATAGAGTCATGACCATGATGACATCATGGATCCATGGTGGAGCTATGAGTTGAAAAAGAATAGGATTGATGACGATATGAGAGATGAGTGAGGAAGGAATGGTCAAGCCATGGACCATTGTGAGATTGAGGGCGATAATTGGTTTGTTTTAATGTGACAGAAGGGGAGCAATAGGGCTCTTAATTGAGGGCTGCTTGGGGAAGTTGAGGACATAAATTAAGTCCATATTTTTTTCTTTCTTAAAACAAGGAATTATAGGAAAACAAGTTCACAACTTGTGTCAATTTTCCATTTTCATTTGATGAGAAAACCCCTGTTCCTAGTACCTATAGATGCTCACATAATGATATAATTATATAATTATGCCTACTTATATATGTTGATGTTTATACTAAAACAAAATTAATTGCTGATACCTTATTGCGTAATAAAGTTTCAGACCATGTGCAAATCACATATAATCTAACAAATTCTTATTCAACATAATCCTGGTTCTCGGTAATCTATTTCTCATATTTATATTAAATTTCTTAGAATTTATAAACTTTTTAACTGTGCTATGATTACTTGTGGTCTATGGGTACGAAATGGCCGGATGAAAAGAGGGTACCTGAATTATTGACATTCATGCAAGTTAGCACAACATCATGCTGTCATTTGACTTTGTTCCTTTTAAACCAATTTAAAAGGTAACCGAGTTTTTCTAGAAGTTATATGTGCACAAAATTGACTATAGTGATGATGTAGATGAGCCCTTAAGGGCATAGACTAACAAAATATAGAGAATAAGAGAAGGGAGTGTTAGTCCCATTATCATCTTTATAACTTGGGGCATTCTAATTGAAGTTATTATTGAAACCTGACATCTGGTCCAAACTTCATTTGGCCATTTGTTAGTCAACTCAATTGGATCGAGGACAGTTTCTTATGGATTCTCTGTCATCAGATTTCAATGTCCAAAATGCAGAAAAGTTTAAAAGTGAAGATACAAGGGAAGATCTAATTGTTAAAAAGCTTGATGTTAATTCAGACTTGGGAAATTATTGAAGCTAAATCTATTTTTAATATTCTTATCTAAAACTCCTACACTTGAATATGGATGTGTAGTTCTGTGCTTTGGGTATATGGTAAGGCAATGACTGATTTCTATTGTTGATGTAGCTTGGATGAGCTGATCATCTTGTTTGATGTCTTTAGAGAGTAGGAAACCTTGCCATGTTTCTGGCTTTTAAGGTGCATAACCTGAAATTCTTAACTGTCACCTTAAGGTTTGCAAGTAGCGTTATCAACCAATGAGCAATACTATGTCAGATTATTTCAAGTCTCATCATGTTTAGCTGTCTAATTCTCAATATAAACATTTTAGCCAATGATATCTCAATTTCTTTTAGAGTATGATTAGCATGTAGTTATGATTCTGACCTGATATTGATGAACAGGTTTAAGTGTCGTCTGCTCTTGGGCCAACGAATACATGCATATTGTAGTAATCTGAACTCCTGGGATGTGGAATAGCTTGAAATAACATTGTTCTCAATGAGCTTGAGAGAACAAATGAGATATGGGGGTTATGATCAGAGAGATAAGCATATTAAAATCATTGTTATATTGACCATCAATCTGTAAAACCTGTACTATAACCTATTGTCAGATATCTACCAATGAACCTACTGCCCTCTCTTTCATTATTCTATATATCTTAACCATGAAATTCTTTTGCAATCAATGATGCCATCTGACTTGTAACATAACCTTGAAGGCATCTAATGTTCTAGCATCAAATTTTTGCAGATTGTCATGGTTTATAGATCGGTTTTATAGCATGATTTTGCTGTCTGCCGAATTTGTAATTGTTGCCATTATATTTCTACCATGTACATGGTGTGTGCCAACTATTGCCATGATTGCTGGTTGATGCTAAAAACCTGGTGGATAGACAGACAAGTTAATCAACTAGCAGCTTAATTATGAAAGAAACGATGTAAGTAAAATCAGACAATGTAGAGCCTGGTGTGATACTCCAAAGCTTAAATCATAGGATGGAGGTTTATAGGCTCCACATAATTAAGGCCCAGGTTGTTAGGTCTTGAGGGGGCTAGTCTATCATTGGGCTGGGTTTGGGCTCAAGGTGTGGTCTGGTCCAAAGGAGTTTTCTAGGGTTTATTATCCATATAATAAGGCACCGGTTCATATATGATGCCGGTTTTATTTTGATGACCGTCATGGGACGGGGTTGATATAATCATGTAACGATAATGATTATAGATGAATGAAAGAAACTCTTTTCTCCAAGAATAAGCTATCCCTCTCCTTTCCTCTCTTATGCACGTCTTCCTATCTTTCTCACATAGATGCCCTAGATTTCTAGGGTTTTATTGCTGCCATCTCTGTCCTAGCCATCTTCTTGGAACCGCCTCTCTCAAGGAAGGAAAATGAAGAAACCCTAGCAGCACCTTCTCCTTGGACAGCGTCTCTTGATTTTCTGGATGGTTCACATGAGGAAAAAGAGAGGCCACGACCCACTCTTACAATCTTGGGGCGCAAGAAACCAAAGAAAATCCTAGTTGCTAATCAATCCGGGAAGATTACCAAGATCAAGATCCAAAATTCTGCTGCAGAATTTCAACAGGGATATCATCTCGCTTCCGCATCTCTATACGACTTGGGGCTGGTCGAATGCATGCTATGCTCCAAGGGTAGAAAGAGGACGATCCACTCTTCATGCGGTATCATAGCCTCGGTGATTTGGTGGAGAAAAGATTGGATCTTGGGCGTTTCTTGGTAAATATCAAACCAGAAATTTTTGCAGCAAGTTTAATTTTCTGTTTTTGCTGTGTGCATTGTTTCTTGGTTGGATATGGCATCTAGTAGCTTTAAATTCAATTTTGAAAAGTATGATGGCAAGGAAAACTTCATCCTATGGCAGCAAAGGGTGAAGGATTTATTGGTACAGCAAAGGATTTATAAGGTCTTGGTGAAACAAAGACCGGATAATGTAAGTTGTGAGGATTGGGAGGAGTTAGAGGAGATTGCATTTAGCACAATCAGGATGTGCTTGGCTGATCAAGTCTTGTTGGAGATTTGCATGCAGACCACGATAAAGGGGCTCTGGAAAACTTTAGAGAACACTTACATGGGAAAGAGCATGACAAACAAGTTATGGTTGAAGAAATAGTTGTATAGCTTGAGAATGCCTGAGGAAGGAGATCTTGTGGCCCATATTCAGAAATTCAATCAAGTGTGCTCAGAGGTGATGAGCCTTGATGTGAAGATTGATGAAGGAGATAAGACCCTCATCTTGTTGTGTTCGCTATCCAGTGTATATGATGGTCTGATTACAACCTTGGTTTATAAGAAGGAGACCCTGAATTATGAAGAGGTTGTGGGAGTGCTGAGATCAAACCAGCAAAGAGAAAAGATCCGCATGGAAAACTCTAACGTAAAGGTACTTGCTGTGAATGAGAGGCAAGGAAGACCCTGGAAAAAAGTTAGAGGTAAGTCCAAAGGCATATCTAAGTCTTGGGGCAAGCATAAAGTATGGAAGTGTTACAAGTGTCATCAGATTGGTCACCTGAAGAGAAATTGCTCACTTCTGAAGAATGAGAAGGGAAAGGGCATTTCCAAGGGAGGTTTAGCCAGCAATGGTGGTGCAAATTCATTTGAAGACAGTGAAGATGATGTACTAGTAGTTTTAGATGGGACCAAGAAGTGTGATAGTTGTTAGACACTTGACTCAGCATGTTCTCACCATTATACTTTGCATAGGGAGTGGTTTGCAACTTATGAAGAATCTGATGGATGGAGTGTATGCCTTAATGATAATCATCCTTGTAAGGTTGCTGGAGTTGGAAGCATAAGGGTGAGGATATATAATGGGGTTATAAGGACTTTGACCAATGTCAAACATGTCCCGGAGTTGAAGAAGAATCTAATTTCTTTGGGCTACCTGGAGAAGCATGAGTATGCTTTTGGAAGCCAGCCGGGGAGTGGATGTTTGAGGATAACCAAGGGTGCATTAGTGGTGATGAAAGGGAGAAGGTTAGAAAATAATCTCTATCAGATGGAAGGCTCAGTGGCCATAGATGGTGCAGAGGTGCTAGCAGCGGCATAGGAGGAACAGTTGGTCTATAAACTGTGGCACTATCGAATGGGACACATGAGTGATAAAGGGCTTATAGAACTCAGTAAAAGAGGTATGATTCCAGTACTTAAGAAGGAGGACAATGACATTTGTGAGCCCTGTATTTATGGAAAACAACATAGGGTGAGATTTGTTAGCAGTTCCAAGCAAAGTGAATGTATTCTGGAACTAGTTCACTCAGATGTATAGGGACCGGCCCCTGTGTCAGCCAGAGGTGGGGCTAAGTATTTTTTGACCTTCATTGATGACTACTCCAGGAAGGTATGGGTATATCTAATAAGAGAAAAATCAGAGGTATTTGCCCGGTTTAAAGCTTGGAGAGTTGGTGTTGAAAAGGAGATAGGAAAACCAGTGAAGTGTTTGAGATCTGACAATGGAGGGGAGTACACAAGCAATAAATTCAAAAGCTACTGTAAGAAAATGGGATCCAACACCATTACACAATGAGGATGACTCCCCAGCAGAATGGTGTGGCAGAGAGGATGAATCGTACATTGACAGAGAATGCTAGGAGTTTGAGGCTGCAGGAATCACTGCCCAAGGTCTTTTGGGGTGATGCAATTATGTTCTCTGGTTTTCTTGTTAATAGATCCCTAATATAAAACTTGATGAAGGCATTCTAGAGGAGATCTAGAGTGGGAAGAAGGTGGAGCTTGGACACTTGAGGATTTTGGGTTGCCCAGCCTATGCACATGTGGAGGCAACTGAAAGGAGCAAGCTGAACCCAAAATCATAAAGGCTTATCTTTATCGGGTATCCATAGGGAGTTAAAGGCTATTTGCTATGGAGTTCAGATTCATAGAAGTGTATCATCAGTAAAGGCATTATTTTTGATGAGAAGAGCATCTTGAAGAGGTCAGAGATTGTAGATGGAGCTGAAAAGCTGAACAGGATAGCAGTGGACAGCATTGGCTGACAGGTGATGTACCTTCTACTTCTACTTCAAAACGTGCTTCTTTTGAGGTGGAGTTTGGTATGAACGTTCCAATATATAAAGGACCAGCCAGGAGAGCCATCAATCCAGAAGGAGGTGCAGGTAGAGTCACACACTTCAGCTTTGAGAGATGATCAAAGGGGTGTGGCACTACACTAGGCAAAGCGTACCATCATTAAACCTGCTTGGTATCGCATTGATGACATGATTTTCTATGCTCTAATCACTGCAAATGAAGATCAAGAGACCTTCCAAGAAGCCATGGAAAGTTCAGAAAGAGACTCATGGATGCAAACCATGATGGAGGAGATGAAGTCCCTGGAAAAGAACAAGACATGGCAGCTAGTGGATCTACCTAGAGATGCTCGGGCCATTGGTTCAAAATGGGTGTTCACAAAGAAGGAGGCACCTTCAGAGCAAGGTGGAGTCATATACAAAGCAAGGCTTGTTGCTAAGGGGTTCTCACAGAGAGAGGGAGTGGACTACATAGAGGTATTATCTCCAGTGGTACATCATGCTTCAATTCGTGTGTTGTTATCACTTGTAGCACAACATGGTATGGAGTTGCAGCAGATGGACGTGAAGACGACTTTCTTACATGGGAGTCTAGAGGAGAGGATATACATGAAGCAACCAGAGGGTTTCAAGGAATCTGGATTGGAAGAAAAAGTGTGTCTACTAAAGAAATTGCTCTATGGTTTGAAGCAGTTACCCCGTCAGTGATACAAAAGGTTTGACACTTTTATTTTGGGCCTTGGATTTTCTAGATGTGAACATGATACTTGTGTCTATGTGAAAAATGTGGATGAGGATGATGCACTATATCTCCTTCTGTATGTGGATGATATACTCATTGCCAGCAGGAGTGTTGAAACAGTGAATGGACTGAAATATGCATTATCAACAGAATTTAAAATGAAGGATTTGGGGTCAGCTAGGAAGATACTTGGGATGAAAATTTACATAGATAGGACCAAGGAAATTCTACACGTGTCATTGGGTGGATATATTCAGAAGGTGTTGGAGAGGTTTAGGATGGATAAGGCCAAACTAGTTGGAACACCTTTGGCTAGTCATATGTCTCTTTCTAAGTTACAGAACCCCCAGACAGATGAGAAGAAAGAGTGCATGGAGAGAGTTCCATATGCCAGTGTCGTGGGCAGCATTATGTATGCTATGGTGTGTTGCAGACCTGATATAGCATATGCAGTGAGCCAGGTGAGTAGATTCATCGCGAACCTAGGGAAGGAGCACTGGAAGGCACTCAAGTGGATTTTGAGGTACCTTCAGAGAACTCGTGGACTTGGTCTAATTTTTGGGCAGCAAGAAAGACCTAAGGAGAAATCTAATATCCCAAGTAAATCATTAGGTCCATTGGAAGGGTTTGTGGATGCAAATTTTACAAGTGATCTGGATACAAGAAGGTCTACCACAGGGTATGTGTTCAGCATGTATGGTGGATTAATTTCTTGGAGATCAATCCTTCAACCTATTATAGCTTTGTCTACAACAGAAGCTGAGTATATAGGGATTACAGAAGCTGCTAAGGAGGCTCTTTGATTGAAGAGACTCATCATGGAAATAGGGTGAAGCAGGGTACAATATTACTATACAGTGATAGTTAGAGTGCCCTGCAGTTGGCTCAGAACCCAATCTATCATGCATGCATAAAGCATATAGATGTGAGGTATCACAGAATCAGAAAATTGATGGAAGAAGGTGAAGTGGAGCTGGTAAAAGTTTATACAAAGAAGAACCAGGCAGATGCACTTACGAAGACTCTTTCATGGGATAGCTTTCTCTCATGTGTGACACTGATGTGTCTGAGGGAATGTGCAGATTTTTCAGCAGTTTTGAAGCACTAAGGTGGAGATTGTAGAGGCTGGTGTGGTACTCCAAAGCTTAAATCTTAGTGTGAAGGTTTATAGGCTCCACATGTTTAAGGCCCAGGTTGTTAGGTCTTGAGGGGGCTAGTCTATCATTGGGCTGGGTTTGGGCCCAAAGTGTGGGCTGGTCCAAGGGAGTTTTTTAGGGTTTATTATCCATATAATAAGGCACCGGTTCATATGTGGTGCTGGTTTTATTTTGGTGGCCGTTATAGGATGGGGTTGATATAATCATGTAACGATGATGATTATAGATGAATGAAAGAAACTCTTTTCTCCAAGAATAAGCTATCTCTCTCCTTTCCTCTTTTATGCACGTCTTCCTCTCTTTCTCACATAGATGCCCTAAATTTCTAGGGTTTTATTGCTGCCATCTCTGCCCTAGCCATCTTCTTGGAATCGCCTCTCTCAAGGAATGAGAAGGAAGAAACCCTAGCAGCACCTTCTTATTGGGCAGTGTCTCTTGATTTTTTGGATGGTTCACGTGAGGAAGAAGAGAGGCCACGACCCTCTCTTACAATCTTGGGGCGCAATAAACCAAAGAAAATCCGAGTTGCTAATCAATTCGGAAAGATTACCAAGATCAAGATCCAAAATTCTGCTATAAAATTTCAGCAGGGATATCATCTCGCTTTCGCATCTCCACACGACTTGGGGCTGGTCAAATGCGTGCTATGCTCCAAGGGTAGAAAGTGGACGATCCACTCTTCAGACAATTGATCTAAAGGATGGTATTTTTGTTAATTGAGTTTTTTCTGTGTGGCTAAAGAAAAGGACTTAAAAGGTTAACTAGCTATAATGCACATGAAAAGAGCAGCTTTATTTACAAAAGTTGGAGGCAATCTCGCCATAGCTTTGTTCGATTACGATAAAACTGGGTTAGAAATTATAAACAACAAAACAAACCTTGAGAGCAATGACTAAAAGGCTGGGGTGAGCTTTATTGAACTAAATTAAAAATGGAATGATGAAAAGAAACATAATTAGGTGACTATTTATAGGACGTAGATCCGTAGAAAGATAATGCTCGATTTGAATGATATTTAATGGTGGTTTCTTCCAATGTTTCCTTCAATGGTTTCCTACTAACCAAAAAATGGGGATTGGCCTGTTGTGCCCTTTTATTTCTCTCCACTTCCTTGAGTTTAGAAGCTTAGTTCTCATCCTCAGCTGCCCTGAATTTTCTAACGTGCCTCAATCACCCTCAAATCTTGGACCTAAGTTAGCCTATTCATCCAGGACCCAGGCCCATTCTTGTCAACCCACAACGTCAAAGCTCCACCTTTTCCCATTACCTCACATGACCCACACCTGCCTTCCTTATTCCTGCCAACAATAATATTGCTCTTATTTCTGCCATTGCAAGTTAAAACTACTCTGTTTTTCCTCTCTTCTCATGTTTTTTAACATTGGAGCAGGAGGTCTTTTGTTGCAACGATTGTTATTTAACAACAATTTTCTATCATAACTGGTTGTAGATTTGCCAAATAGTGCTGCAGAGTTCCTTTGTTTCTTTATCATGAATTTTAAAGCTCAAGAATTTCAAATAGCTCCTGGTTCATCTTCTCCAGTGTTAACAATCCAGATCAAAAGCTTAAGTTGACAAGAAAATGGGTCCATGTGTACTTGGCCACCTTGTCCCTTGCCTCTCTGGTTTTAGCAAGGTCAGGCTATATTTTTTTGACAAACAATATGTTTCTTTTTGAAATAATTTTAATCCTTTAAACTGTCGTAATATATATAAACATGGTTTTCTAGCTGCAGCCTGCAAACATAGCACTGTGGGAGAAGGTAGCTGAAATAAAGATGAGTTGAACCCGGGTTATTGCATTCGTGAATGAAAGCTATGTGCATCATTTCTCCAATACCAGAGTGTTGATTTTGGAAGACAGGCTCTTGAAGATGGATGGTTACACCATCTTGTCCTTCTGTTTTAATTGTATTCGTTGACTTATTTATTTTTGCATTTGGCTGTGATGTTTCTCTAGGTGAAGGACAAATGGATATAAATATTTGATGTAGACGAACTTTGAATTTGTTAGCCTGTCCATATCATTGACAGACTCAAAAAATTCCCAAGGCTCAAAAGCTAGCTAAAGGGGCGAGCAGATGGTGATAGATGGAGAAGTGCTAGAAAGCGTTATCTAAAGCAATCAAAAATAATGGAGACATGAAGTCCTGTGCTGCCATGAGACAAAAAGTAACATTTCAGGCAGCACCAAGCAATGATGTATGATAGAAGCTGGAATATATCATCTCACTGCAGTGGATCAAATGAATGAGAGCATTCCAGTTCCAGTGCAAGTAATTCTTGTTTTCTTCTTCTGTTTTTTTTTTTTTTTTTTTCCTTTTTTCCCTTTTAGGCCTTAGTGCAATGAGAAAGAGATGTGATCTGAGATAAAAAGATAATTCTGGGACTCACCATCCATTTGATATGTTTGAACCAGTTGCTTTTTCTTATTTTTGCAGTAAAGCATATATTATGGGAAGCTGACAGCCTGGGACAGGCAGTATTTGGATGATATTGATTGGGTTTATCTTTTGGCATTAGTTGTGTGTTTGGTCTGTATGGTTGACTGGTGTGCTGCTGGTATGCTCCTCAAACTGTACTGCATTGAGTACCGGCTGAGATCGATATGATCCTTATCAGTGATACAGCCTCAACATGACACACAATCATGTCCGTTCTACTCTTTATTGAAAGCAATTCAAAGTTAAAATCCATAATGGTCAGATCACAATCAACCCACTACATGCTAGAAGGCTCAGATCTGCAACCTTTGCAAAATTTCTTGCTAATTTCTCCCTGCCTCTAATAATTTTACTACTCCCTTTCATATCTTATTAATGATCACAGAAATTGTCCTGAAATTCCAACTGCACCTAAACGAGTCCCCTCCTTGCCATAAGAAAGATTTCAGATCTTCTTTCCCCCCTTTTCTGGTTGGTGGTTTTTGGAGAGGGGCGGGAGGGGGTGAGGAAGAAAGAAATCAGCATATTGTGACAATAAAAGCACCATAGAGCATAGCATTTCTATTTTAAAATGGTCCTCATCATGACAACAACAATAACACACTCCCTTAATGAAGCAAGGATACAAATCAAAATATTAGCAGGCATTAATACAACTGAGAATTACACAGAACCAACCCCTCAAATTAGACAAACCAAATTTCTGGTACAAGCCCTTCTGTACTAAAACAATGAATGAAGGGCTGAGTCAAAGTTGGCAAACAAATTAATCCAACTCATCAGACAATATCAGTTATCATGTAATGTGGAAAAAGAAAGTTATACAACAAGTCAAACTCAACACTTTCACACGCAAAGCCGGATTTTATTTTGTACAACAATTAGATTTGCTGCCGTTCCTTCATTAGATAAAATCAGACATCCTTCTTCTGTGTTGATGCTTAGTAACTCTCAAGCTGGGTTGAGAAGTAGAGACTTTTTGGTTCTGCGATAGGTTGGATGACTTCAAGTCTGAGCTATTCTGGCTAGCATTGTCTGGTTTGCAAGAATATAATAATGAATATCTGTGCTTGGAAATGTTGGCCTCACATGTTACTGGTTTACTCTTTGAGCTTCGAGAATTGGCTATGAGATAAGGACCTGAATAACTTAGGGACTGGGATCCAAGGAAGTTCACCGTGCTTATGTTTCCCAATCTCAATGCTCTTGCTTTGCTATTTATTTCCCCAGCTGCACTTTGCCTGTGACGGCTGCATACAGTAGAAGCCATGAAATGAGGAACCGAACTGCGACATGCTTTACCAACTGCTTTCTCTCTGGTCTGGTGACTACCTACAATTTCTATCTGATCTATTATGAGAGGGCTCCTTGGTGATCCCTTCTGATCATCAGTAAGCGGGCAATCCACTGGAAAAAGCCTGCTCTTCTCTTGAACCAGGTTCTCAACTCTTTCTATCTGGTTCCCTACTTCATGGAGCTCTAGTTCGGCATCATGTATCTGCTGCTCAAGTTCAGAAACAGACTTTTCCTTTTGTCTCTTTGCATCCTAAACGAAATTCAAGAATCATCAAAAATGTCTCAGGACTTCGTGGATGTATTTTCATGGGACTCTATGAATGAAATTTACTGAACAAGATATTTAGTGAAGAGGGATACCTCTGAAACATTGGTCTCTACCGCTCTTACCCTTTTCGCAAAGCTCAAAGAACATATTGTCTCTCCTACATCATCTTCACTGGGACTGATGTGCACAATCATCAAAACCTTAGAACCATCACCTGTAAAAAAGTAAAAGAAAAATGTTTATATCAATCACATAAACCTCATTGAAAGTAATTTACATGCAATTAATATGGTTAATCTTGGATAGTTCCTTGTTTACCCAGAGAGTCACTGAGAATCTGAGTGAGCTTGCTGTTCCTGTAAACATGTAAGCAGAAATCACATAGAGCGATAGGAATTTGAAATCATAGCTCATGAAACTCTCTTTCAACACAAATTATTATTTAGTACTTGCCTATAGGGAATGTGATTTCGCTTCCTTTTTAATGCAGCAATAACATCACCAAGGGCTGATAGAGATAGATTAATAGCCTTCCCTTCATCAAGCGTTTGTCCAGTGGCGCCGGTTTTCAGCACGCGCTCGCTTCCTCCCAGGTCCACCAGCCAAAGCTTGCTTACCACCTTATCACTTTCCACCTTATCCCCAGACCGGCATATGGTAATTCTAGTCAAGCTACACATGAAAAACTAAAAGAAATAAAAGAATTACTGATCGAAATTAGCTTGAACAAAGAAATCGAAGATCTGGAGCAGCTCGACAACCCACCAGTGCGATCTGCTCGAGGCTTCATTGACATTAGTCCAGGAAGTAGCGCGAGCACGCTTCCCCCTCGCATACCATCGATTCGCCTGTTTAAGATCAGGTACTTTCACATCTGTTAACCCCTCAACTTCCACAGTGCCATTACTACCAGTCAATATGCTGAGGTTACTGCCAGACCTATTAAAGCAAGAATAAGCAATATGCCAGCTTAGTTTTAATCAGGTTCCAATACAAAGATGGATCAATGGTAAAGGCACACTAGGAAAACAAAGAAAGCTTCAACTCAACCAAGTAGAAAGCATGATGATCTATTCTTCTTGTTGTGTTATCCATGTACAGAATTGCAGAGGGAAGCCTGGAATTGTGCAAATCTAATTCTAGAAATGAAGAAATCTTACCAT
The DNA here is from genome assembly GCA_900491605.1 of Calamus simplicifolius. Classification (NCBI taxonomy): domain Eukaryota; kingdom Viridiplantae; phylum Streptophyta; class Magnoliopsida; order Arecales; family Arecaceae; genus Calamus; species Calamus simplicifolius. Next base: position 348,798 of record UESW01004751.1, on the reverse strand, counting down.
TTGGGGATGAAACCCATGGCTCTAGCTGAAGAATGCCTTTGGGACAACAGGTCCCTGAGACTACCCATGTAGACCTCCAGCATACTCATTGACAAACTCAAGGTTGTCGATTTGTCCAGAGAAACTTGACGAAATAGCTCTTCGATGGCTCGAGGCACAATTCCCGGTCGGTCATTAGTCCCTTCCTGAAGAATTACACCTCCACTCATCACTACTATTTGACAAAGTAGGCATACATTTAACTGAATCTGAAACATGGATCAAACTAGATCTCCAACTTAGAAACACCAACCATGGTATATGTCTTTCCAGTACTAGTCTGACCATAGGCAAGAACACACACATTGTGGCCATCAAGCGCAGATCTAATGATTGGCTCCACCTCCACAAACACATCCTCTGCAAAATTTCAAGCAGAGGAGGGTTTCACTTGGATGTATGTGTATATATATATATATTAGATACAAACATCTACAAGCCAGAGCAAGTAGACCAAAGATCTTACCTTGTGTTGAATCCTGAGGGAATACCTTGTCAACATTAAACTCTTTCCTGGCTCCTACTGATCTAACAGAGATCTTCTCTGGTCCAGTGGAAATGGGTGACAGCGTCTTCTTGTTGTTCATCAAAAGAGAAGTCCGAACTCGGCAAAACACTCTGATGCTTCCTGAAAATATAAAACCAGTTCAGAAACAGACAATAGTCCACTGCAACAAGAAAATTGAGATCTCCCATTACCTTTGATGTCTAGTATTTTGTTAAGTGCTTCTCGCCGTTTCCAATCCAAAGACCTCTGCTTTGCTCTCAATGCCGAAATTTCCGCTGCAAACATGGAATAATTCTGAGCACAAGGCGACGCAATATTCAACATGTACGCAGAGTGGACAAGAGAATATGTTCACCCTGGAGAAAAATACTGTCTTGGAAGCTCGAGATCGCCGGAGCTAGCCCCTCCTTGTCGTGCTCGGGGACGATGTTAACATCAGTGACCGTGCCATCGGACTGATCCGAGTTCAAATTTCCGATCTCTCTCAGGGGCTCTTCCATGAGTTCCATTCTAGAGAAGCCTTGGAAATCTTCTTCTTGGCTTCAGTCTCCTCCTCTTCAACCTTTCTACCAACTAAATATTAAGCTGGAAATTTCTCTAAAAGCAATTAGAGCTGAGCAACCCAGCTGAGTAACACTAACCAACAGAGAAATTTAAGAGATTCCATGCATGAATACCTTCTTATACTTGCATCATGACATGCCGAAAGTTGAAGCAAAAGCTAAAGAGATTGCGGCGAGCATCTGCTACTAAGCTTTTCTCTGACAAAAGTTTTGAAGCAAACTTTTGCTGCCACCACCTCTTCCTTCGCCAATACAAGCTGGACTCTCAAATTACACAACATGGATGGTGAGAAGAAAAATGAGACAAAGATCTAAAGAAACGCAGCATCCTAGCCAACCAAAACAGGGCTCCAATTTCAGAGCGAGCAGAGAAGGATTCATTCCAGAAAACAGGGAGAGATCTGAGGAGTACTGTATAAGAATGGGAGACAAGGCCAGATTTCAAAAGCCTTGTTATCATGAGAGGCTTTTCTTTCCCATTCCCAAGAACCTAGAAAAATCAACAATGCTTGGAGAAAAGGTTCACAAGATGTCAAAGAAGTGGTTATACGATAAGGACCTGATGGAACCCAATAAAACTGGGCCTCCCCATTGGTGGCTGACCGCGTGAGAAAGCGAAAGGTGACGGGCTCTCTCTCTCTCTCTCTCGCTTTCCTTCTCTCCAAGTGGAGAAACTTTTTCGTAATTCAACTAAAGATCAGGGTGTAAAAAAATAAAGGACGAAACAGTACTACAAACAGTGTTTTATCTGTTTTGGACCCTTCCTACTGTTAACCTTTATATTGATCATAAAAGTATTATATGGTTCCTCTAAAAAGACAAATTTTAATACAAAGAATATTTTTTAAATTTTATAATCATATATACAAAGTACAACTGTCCATCTTTTTTATTAGTAGCATAGAGCACTGGTATGTGGCACATCTAACTTTAAATATTCTTTCTTTCCATTTATTTAGTTAAGAATAAAAACTATAATAATTACTAATTTTACTCTGTCTGAGATTTTCAAAACTATACTTAACAAATGATGATATTTTTTTAAGTACATTTATTATTTATCGGGCAGAGAACTGTAAGGACTAGAACTAAGAAACAGGGTCTAAGTTTTTTTTTTTTTTTTTTTTTTTAAACTTGAGACCAATCATGAATACACGTAATCGTAAATAATGGTTCTAATAATCCTTTTTAAACATTAGAAAAAGGTTTAGAAATAAAGGTTATTTTTGTGGATATCTCACCAATTTCTTAGAAACCTAGTGGGAGGTATACATTTAAGAGCAAATAATTGGGTGAGCGAAGCTTTGACTGGAGAATGGGTGTCAGGCTGACACACAGGCTTGGCGTGGACGGCAATCTCACCATGATGGCCCGGCAAAGCTTGGAGGTGAGGAAATTCCAGAACTTAAAATTCAAATTTTCTTCTGGTCATGATGTGAGAATGGAACCCGAGGCTCTGGCTCTCTCTCTCTCTCTCTCTCTCTCTCGGAAAATTCTAAAGCAAGGTGCAGGGAATCCTTCAGTAATTTTTAAGTTGGTGGTGTAATGCAAAAGGCACATCCCTCCACTTCCAAGGTTCCACCTACCAATTAATTGTGTTTCGGTGGGGACCTTGGAGGGGAGGGGGGGTTGGGTTGTCCACCATCTAGTGGTAGGGACCACGTATAAATCTGAACTAAAGCCATTCGATAAGTATTTTATATTAGATGACTTGTAGAGTTAGGCTAAGAATCCAAGAGCAACAGAAGATTGGTGTGACTCAGAGTTGATTTTTTTGGTGATAGAGGTCAGTTGAATAGGATAAATTATTACCCGGCCAGCACCAAAGTTTTGAAAAAAAAAAAAAATGCCCTGTAGTATTTGTCAAGGATCCCAAAATATTTGGCTTTTTTTTGGCACAAAGAGAGGAAATAGAAAGGTGATGGTTACATGAACTTGGACATTTAACAACCACTCCATTGATGCGATGCAACCAAATTCCTATGTTATGCTCATGACATGCTATTGTATTGCACTTCCACTCCGATGATCAAGGAAAGAAGTCTAATTTATTGTTAGGTGGGGAAGAGTTGGTGGTGGGGAGGAGAGAGAGTTAAAACTTAAAAGCGCTTTGTTAATTAATTAACATGAACCACATGGCGTAACATGCAAAACATCTTAAAATTCAAGCTAGGTTCTACCAGCTGTCTTTGACTGAATCATGGTTAAAATTGCAAAATATGAAATAGAAGTCGAACATTGGCGAGTTTGCATCAAAGCTTATCAGCCTGCTGGTCCTTTGGAATATATATATATATATATATATATATATATATATATATATCACGAAGAATAACGTGATCCTAGAAAGCCACTATGGGCATCAGCTAAAAGCAAGTTGAGCAACTATAGAAGTAACTCTGAGCACCAACTAGAATGGTAGCTAATTGTGCACATCCAAAATGATCAATGTGATCAAGAATGAATGTTGACAATGTAATTGACTTGTAACTAAGCTATGCTTGAGTCACTTTAAGAATTATCTTTCAGCTTTGATACCTTTTGAGTCATATTTTTTGTGGTTGTTTAAGTTGTCTTTAATTGGCTATATTAGTTTGATTGGTTTTTTGAATAAAATAATTAATTTTTCTTGTCATAAGTCTTATAATTAAGAGCTAGATGCAAATTCCTCTAGGGTCAAAGGCTATGTAGCCTCCAGGCATTACGTTCAAATCAAGTAAATAAAGGTGTGCAACAAAACCAACCAAGTCACAAAGTCAATATGAATTATGATTTGATTTAGTTTTAATTGATTTTTTCATCTTTCGATTTGGCGGAGGTTTAAAGATTTCTGAAATTGAAAAAGTTAGCTTGGTTTCAGTTTAAATTTTTAAAACATCAATGTAAATCAAACCATACTATGTGCATATATTATAAGACCTATATCCTTTTTTTTTATTTTGAATATATGGGTTACCATTTAATCACATAAAGTTTACTATAAAAATTGTTCCAACATATACAAAAACTGATAAACCAATCTAACATGAAATTAAAGTTCTCAATTTGGTTCAGTTTATTTTATTGGAATAATTAGCTTGATTTCAACTTTAAACTAATTCAAAACAATTTGATTCTAAAATAACTTTAAATTGATTCATGCATACTTCTAGCACCAAAAACCTTGATAATATGTATCACAAGCATCTCCAATAATATTACTAGCAATAATTTGTAACTCTAGAGCACCTCATTATATGAATCAAAGTTATGATCCCCTTTTAATAGAGGAGAGATTAGTCAATATTTTGATAGTCCTACTTAAAAGGGATTAACATCATAATTACTTGGCCTTGCATGAGAAAAGTAGATCGAAACAGATTTAGATATGAACTAAAAGATAAATGAAATAGTTGTGAACTACTTCCAACTTAATGATAAAGTATCTGTTGAAAGAAATTAATTAAATTTTTGAAAAAAAATCTTTGAAAAAATTTATTGTAATTATATGACAACGAATGAGAACCCATAATTATGAGTGGCTTGGCTGTTTTAATTATTTGAAAAAAAAATAACATAGTTCTATAATGATTGTATATCTCTCATTCTCATATTTAGATCTAAATTCAAATTAACTTATTATCATATTTAAAAAGATGAAGTCAATGTCATAACTTTGTTAGAATTTTACCTTCATGTTTGTCATATGTGTTGTTTAATCATTCTTTTACCTTGAGTTCTAATCTATAACTAAGAAAATCCAAAATCCATGAACTAAAATCCTAGTAGAGAAGATAATTGAGGTATATAATTAGGGGTTACCTAACAAAGCAAGGGCATTTATTAATACAAATAAAATGTAAATTTGCTAACATTGCTTACTTTATAGTGATGGCTAGACATTGACCCCATGTATGTGAGAAGGAAAGCCATGCATCATTTTGAATTGCCAACAAAGGAGGAGACCACCTTGTGCTTGCTCTCATGGGTTGACTCCATTGCAAAGAGGAGCACAAGGGGCCTTGGTATGGAGGAAGATAGCAATTATAGTTATTAGATAACAACACCCATGAACAATGAGGTAAAAAATAGAAGAAGATGGTGGGAAGCTCTTGAACTCCTATATTAGATTTAGCTAGTTATGCATACAACTCAAGTTATATTAAAAAGGAACAATAACAGTTATATGAAAATGATCATTGATACAAATAGATTAGGTTTTGATACTAAATCTAATACAAATATGTCAAGCTCTAATATCAAATTTAATGCAATAACTATTGGTATCCATTCTAGGTCTGCTCGTATAAATCACCTAACTATTATCAAAACTATTGAATAAAGTTGCTTATTCCTTATTTTTACCATTATATCTAATAATATCTTAAGAAAGTATAAACAATGATACATATTTACTTGTTGCTCAGTATGAGTCACTATATATTAACAAAGCAATCAATGTCATTGCTTAGGCTAACAAAAATGCTAATTGCATATAGCCTCCTTTTAAATAGTTAAAGAAAAATATTGATAACTATAGCTTTATCCTAATTGTTACTTTAAACTATCAGAAGAAAAGCAATAGAAATTTTCATAAATAATTGCATTTTTCTGACTAAACTGAGGAATCCTTTCTCAAAATTTATTAAGAGAGTATATTTACAAAAGAAGAAGAATGTGCAGAGATAGAAAATTAAATAGAGTTAAGCAAGATTTTTTTTTGGATGGCATGGGCAGTTGAGGCTTTTCCTCCAATAATACATTCCTATTCTAATCTCCATTATCCAAGGATATATCTTCTCCTTCAAGATATCCACATATGATGAAACTTCAGAGATTGAAAAAAAAATTTATGTGGATTAAAAGCGAAGACTAAAAGTTAACAATATAGAGGCAGGGGAGCAGAAGGTGAGATATTATCTTAGAAAAAATATGGTACATCGGACTATTAGAACTAATCACCCATCTTTTTTAAATAAGCCTCTCATCTATATGGAGTTTATTTCGAAGCGTCAACCAAGCAAATATGGCTACTTTCTAAATAACTTTAAAATATAACCATAATACTCTATTTTTATTGAGGTAAAAGGTTATTAAGAAAGTTTTCATTTTTTAAGGCTTCATACAAGATAATCGGCTTTTCATGAAAGTTGAACAGATTATTTTTTCGAGTATACAATTTCTCAGCTCTATGAGTTTAAAGAGCTAAATAATTACCTTTTAAAGGATCAAAATTTACATATTATTTAAACTTGTATTTGATGTCGACTATATTCTTTGCAATGACCTTAATTAATTGAATCTAACTATTATATCTTCATCAATGGCCTACTAAAAAAAATTAATAACTTATATTGATACAATTTAATAGCTAAGCTCCAATATACTAATTACCCCTCTTTGATATTCTTCTTTGCTAGACATACGTACATGCTTAAATCATGATTTTTTAAAAGAGAAAAAAATAGAAGTGACAACGTATCAATAAAAGTAGAAATATATTATTAAAATTATATAAGTAATAAACATAAGTTCACCCAATGAGAACCATTTAATTTATCAATGCATGCATCATGCACGTGCTAAAGCCATTGGTCAAAAGTCCATTTACCCCTAAAATCTTTCTAAGTCAAGTTACGATTTTCTCTCGGCATGTATGAGAGAGAGAGTAGTCACAACCAAAGCATGAAGAAAGTTTGGTTCAGAAAGCATTATGAGTAGGTTTGTTATCACTATATGTAATATGGGAGTCTATATTGGTATATATTTCGCATAGTCTATACATTGAACCAATCGTACATAGATACTTATATAGGATCAAGAAATCCAAAGAGCATCTTCCAGTTATCTTATGAGTAAGTTCTTGAGTTATTACAAATGGTATTAGAACAGATTTAGCCTATAATTAATGTAAACTTAAGAATAATATGAATGGTCTCCATGTGTTTATTATTGGATTTGAATTCTTAATGTAGCAAGGACTCTAGAGCTTAACTGGAAAGAATATGCCAGAGCCTATAGTGGTGTATGTTTAATCTTATATAAGCTATATATTGAATAAATCTTGAATACTTATATTGAATTAAGAGTTCAAATAATATCTTTTAATTATTTTATTTTGATGAGATCGTGTTGAGCCATTACTTAGAGTTAGCTGTCTCAGTCTCAAATCAAGCCGTTCTTCTCCAACGTTAGGATCGAAGGCATAGGAAGGAGACTAGGTGGAACCTATAGCGAAATTACAGGCTCACACTACTTGTTTGAGGTGTGGGCTAATCAAGTGCTCATGAATACTTCATTTTTTTTAAGAATAAAGTATAAGTTATTTGCAATAAATACATATGATAATCATTAATGTTGTTGCTGGAATCCGTTCTTCGACTCGGACACGGTCGAGCTTCAGGTTGGGTTTCCTTCTGGGCGGACCTGCAAAACAGTCTCACGCAAAAGGTATTGGGGGTAGCCCTCTGCGGAAGACCCTCGCGCTCAAGTCAGCAGAGATCAACAACGAACAAATATGGGGAGAAGGCTCTCGCTGAAGAGTCCCTCCAGGGTGACCTTTTGGGAGCTTCGAGTAGAGGTTTAATGGTGGAAAGGGGCGAGCAGAGATAGAGTGAGAGTAGTGCTGAGAATGAGCCAGGAATGCTCTTCCTTAGAGAATCTAGGACTGTGCTATTTATAGGCAATCACCTGATTCTTTGAGCGTTTGTAGGAGGTCTGAAAGTTGTTGGGATTCGAGGCTGATTCGAATCAGGCTGTTGTGAGGCCAATGGGATCCGTATCTTGTTAGTTAGAGGATCGACGGCTGAGAGGTTATCCGCGCTTTGAGATTCATCGATCATATAGGCTCTAGGCCGTTTCTGGTAGTATAGGCATGATTGCTATGTGGATCCTTGTTCGGTCATCGTGGTTCTGCAGAGGTAGGTGCATGTGTGCCTCGGTCGGGCCGAGGCACAGAGAACAGCCTAATCTGCCGAAGTATAGTAAGGCTCGGTTTGTCGAGGTATCTGATGACTCGATCTACCGAGGTATGACAGAGAAGTAAGCTGGGTGTAAGGACGGCTTGATTCCGCAGAGGTGTGGATATCGCTCGGGCTAGGGCCGAGAGATATGGATTGCTCGGGCTGGGACCGAGAGATAGAGATAACTCGGCTAGCGAGGCATAGAGATCGCTCGGGCTGGGAACGAGAGATAGAGATTGCTCGGCTAGTGAGGCATAGAGATCGCTCGGGCTAGGGCGAGCGATAGAATAGCTCGGCTAGCGAGGCATAGAGATGTAATCCGTACCCAGGGAGTCCTTGGTTCACCGAGGGGCTAAGGTGCCTCGATCCATCGAGGTATAATGGTTGGTTCATTTCTCGTGGGCACTATGCAGCGAGTGAGAGTCAGGGCTGAACCTAAACCCTTGCACAGTTATCAATGCAATGGCAATTTTACCCCTCAACACATGCCTCCCACTCCCTAGTTCGAAGCGTAGGTTCGGGCGTAGGGAGTATAGCCCCAGGTGGCACGATCCGTATGGAGGGATCTAGATTTGACAGCCTTGTAAATGACGAGCTGCTATTTCGTCATCATTTTTCGCCGCAGCTCGAGGAGGGAACGCCTCATTTCCAACAAGCGATAGCGAAAGTTCCACGTGGGGGGCTCCTTCATTTCTGGTGTCCGTAGCGGGGTTTTTAACGTCTAGGGCTTTCTTTCTGAAATGCTTATTTAAAGAGGGTTGGGGCGGCGCTTCTTCTGCAACACCCCTTTGTCCCTGTGGCAGAGATTTTTATTCCATCTCTAAGCCCTTGCTTGCCTGTTCGCGTCTTACCCTCCATTCAGCTAATATGAGTGGTCCAAGCGATGTTGCTTCTGAGATAACCTTAGACGATCTGGACAGGATCCGTCACCATTACAGAGTTCCTGGGAATGTAGCCTTATGGATGCCTAGGACCGAGCACCGGGTTTCAACTAAGTTGAGTCGGGGGTCTTCTTCTACGAGGAGAGCTTGAGGGCAGGCCTCGATTCCCTCTTCACCCGTTGATACAAGAGGTGATGAGGTTTTACAACATATGCCCAACATGGTGGCTCCGAATAGCTGGCGTAATCTCGTCGGGTTCATCTCGTTGTGCAGTCGCGCTGGGGCGACTGCGACTCTTCCCTTATTTCGAGTTTGCTACAACCTGGTTTCTGGGAGGAGCTCTGAGTGGCCCTACATCAGCCCCCGGAAGTCATTCAAGATGATTTCGGATAACCCTTCTTCGATAAAGGGGTGGAAGTCCCGATTTCTCATTGCCGAAGGAAACATTGGCTCGGATTTTCGAGGGGATGGGCCAGTTATGTAAAGGATTCGGAGGCGCGTTTGGAGTTGAGCGGGCAGGAGAAGAGGGATCTGGCTATCCTTCGTAGCAGTCAGGAGGTCTCTGCTAGCACCTTGTTAGCGGAGGATGCCCTTTTCGCCATCGGGCTTAGCTCTGTCGACCCCCAGGGTGAGTTTTTGCTCTAACGGTCGGTATGTTGTGTAATCTTGCTGCTGTTTAACTGAACATCCTTGTGTTTTAGCCGAGAGGTCCGCATTTGCGGGCCAAATAAGGAGGGAGCTGGGCAAAAGCCATAGGGGCTCTAGCTCCGGGGATAAGCATAGGTCCGAGAAGAGGGCTCGCCCTTCTGGGTCTCGCTCGAAGGATCTTGGAAAAGACGATGTCAGCCTTCGCTCCTCTGCGTCAAAGAGGGAGGAAGCGGGGATGCTAGTTGTAACTGATAAGCCCTCCCTACCAGAGGGAAGCGAGATAGCAGAGGACCATTGGGGAAAGTTCAGAGAGAGCCGTCGAGATTCCCCCCCTCCAGATTGCGGTCATATCAGACGACACCGAGGAGATGACGCTGGTACCTCTGCCAGATGTCCTTCAGCTACTGGTGGTGGAGAGTCCACTGAGTATGGAAGAGACCCCTGCTCAGGCGGAGGGGTCAGGAGAGGCAGTGGCGGCTGTCGAAGCTCAGGTGAATCCGCCCGTCGAAAGGCTAGCAGAGGTCGTGGTTCCTCCCGCTGAGGATTCCTCTCCCGTGGTTCCCGGGAACGCCGCGGAGGAGGTTGACGCACCAGTAGAAGAAGAAGAAGAATAGTCATTGAATGAAGGGGATGTTCGGGTCGAGGGTCCTTCGGTCGGGGCTGAAGCATCCGAGGCCTCGCAGGTTAGAGTCCTGGGGAGGAGGCCAAGCGGGTGGTTTCTCGGGCCGAAGTTCCTCGGGCTAGCTCTTCGGCTATGAGCTCTTTTATCCACAGCCCGGAGGTGGATGATATGCTCACTGCCTTGATGAAATCCGTTTTGCGCGTGGGAGGAAGTTCCTCGATAGGTGAGCCCGCTGCTGAGGATATCATTGATGCGGCTTTCGGTCAGCTTGGGGTGCCGAAGGATGTTTTCTTTCTGCCTGAAATTAATAATGCCATCCTTATGACGATGGCTTCAAATTACGTCTCAGTAAGTTATTGTACCGAGGTTGTAGTTCATGATTAATCGATCAGGTCATGATTTCTTACTGGTGTTTTTTACATAATGCTTTGGTCACAAGGGCGCTGACTTGGTACTTAAATTTGGCCACTGGGGCCTGCGCTCAGGCCAGGAAGGAAGTGACCGACCTTCGGGCGAGGGTGGACTCGACTAGCCAACTTTCCAAAGCCCTGGCATCCGCTAAGCAGATCTCGAAAGGGTAAGCGAGTCTTACCAACTTGCAGCCGAAAGGGTCTCTCGATTAGAGGTTTAGGTCAAAGAGCTCTAGAGTTTCCACGAATAATTGGATAAAGCCTGCCTAGAGTTGTCCCAGATCAAGGCTAAATATGACGACAAAATCAGTGCTATGCAGCAGCATTTCGATAAGAGGTAGGGCCAGCTGAGGGCTAGTCATGCTGAGGAGAAGAATAGTTGGAGTAGGAGGCTCGAGGAGGAGGATCGCAGATACCGGCGGCAGCGGGATCAACTCGCTGATATGGAGAATTGACTGAAGTGGCAGAGTGAGTAGATTGCTCGGCTCATCGATGATCTTGATCAATCTCGGCAGGAAATCGGGGACCAGCAGTCCCGGATTAATGACCTCAAGGAGGGTCTGCAATAAAATAAATCGGCCAAGCAGAAGGCCTTGGAGAAGGTTCAAGAGCTGAGCGATAAAATGGCTCGGCGGAGGAAAAGGTATAGTGTCTTCCTATTTATTTTCTTTTGGTGCTTTTCTTTTGCTCGTGGGTTCAAATGCCTTGATGTTTTGCAGATGGAGAGAATTGGGCTTGAGGCGCAGGAGCAGTTAAAAGCTTTAAGGGCGAAGTTATCCGCGAGTCACCGAATGAACCTCTAATTTCAAAATCAGCTTGCTTCGGTTGTGGAAGAGTATAGAAATTCTGCGCAATTTTTAGAATAACGCAGAGGGGTTTGTGCCGATGCATTTCTGTTCGGCGAGGAGGAGACTTGAGCAAGGATCTCTCGAGCGCATCCCGAATGGGATTTGTCTTTTTTGGATGCCGAAAATTTTGATGCTTGCACCTGGGGGCCGAAGAAGAGAAATATGAGGACATCTCATATGTCGATCTTGAAGCTATTCTGGGCCCTAATGAGGCCGCGGCTCCTGAAGAACGTCCTCAACTCGTTGTCGAGGAACCAACATCATTTGAAGCGGGTGAAGCAATTCAAGCTCTCCTAGATGTTATCGAGGAGACTCCTGGGACCGATCCGAACCCTGACTCCTAAGGGTTGCATATGTATTTTTCTCCTTTCGGACTTGTGTTTTGGCCAAAAATGTAATGAATGGATCTTTTGTTCCCATCTGTTTTGCCTTATTGTTTTAAATCACTTGTTGACTGAACGGCCATTTTGTGTTAGGAGCTGACGGTGAGTGGATCATGTGTAACTCGAGTCTTTGTGTTGGTTTGCTTCTTTCGAACTGAATGTCTCACTTATTCAAAGCTGAACTGATTTGCCTCGCCGTGTATAAGTTAGCTCGTTAAGACTTGAGAAAATGTCTCGATCAAGGCCGAGGTTAGGCGGATAGTTCGGTCAATCCAAAATAAGAGATGGGCTCGTTTAGCCGAGGCATAAAATGGTTCGGCGTAGTATGACCAAAAACTGCGCAAGTACTTCAGCCGAAATCTAGTAGATAGCTTGGTCTTATGAGAAATCATTTTGTTTTTTGCCCGGGCGGATGAGGCGAATTTGTAATTCATCGAGGGACGCCTTGTTTTTGCGTAGGGCTTTTAACTTGTTGGCCTTTTCCAATGCGGGTCTTTTTAATCGTACGAGATAAGCATTCGATCGCCATTGGATGGTGTCATTTTCACAAGGTGATTTCCTAGGCCTGCCAGTATCTCAAGAATCGGCGAACGATTTTCTGCATTTAAGGCTCTTGATTTGAGATCAGAGGAAAATATTTTGTCGTGCGTCATGGCCCGGGAAATGCGTTTGATGCGCTTTGAAAAGCACTCTTTCATCTTGAACCGTCACGTGGTAGCTGGCCAGGGCATTTTGAATCCCAGAGCTTTCTGCTTTAATGACTGCTTCCAGTCTGTTTGCCTATAAAATGGGAAGAGTGGGCCGTGTTAGGCTATCTCCCAAGGGCTTCCTTTCTGTGACTTGCAAAGGCTTCCATGGCGTCCGTTTCATTGAAGTTGAGAGTGGAGAGATCGAGCTTTCCTTTTGAAAGCTGGTCCATCCCAGATAGCTGGGGTGATGAAGAAGCTGCTGAAGAGCGAGCAATCCTCAAGGGAGGAATTCTTGGAGGTCATATGGAGAGCGCACGGGAGACCTATAGAGGTCATATGGGGAGCGCACGTATGCGCTTCCTGCGTGTCCTTCGTTGTTGGTCATGGGGATTACAGGAAATGCACGACATACGTGCCCCCCATGACTAGCATGAATTTCACCCCCTCCCTCAGCTTGAATCCCTCAATTCATCTACCTGAGGAATCTTTCGCCATGTGAAGAGGGAGGAGGGATGTGTGGGTCTGCTGGTTCCCTGCCTATGTGCTTGGCTAGTGGCTAGCAAACAGCATCCCACTTGGGGGATGCTCCTTGGCGTAAGCATCCATGGGCCCTTGGCCTGGTTATGACCCCTCCATGTATTCATCCGAGGGATTTGTGGATGGCTTGCTTTGTTCTTTGGGATTAACTAGTGGCTTAACAGAGCCTGTCTGGTTTCTCTGATTTCTGGGGTCGGATGTAAAGACATTGTTATCGACTGAAGCTGCTCAGCAGATCTTTTCATTTGCTTGTATTTCCTGCACTTTGACGCACTTGTAATGCCTCTCAAGAGGTTGTAATTCTTTCATTAATAAAGAAAGTTTTTACTCTTTCTTCTTTCGAATGTCTGTTTTTCCCTTTCGGCGTGACTATGCAGTCTTGTCCATTTTAGGCTTACCGAGTCATGCTCGGCTCGTAACCCTTCGATTATGCTTGGGTTGCACTGCCTTCGTTAGGCATTTTCATAGTGTTTGGCCCCCTTCAGAGGAGGCACTGGTCTCTGTTCAAGTTAGAGGGAGGTCTGAGCGACCTTACCGATTCATAAGATAGGCGCGGCCCGATAAAAAAGGGGCTAAGTAGGTCTTTCCTTAAGGAGAAGAGACTTGCACAACTCTGCTGATGGGCAGAAAGAGAGATTGCTTACTTGCGCCGAAGTAAAATGTATCAGTTGCACTAAAATGTCTAAGAAATTAATCGGCCTTGCTGTTACTGCAGAATCGCCGGGGCCACTTGGCTTTGTCCAAGGCTTCAAAGATTAATAAGAAATTCCATTTGGCTTTGGCGAGGGTTCTAATAGTAAGAGATGCACTTCGGCTTTAGCTGAGGCTTTTGATAATAAGAGATGCACTTCGGCTCTGGCCGAGGCTTTTAATAATAAGAGATGCGCTTCGGCTCTGGCCAAGGCTTTTAATAATGAGAGATGCACTTCGGCTCTGGCCAAGGCTTTTAATAATAAGAGATGCACTTCGGCTCTGGCAGAGGCTTTTAATAATAAAAAATGCACTTTGGCTTTGGCTGAGGCTTTTAATAATGAGAGATGCACTTCGGTTCTAGCTGTGGCTTTTAATAATAAGAGATGCACTTCGGCTCTAGCCAAGGCTTTTAATAATAAAAGATGCGCTTCGGCTTTGGCCGAGGCTTTTAATAATAAAAGATGCACTTCGGTTCTGGTCGAGGATTTCAATAATAAGAGATACACTTCGGCTCTAGCCGAGGCTTTTAATAATAAGAGATGCACTTCGGCTCTAGCCGAGGCTTTTAATAATGAGAAATGCGCTTTGGCTCTGGCTGAGGCTTTTAATAATAAGAGATGCACTTCAGCTCCGGCCGAGGCTTTTAATAATAAAAGATGTGCTTCGGCTTTGGCCGAGGCTTTTAATAATAAGAGATGCACTTCGGCTCTGGCCGAGGCTTTTAACAATAAAAGATGCGCTTCGGCTTTGGCCAAGGCTTTTGATAATAACAGATGCACTTCGGCTCTGGCCGAGGCTTTTAATAATAAGAGATGCACTTCAGCTCTGACTGAGGCTTTAATAATAAGAGATGCACTTCAGCTCTGGCCAAGGCTTTTAATAATAAGAGATGCACTTTGGCTTGACCGAGGCTTTTAACAATAAAAGATGCGCTTCAGCTTTGGCCGAGGCTTTTGATAATAACAGATGCACTTCGGCTCTGGTTGAGGCTTTTAACAATAAAAGATGCGCTTCGACTTTGGCCGAGGCTTTTGATAATAATAGATGCACTTTGGCTCTGGCCGAGGCTTTTAACAATAAAGATGCGCTTTGGCTTTGGCCGAGGCTTTAGGAATCGTAGAGTGTATACCCGGTGGTGCCATGGCGCGGGGAACATTGCTCAGCCCTGTCGAAGTTCGGAGACTATTTGGAGATCACTCGGTTCGGTCGGGGCTCGTAAGCTGCCCGAATTCGTCTGAGGCTTTTACACCGTTTGGCTCGGCTGGGGCTTGTAAGCTGCCCGAATCCAGCCAAAGGCTTGCAGATCACTCGGCTTCCAGCCGTACTGGGAGTGCTCGGCCATACCGAGTCTTTGTGGAATAATAGAACTCAGCCCAACCAAGGTACAGAGATTTAGCTTGGCCCCCGGGCGTACCGGGAGTGCTCGGCCATACCGAGTCTTTATGGAATAGGACTCGGCCCAGCCGAGGTACGGAGATTTAACTTGGCCCCCGGGCATACCGGGAGTGCTCGGCCATACCGAGTCTTTATGGAATAGGACTCCGCCCAGCCGAGGCACGGAGATTTAACTTGGCCCCTGGACGTATCGGGAGTGCTTGGCCATACCAAGTCTTTATGGAATAGGACTCGGCCTAGCCGAGGTACAGAGATTTAACTTGGCCTCCGGGCGTACCGGGAGTGCTCGGCCATACCGAGTCTTTGTGGAATAGGACTCGGCCTAGCTAGGTACGGAGATTTTCTGCTCAAGGAGGCAGCTCGGTCGTGCCAAGAATTGGTAAGCAGCATCTATTTTTCATTATGACTTTTCAAAAAATGATTGTATCGATCATGCCACGGATCATAGAAACAAGATGCCAAAACTGTAAACGGGCAAGTCTATAGAAAGAGTACCCTACTGATGGTATATGCGGAGATTGTTTGAATTCCATGTCCGAAGAATAGATTTTCCGTTCAGATCCTGGAGCTTGTAGGTACTGGGCCCGATGACTTCCGCCAGCTGATAGGGGCTTCCTAGTTCGGAGACAGCTTTCCTTGTTCCAGTGGCTTGGAGATGGATGCTTTCCGGAGGATAAGATCGCCGAGCGAGAAAGATTTTCCTTTGACTCTGGAGGCGTGATAGCGAGCCACTCTTTGTTGATAGGCAGCTACTCTGATCCGAGCTTTCTCTCTGATCTCCTCAACCAGGTCGAGGTTGGTGCGGAGCTGCTCATTGTTAGCTTCCTCCGAGTAACTCTCCACCCGCAGAGAGGGGAGTCCTATCTCCACGGGGATGACGGCTTCTGTGCCGAAGGCCATCCAGAATGGGGTCTCACCTGTGGGAACTCTCTGGGTGGTGCGGTAGGCCCATAGGACGTGGTGAAGTTCGTCCATCTATCTGCCTCGGGCTTTGGCAAGCCGAGCCTTGATCCCTTGAAGTAGGGTCCAATAGTTACCTCGGCTTCTCCGTTGGCTTGCGGATGCCCAACTGATGTGAGGCAGTGATAGATTCCATGCTCCTCACAGATTCCGCTTAGGGTTATCAAACTGCTTGCCATTGTCAGTGATGATGGTATGCAAGAGGCTGAAGCGACAAATAATGGATCTCAACACGAAGTCCATAGCCCGAGCTTCGGTTATCTAGGCAGTTGCCTTGGCCTCGACCCACTTGGTGAAGTAATCAATGTCGATAAATAAGAACTTTCTCTGTCCTGTGGCGAAGGAAAACAGGCCAAGGATGTCCATCCCCCACTTAGCAAAGGACCAAGCGGAGGAAATAGGGACCAAGTTGGCGGAGGGGAGCCTCTGAACATTAGAATGCCTCTGATAAGGGTCGCAAGCTCGGACAAGATCGTCAGCATCCTTTTGCATGGTGGGCCAATAATATCCCTGGCGCAACACCTTGTGGCATAAGGATCGGCTCCCCAAGTTGTTGCCGCAAATTCTCTTATGCACTTTCCGAAGAGCATAATCAGCCTCAGATGGGCGAAAGCACTTAAGCAGCGGCATGGAGAAGGACCGCTTATGCAGTTGGTCATCGATCAGCACATAATGGGTGGCCTGCAATTTAAGCTTTCTTGCTTCCTTTCGGTCGGTTGGGAATGATCCTTCTTTAAGATACTTAAATATGGGGTCGAACCAGCATGGTTCGACCTCGACCTGCATCACTCAGTTAGCCTTCGCGATGTTGGGCTTTTCTAGAATCTCTAGGGGAAACTTTCGCTCGGAATCCATTGATTCTGTGGTTGCAACCGGGACAATAAGTCGACGCATGCATTCTCGGATCTTGGGATCTGAATGACTTCAAACTCGGAGAAATGGGAAAGTAAGTCCCGTACCTCTTGAAGATACTGAATTATGTTCGGCTCCCGGGCCTCAAATTCACCGCGCACGTGACCGGCCACTAGCTGAGAGTCGGTAAAGGTATTTAGCTTCTTCAATTTAAGGTCTCGAGACATTCAGAGTCCAGCGAGCATAGCTTCATACTCTGCTTCATTATTGGAGGCTGAGAAGGAGAAGCGGACGCCGTATTCGAAGGTCCCCCTCTGGGCTGGTGAGGATTAATCCAGCATCGGAGCCATTGGCATTAGATGATCCATCAACGTGGAGCAGCCATAGGGCATTAGATCTTGGATGCTTAGAGGAGTTCGAGTGGAGCCATCATCGGGGATAGTGCATTCGAGGAGGAAATCAGCTAGAACCTAGGCTTTGATGGTCGGGCGAGGTTAGTATTGGATGTCATGTTCGCTTAGCTCGACAGCCCATTTGGTCATTCTCCCTGATGTCTTTGGACAATAGACCACCGCTTGATGGGTTGGTCGGTCAGGACTGTCACAGAATGTGCTTGAAAATATGGTCACAACTTCTGGACTGATGTTATCAGGGCCAAAACCAACTTCTCGATCCGGGTATACCTTGTTTCGGCGTTTCAGAGCAGTTTGCTGACATAATAGATTGGCTTTTGAGTCTTGTTCTCTTCTCTGACCAATATTGAGCCAATGGCGCCTTCTGAAACTGCTAAGTACAGGAACAACGTTTCTCTCAGATTCAAACTGCTGAGGAGGGGTGGAGAGCCGAGATACCTGACCTTATATCGGAGAGGTTCGGAGCGTAACTGACCTCCAACGCCAGGTAGAAGTCACTCTCCTTTAACACTCCACCCGTTAGGGCGGACATGGCCACCTCATGGTTAAGGTGATCCACTTCTAGCATGGCCGTATTAAATCGAATGAGATAATTCTTCAAGGATTCCCCCTCTCTCTGCTTAACCTCGGAGAGGGAATCAGATCTCAGTCGGTGACGGCGGCTGCTGATGAACTGGCTAATGAAGAGGCGACTTAGCTTGTCGAATGAGCCAACAAAACCTGGTTTTAAGGCATTAAACTAGGTTCGAGTGGACCCTCTAAGGGTAGAGGGGAAGGCGAGGCAGAGAATCGCATCTGATGCCCCATGGAACATCATGATCGATCGGAAGCTACTGAGGTGGTCGTCGGGATCGGAGGATCTGTGGTAAGGCTCGATGGCGGGCAGCTTGACATGAGAGGGAATCACTTCCCCCATGATCTCCTTGGAGAAGGGAATGCCCTACTCCACCTTATGCTAAAGCGGATGGGCATGCTTGGCAGCGTCCAACTCCTGACGCATCTTCCAGATCTGTCGGCGGATCTCCTCCTCGGGAATAGCAAGAGGAGCTGGGCGAGGAGAATGTGGAGACGGTGTCGA
Organism: Calamus simplicifolius; assembly: GCA_900491605.1. NCBI lineage: Eukaryota > Viridiplantae > Streptophyta > Magnoliopsida > Arecales > Arecaceae > Calamus > Calamus simplicifolius. The sequence continues at coordinate 330,338 of UESW01004751.1, read as the reverse complement.
GTCGTGGCGAGAGAACACCGGAGAGAGAGATCGGGCCTGCCAAGATCTAGGGAGATCTTTGTCGCAGACCCCTTGCGCGGCTGGCCCAGCTCCCTTAGGATGACGAGGGGGGGTCCGCGACTCCACACTGACCGAAAGAAGAGATTGCTGGGGAAAGGGGGGCCGCGGCCTCTTCAGGAAGGTGCGGAGTAGGAGCAGCTGGATGGGGAGCTTCGTGGCGTCCTTGAATCAGATGGGTCAGAGCTTGGACCTGCTGGACCAGTGTGGCAAATCGGTCCTGAGTTACTGGGGCCGCTAGTGGCGATGGAGTTTCAACTGGTGGCGGCGGCGGTGCCACACTGCTCACCGGATCAGGTCTTTGAGAGACGACCTGATCCCAAGCTTCAGAGATAGCCCTTCTTCGATTGGCCATTGGAGGCATTCTCTTTAAAATCGAGATCCTTATCTCTTTTTTTTCAAGTTTATGGGACTTGAGGGCCCTTCCTCTAGCACCAATTTGTTGTTGCTGGAATCCGTCCTCCGACTCGAACACGGTCGAGCTTCAGGTTGGGTTCCCTCCTGGGCAGACCTGCAAAACAGTCCTCACGCGAAAGGCATTGGGGGTGGCCCTCTATGGAAGACCCTCTGACGCTCAAGTCAGCGGAGATCAACAACGAACAAATATGGGGAGAAGGCTCTCGCTGAAGAGTCCCTCCAGGGTGACCTTTTGGGAGCTTCGAGTAGAGCTTTAATGGTGGAAAGGGGTGAGCAGAGATAGAGTGAGAGTAGTGCTGAGAATGAGCCAGGAATGCTCTTCCCTTAGAGAATCTAGGACTGTGCTATTTATAGGCAATCACCTGATTCTTTGAGCGTGTTGTAGGAGGTCTGAAAGTTGTTGGGATTCGAAGCTGATCCGAATCAGGCTGTTGTGAGGCTGATGGGATCCGTATCTTGTTAGTTAGAGGATCGATGACCGAAAGGGCTATCCGGCGCTTTGAGATTCATCGATCTTATATGCTCTAGGCCGTTTCTGGTAGTATAAGCATGATTGCCTATGTAGATCCTTGTTCGGTCATCGTGGTTCCACAGAGGTAGGTGCCTGAGTGCCTCGGTCGGACCGAGGCACAGAGAACGGCCTGATCTGCCGAAGTATGGTAAGGCTCAGTTTGCCCAGGTATCTGATGACTCGGTCCACCAAGGTATGACAGAGGAGTAAGCTGGGCGTAAGGACGGCTTGATTCCGCAGAGGTGTGGATATCGCTCGGGTAGGCCGAGTTATATACCGCTCGGGCTAGGGCCGAGAGATATGGATCGCTCGGGCTGGGGCCGAGAGATAGAGATAGCTCGGCTAGCGAGGCATAGAGATCGCTCAGCCTGGGGCGAGCGATAGAGATAGCTCGGCTAGCAAGGCATAGAGATGTAATCCATACATAAGGAGTTCTTGGTTCGCCGAGGGGCTAAGGTGCCTCGATCCATCGAGGTATAATGGTTGGTTCATTTCTTGCGGGCACCGTGCAGCGAGTGGGAGTCAAGACTGAACCTAATCCTTGCACGATTATCAATGCAATGACGATTTTATCCCTTAATAATTAATAAAATTAATGGGGTAAAGAACTCAAACTCCGATGGATAAAAACCAGCGCTAGCGGATTGTGATCGGTAGTAAATCATTAGGATTTCTCCTGTCACATTGGCACCACAACTGACCCAAATCGAGGAGCAGTTCGTCTTCCAAACCAAAAGGAAAAACCGGCCGGGTGCTTCCTAGCACCGCCGTCCCTCTCTCATCAGCAGGCTTTGCTCGCCATGCGCCGCAAAAACCTGACAACCCTCAGGGCTTAGACCCCTCTGGAGTTGGTAAGCATACTTCTTTTGGAAAACGCGTACCATCCATCCATGCATAGTATAGTAGAGGAGAGGGAGAGAGAGAGAGAAAGAGAGAGGTTGGCAGCTCATCCAAAAGGATGCTCATCGTTTAGTTTCAGACACTGTGAACTACACTTTGACTCTTTTGAGAACAGCAGAGAGAATGGTTCTGCTCATCACTCCATGAAAGACTAAAAACTGTATTCCTTTTCTCTCTTTTCCTTTTCCAATATGTACATATATGCCATCATGTCATGTACTTCCACCTCCATGCATTCCTATCCCAGGTACCAATGAATCTATTCCTTTTTTTTTTTTTTTCAAACATAAAGAAGAAAAAAAGCACAGGAATGGAAGCTAATTGTATGACGATATGATCATGAGTTCTCCCTTGATCCTCTCCACAGCCTCTTCCTCCAAATGCGTTGCGGTGACGGTTATGGTGGCATTTCCATCATGATAAGCAACGGTGGTGGACAAGATCTCAGCCCTGTGCTTCTCAAACACCTCCAACACTTGTGTCACCACCCTCGGCCGAGACCCAACGCGCACGCCGAAGAACGTCGTGCTGCCTGAAACTACTACATCCACCGAGGAGCGGCTTTGGGTGGTCCTTAACGCGGCTGGCCTCCTCAAAGCTTCTCTAGCTGCCTTCTCTGATTCAAGTGTTACGATCACTTCTTCAAGGCCTTTGATATATGCTATGGTTTCGTCGACTATTCTTGCTCTGGTTGCCTGCATGCAGGTGTAATATCCTCCTTTAAGTTCTCTTCAAGATCCAACCAAAAGGAATGAAATTAAACCATTCGGTTATATCACAAGGGAAACATTTATCTTTCTAACAGAGAGTTGTGAGTCCTATAGTAGTTCAAAATGCAATACAAAGCAAGTCTTTGTCATGCAATACAACTTAAAGAACTTAAAGGCTTAACAAACTTAAATTATAGCCCAGTGATAGCAAAAGAAGAGAGAGAGAGAGAGAGAGTCTCAGCCTTGGGGAAGAGATTGGGAACCATGGACTGCAGCATGGTGTAGAAATCGTTCATCTTCTCTCTTCGGTGGCGCTCCATGCAGAGAACATCCTTCTTGCTGCTGGAGCTGGCCTCTGGCAGATTGGTACTCAAGGGAGGAGTACTGTAGTCCTCCTCAGTGGTTCTTGGAGCCTTTGGACGGTCCCCTTCCATTGCTTCCTCTCTTATGACTCCAGAAATCCCGGCCGGTAGCTCTCGGCACTGATGCCTACCAAGGGGTGACACTTCTTGGATGGGGTTAGAAAGGGAGAGATATATGGCAGCGTTTGATACGGTATGATATGGTCTTTGTTAGTTGGAAGAAGGTGATGATGGTGGTCAGAAGGTTTGTTGCCCGTTAAAGAAACCAAGTCACAATCTTTGCTGTCGGATGCGGTTAAGAGCCAGACGAATTCAGCTTTAGAGTAGACTTGACCAGACGAATGAAACAGCGCTTGCCAGACCAACAAAGAAAAAGTGGGGTTTAGAGGCACTAAGAGTACTGCTATCAATGACTAGATATAATGTTATTATTATTATTATTATTTTAAGGGGAGGGGGTGGGGGTTTGGAGGGATCGGATCTGGTCGAAAATAATTCAACCACATGACACCACACACACACATATATATAAATTAATGAATTATCTAATTATATCATAAGCATATTACGTACATTACAAAAAAAAATATTAAAATAGTGACACAAATTTAGCGACGCATCATTACGTCGCTAAATTGCGACCACTTTACGATGCCTCCGTGACAACAAAACATTGCGACACAATTAGCGACGCATTAGCGACTCAATAAACCAAAAAATCAAAAAAAATTAATTTTTTTATTTAGCGACACAAATAATAAATCACAATATTTTTAAATTAATTTTTTATAAAATATAAATATAGAAAAAAAATATTGCGATGCAACTCAGTGCGTCGCAATGTTTTTAAAACAATTAAATATGTTAAATAACGATGCATTAGTGACGCAATAAATCAAAAAATTAGAAAAATTATTTTTAATTTAGCGACACACAAATTGCATCGTAAATAATTTAAATAAAATTAATTTTATAAAATATAAATATAAGAAAAAAATATTGCGATACAATTTAGTGCGTCACAATGTTTTTAAAAAAATTAAATATGTTAAATAGCGACGTATTAGCGACGTAATAAATCAAAAAATTAAAAAAATTATTTTTAATTTAGCGACGCACTAACTGCGTCGTAATTATTTTAAATAAAATTATTTTTTATAAAGTATAAATATGAGAAAAAATAATTACAACGCAACTTAGTGTGTCACAATATTTTTAAAAAATTTAATTATATTAAATAGCGATGCATTAGCGAAGCAATAAACCAAAAAATTAGAAAAATTATTTTTTAATTTAGCGATACAATAATTGCGTCGCAATTATTTTAAATAAAATAATTTTTTATAAAATGTAACTATGAGAAAAAAATATTGCGATGCAACTCAGTGCGTTGCAATATTTTTAAAAAAATTAATTATGTTAAATAGCGATGCATTAGCGATGCAATAAACTAAAAAATTAGAAAAATTAAGTTTTAATTTAGCGACGCACTTGTTGCGTCGCAATTATTTTAAATAAAATTAATTTTTATATAATATAATTATCGTATTAAAAAATTGCGATGCAACCCTTTGCGTCGCAATGTTTTTAAAAAAATTAATTATGTTAAATAGCGATCGATCCGAGATCGATCATGGCCGATTAGGATCAGGGCTTGGATCGATCACAACCGTCGGATCGTCGCCGATCGGATCGATCGCCGTGGTTCGAGATCAGTCGTGGCCGATCAGGATCAGGGCTTGGATCGATGGCAACCGTTGGATCGTCGTCGATCGGTCCGATCGCCACGGTCCAAGATCGATCGTGGATGATCGGGATCAGGACTTTGATCGATCGCAACCGTCGGATCGTCGGCGATCTCGGACGGATTGCAACAGTTCGGGATCGGTCGTGGCCGATCGGGATCACGGCTTTGATTGATCGCAACCGTCAGATCGTCGCCTATCGGATCGATCGCGACGGTCCGAGATCGTTCATCGCCGACCGGGATCGATCAGGGCTTAGATCGATTGCAACCGTCAGATCATCGGCGATCGGACCAATCGCCACGGTCCGAGATCGTTCATGGCCGATCGGGATCAGGGCTTGGATCGATCACAACCGTTGGATCATCGCCGATCGGACCGATCTCCACGGTCCAAGATTGGTCGTGGCCGATCGGGATCACGGCTTGGATCGATCGCAACCATCGGATCATCGGCGATCGGACCGATCGCCACAGTCCGAGATCGGTCGTGGGTGATTAGGATCATGACTTGGATCGATCGCAACCGTCGGATCGTCACCGATCGGACCGATCGCCACGGTCCGAGATCGGTCGTGGCCGATTGGGATCACGGCTTGGATCGATCACAACCGTTAGATCGTTGCCGATCGGATTGATCGCCACGGTCCAAGATCGGTCATGACCGATCGGGATCAGAACTTTGATCGATTGCAACCGTCGGATCGTCGGCGATCTCGGACTGATTGCAACGGTCCGGGATCGATCGTGGCCGATCGGGATCATGGCTTGGATCGATCGCAACCGTCGGATCGTCGGCGATCGGACCGATCGCCATGGTCCGAGATCGGTCATGGCTGATCGGGATCAGGGCTTGGATCGATCGCAACCGTCGGATTGTCGGTGATCGGACCGATCGCCACGGTTCGAGATCGGTCGTGGCCAATCGGGATCACGGCTTGGATCGATCGCAACCGTTGGATCGTTGCCGATCGGATCGATCGCCACGGTCCGAGATCGGTCGTGGCCGATCAGGATCACGGCTTGGATCGATCGCAACCGTCGGATCGTCGGCGATCAGACCGATCACCACGGTCCGAGATCGGTCATGTCCGATCGGGATCACGGCTTGGATCGATCGCAACCATCGGATCGTCGCCGATTGGACCGATCGCCATGGTCCGAGATCAGTCGTGGCCGATCGGGATCACGGCTTGGATCGATCGCAACCGTCGGATCATCATCGATCGGATCGATCGCCACGGTCCGAGATTGGTCGTGGCTGATCGGGATCAGGACTTTGATCGATCGCAACCGTCGGATCGTCGGCGATCTCGGACCGATTGCAACGGTCCGGGATCGGTTGTGGCCGATTGGGATCACGGCTTGGATCGATCGCAACCGTCAGATCGTCGCCTATCGGATCGATCGCGATGGTCCGAGATCGTTCATCGCCGACCGGGATCGATCAGGGCTTGGATCGATCGCAACCGTCGGATCGTTGGCGATCGGACCGATCGTCGTGGTCCGAGATCAGTCGTGGCTGATCGGGATCAGGGCTTGGATCAATCGAAACCGATGGATCGTCGCCGATCGAACCGATCGCCACGGTCCAAGATCGGTCGTGGTCGATCGGGATCACGGCCTGGATCGATCGCAACCATCGGATCGTCGGCGATCGAACCGATCGCCACGGTCCGAGATCGGTCGTGGCCGATCGGGATCACGGCTTGGATCGATCGCAACCATCGGATCGTCGCCGATCGGACCGATCGCCACGGTCCGAGATCAGTCGTGGCCGATCGGGATCACAGCTTGGATCGATCGCAACCGTCGGATCATCACCGATCGGTCCGATCGATCGATGCAATTTCCAAGAAAATAAAAATAATTTTCTCAGATAAAATAATTTTTAATATTGCGATGCATTTATTACGTCGCAATATTTTTAAGAAAAATAATAGTAATAAAAAATAAAATAAACATTGCGATGCAATATGTGCATCGCAATTATTTTAGAAAATATAATTTTTATCAGTTATAATTATTAAAAAAATATTGTGACGCATTAGCGATGCAGTTTCCTAAAAAATAATTTTTTCAAAGAAAATAATTTTTAATATTACGCCGCATGTATTGCATCGCAATATTTTTATAAAAATAAATGTAATTAAAAAAATAAAAAAAAAACATTGCGATGCATTATTTGCATTGTAATTATTTTTAGAAAATATAAATTTTATCAGTTAAAATATTTAAAAAATATTGCGACGCATTTGCAACGTAATTTCCTAGAAAATAAAAATAATTTTCTCAAAGAAAATAATTTTTAATATTGCGACGCATTTATTGCGTCGCAATATTTTTTAAAAAATAAATAATAAAAAAAATTAAAAAAAATATTACGACGTAATATATGCATCGCAATTATTTTCAAAAATATAATTTTTATCAGTTATAAGTATTAAAAAAATATTACGATGCATTAGCGATGCAGTTTCCTAGAAAATAAAAATAATTTTTTTGGAGAAAATAATTTTTAATATTGCAACACATGTATTGCGTTGCATTATTTTTTAGAAAAATAAATGTAATTAAAAATTTAAAAAAAAATATTCTGACCCAATATTTGCGTCGTAATTATTTTAGAAAATATAAATTTTATCAGTTATAAATATTTAAAAATATTGCGACGCATTTGCGAAGTAATTTTCTAAAAATAAAAATTATTTTCCCGCCTGACATTAGCGCCAAGTTAGCGACTCATTAGCGACGCAATTAGTTGCGTCGCTAAATTTTGCATAAAATAATAAAAAAGTCAAATTAGCGATGGATTAGCGACACATTGTTGCGTCGCTAATCCATAATAAAATTAAAAAAAATAGCGAGTGATTAGCGACGCATAAATTGCATCGCTAATCACTACTATTTAACGCTTGGTCAGGCCGGCCCCTCCCCTTCCCTTCTCTTCTTCTTCCTATTCCTACTCTAGCCGCTCCGTCCGCTCCTCTGGCTCCCCCGTCATCTCCCTCGGCGGAAGCTCCCCCACTCCGGCGGAAGCTCCCCCCACTCCTCCTAAATTGTTTTTTTTTAAAAAAATAGGTTCCGGCCACGGCCACGGCCGCTGCCGTGGCCTGGTCACGGTGGCCAGGCCACCCAAAAAAAAATTACAGTTTGGGGGGGAGGGGGGGGGTTTCCCCAACCCCCCCTTCGTATTTTCCGGCCACGGCCATGGCCGTGGTCGTCATCTCCGGCCACGGCCGCTGCCGTGGCCATCTTCTTCGGCCACGGCCGCTGTCGTGGCCGGCCGTGGCCTGGCCACCTGGCCAGGCCACCGAAAAAAAATATTAATGGGGGGGGGTTTTCCCCACCCCCCTCCTGTTCGTCTTCTTTGGCCACGGCCGCTGCTGTGGCCGGCCGTGGCCAGGCCACCAAAAAAAATTACAGTTTGGGGGGATTTTCCCACCCCCCCTTTCTTCTCCGGCCACGGCCGCTGCTGTGGCCTGCCGTGGCCTGGCCACGGTGGCTAGACAAAAAAAAAGTAACAGCTAGGGGGCTTTTCCCCACCCCCGGCCCTTTCAATTTAAAAAAAAATTAACACTCATAAAAAAATTAACCAAAAAACTTAGATTCTATCATATTTTATTGTTTTTAAAATATTTTCAAATAATTTGATGATGAATATAAAAAAATATAAATATATTTTTAAAACATGGGCAACTTAATTTTTTTTTTTAAAAGTAACAACTAGGGGGGTTTTCCCCACCCCCAGTCCCTTCAAAAATTTTTTTTTAACACTCATGAAAAAAAATTAACACAAAAATTTAGATTCTATTATATTTTATTATTTTAAAAATATTTTCAAATAATTTGATGATAAATATTAAAAAATGTGACTACTAATCTAATTTTTTATTAGATTAGTTATAAAAAATTTATATTTTAGTCTTCACAAACATTTATTTGACATAATAATCTTAAGAAGTCAGTGACTATATATATAGAACACTATTCCTATATATGTATAATTGACAAGAAGTTAAGAATAACAAGCATAAGTTCGATTGTCTTCGGATTTCCATATTATTAATCACAGCACTATAACCTTTAGACCCGTTTGAGAATTTGTAAGACTTAGTCTTGCAAATTCTCAAATTGTCCTGGTGGACAGTTTGAGAATATTTTTTGCGATATGTTAGTCTGCTATTAATCATCGTTGGGTGAGATTGCGGTTTGTATTTGCTCATACGTTCTCCTAGTGTGGCATATATGCCACACATTTAGGAGAACATATGGGAAATGCTGCTGAAATTTCAACGTAACCGATCGATGATAATTAATAGCAGAATAACATATCACAAAAATATTCTTGAATGGGATAGGGCCTTACCTTTTAGACATGGAGTGAAGGTGGAATTAATTTAGGACACTTGAATGCTTGTGAAGTCTCATGATTAAACGGACCGCCTTGCGGCCCGACCCGAACTCAAGCCCTAGCATTAGCCTGGCATGAACCTGTGCCTCGGTCCTTGCTAGCACGCCAAGGATCGTAGCCGTGGCCGGCCTTGCAGGGTAGGGACCTTAGTTGTCTAAAAAAAATTGGTTTAGTTATAAATTATTTAAATGGTTGTTATTAACCTTAGTTGTGTAAAAGAAATAATTTAGTTATATATTTAGTAATGCTAATATAGTTTTATAATGTGGTTCCTTTAATGGTTTACCAGAAATTGTATAAGTCGGTCAAAAATGAGCGGGGCTCGCTCGTGGATGTATGCAAGGATAAAAGATGGCTTGCTTAATCCAGATTTTCTGAATGGATTGGAAGAATTTATCGCATTTGCATGTAGCCAACCTGAATGGATGGATGGGCCTAGGATTAGGTGCCCATGCAACTATCACAGGTGTCAGAATAAAGCCTACAGAGATGTCGAAACTGTTAAGGTGCATCTGTGTAAAAAGGGGTTTGTTCCTGATTACGATGTTTGGTACTGTCATGGTGAACCAGAGGAAATTCCAGCAGTTGTTACAAGCCAACAAGTGTCAATTCCGTTGATGAACCATTTGTGAATCTAAACACATATGAAGAAATGGTGATGAATGCATCGGGTAATGAATTCAATCAGAATACATTTATGGAAGAACCAAAT